>CM038215.1:195656710-196256710 GCA_021442155.1 Cymbidium sinense
CAATTTTTTGCAATTTTTGACATTTTTGCCCCTATAGAGGTCTATAAAAATCCCTTTAAGGCCAAGGAGAAGACACACTCCTCATATGTTGGAATGTCCCTCTTCTTCTCAAGAAGAGATCATTCGGTGAGGCCCGGTACATACGTCGTGTCTGATTTCTCTCGAAGAGGCGTCGTCACGTCCAGGAGGGCGATCAAGGCCCGCCATACATGTCTACAATTTTCCTCGAAGAGGCATCAACATGTGGACCGTCAGTTCAAAGATCAAAGATACGCCGTGTGTCAATTTTCCCTCGAAAGAGGCGTCAACTGTACTCGTTGGACCGTCTGGGTTCGGAGGTGATCAAGACCCATGGTACATACATCGTGTCTACAATTTTCTCTCAAAAGAGGTCGCTTCGTGACCGTCGGGTTGAGGAGGCGATCAGCGCCGGACATACGTCTGCATAGTTTCCCGAAGAGGCGTCGCACTGTCGGACCATCCGAAGTTGAGGCGATCAAAGGAGACGACGGAGATGGGGTTGATGGATGGGACAATGGCCGAAGTAGTGGCGGTGACTGCGGCTAGTGGCGAGATCTACATGATATGGTGATGGTGATCCGGAGATTACAGCGATTTGGCCAACGGTGCCCGCTGGAGTGAGGTGCGGCAGCGAGTGAAGTAGGCGGTGTGAGCGCTCTGATGGATGGCGGCGACCGGCCAAGCGGTGCAACCGACAATGCAATGATAACCAACCGGCATCAGTAAATGGAGGATGAACATGATGGTGGTGCGTCGATGTGATGGCCGGCGCGGCGATTGCGGCGCAAGTGCAACGGCAATCTGCGAGTGGCCGGCATCGTCCGGGTCCGGGATAATGGCAACGATTGATGGCCGCGATTACAGCCGATAATTCCAGCGGACCGATAGCATGTCGGCGCGACCGCCTGATGGTTGGCGGCATGGGGTAGTATGCAAATAATTAAGCGGCAGCAGCATCGTAATCGCCGAGATAACCGGATGGCTAAAGATGGGGATGGCAGCAAACAGCAGCGGCATACCGATTCTGATGTAAGCGATCAACGGTGGTAAGCGGCAGCAATGCCAGATGTCGGTCGAAAGCGGCCAATGTCGGTAATCCATGATGGCAGTGATGAAATTGTTGCAGCGATATGGCCAGCGGCGGATCAGCAACGGGTGGTTGCGGCCGGGGTGGTCGCGCGACCGACGTAATCGATGCGATTGCGTCGATATTTAAGACCGGCGACGATGGTGGTAGCACGAAGATTGCGGCGATAATTCGGCGTGGTTGGCGGCGACGGGATCTTTGACCTATCGAGGTTGTTTGTCGAGTGTGACTCGATGGCGTTAACTATGGAAGTTAGGTGAATCCGCAGATGGTTTTGATCTATCCGAGGTTGTTTGTCGAGTGTAGATGGCGTTAACCTGTATGGAAGATATTGAATTGAATCGGCGAGATTTTTTTGACAGGGTTGTTTTGTGTTGCGACGTTAACCCATATGGAAGAGGTTGAATTAAATCAGATTTTGACCCATCCAGGTTGTTTTGTCGAGTGTTACGACGCTTAACGTGGAAGAAGTCGAATTAAATCCGGCGAATTTTGACCCATCCGAGGTTGTTTGTCGGGGTGTTACGTTAACCATGGAAGAGGGGAAGTCCAGGACCTTTTGACCTATCCTAGGTTGTTTGTCGAGTGTTTGCTCGATGGCGTTATATGGAAGAGGTTGAATTGAATCAGCGTGGATTTTTACCCATCGAGGTTGTTTTGTCGGTGTTACCCGATTAACCTATATAGAAGGTAAGTCCACCAAGGACCTTTTGACCTATCCTCGGTTGTTTGTTAGAGTTTTCGCTCGATGACATTAACTTGTATGGAAGAGGTTGAATTGAATCCGCTGAGAATTTTTGACCTATCCGAGGTTATTTGTCAGGGTGTTACCCGATGACGTTAACCTATATGAAGAGGTCGAATTGAATCCGCTGAGGATTTTTGACCCTTCCAAGCTTGTTTGTCAGGGTGTTACCCGATGACGTTAACCTGTGTAGAAGAGGCAGTGGGAAGTCCACCAAGAATCTTTTGACCTATCCTAGGTTGTTTGTCAGAGTGTTTTCGACGTTAATGGAAGAGGTTGAATTGAATCTGAGGATTTTGACCCATCCGAGATGTTTGCCGGTGTTATTGCAGATGGCGTTGCGTATGGAAGAGGTCATGGGAAGTCCACCAAGGACCTTTTGATCCTAGGTTGTTTGTCGTATTTGCTCGATAGCGTTAACGTATGGAAGAGGTTGAATTGAATCCGCTGAGGATTTTTGACCCATCCGAGATTGTTTGTGAGGGTGTTACCCAATGACGTTAACCTGTATGGAAGAGGTCGTGGGAAGTCCACCAAGGACCTTTTGACCTATCTTAGGTTGTTTGTCAGAGTTTTCGCTCGATGACATTAACTTGTATGGAACAGGTTGAATTGAATCCGTTGAGAATTTTTGACCCATCCGAGGTTGTTTGTTAGGGTGTTACCCGATGACATTAACTTGTATGAAGAGATCGAATTGAATCAATTTTGACCCATCCGAGGTTGTTTGTCAGGGTGTTACCCGATGACGTTAACCTGTATGGAAGAGGTCGAATCAAAACATTCATTTGTGGTTATAGCTAAAGTTGCTCTTTAACCTTGGTCTTGTTTTTTCATGAGTATGATTAGAAAATAATAACTCACAAAGTTATATCGCTTCTCAATGTTGAAATATTCTTTAACTTTGACTTGTTTCTTGGGATGGTAATCGATTAGATGTTTACCATATTAACATAGCGATCTTCTGAGATTAAGAGTTGCCCCGCCGACAAAATCAAGGAAGTTTGATGAATCTTCATTCTTCGCTTGCGCTCCTTAAAAGCTTGAAATGTTCCACCTCGATGGTGGTTTTGATCTTGTTGGGAAACTTGGTCATCATACAAGATGAAATAATGAGAATCAGTTCCCACAAACGGCGCCAAACTGTTGTGTGCTAGAAAACCAGTTGCGGCACATGTATTTAAAGAGTGAACAAGAAAACTCTAGAATTTTTACGTGAAAAACCTCAAAAAGAGGGAAAAAAATTACGAGGCCTAGCCTAGTAAAAAGCTTCCACTATATATTTGTTTTGGAGTACAAGTTGTCCCGATAACGGGATTACATAATTGTATATGAGAAGGACTGACAATGGGAATCCCAAAATCAGACAACAACGGCCATATAGTCACATTCAGGTGATAACAATTGCTAGTAGCGAGATGATGGAGAACGACGGGATCAACGATGGCAAGAATCGGGTGGCGGCTATGACCGGCGGTGGTTGACAACCAACGGGGGTAGTCGGCGATCGTCGAGTGGTGGCTCGATTATGCTTAGAGGATCTTCAAGCTTTAGAGCTCTCTCCTCTCTCATCCTTCCTGGGCCTCCTCTCATATGAGAAATGAGAGACTATTTATAGATTGGAGGAGTGGCATCTCTGTAAATACATGCAAAATCGGAACCACTCCACTTCATCGGACGGCTCAAAATGATTCCTTTGATCAATTGATGTATTTTAAGTATTTGAATGTTCAAATGATGTCGGAATTATGAGATCTTAGGTTTGTTAGATCGAGCTCATCGAGATGCTCGATTTGACTATAAACACTCTATGTTTGAGAGTTATTTAGGGATTTAACTGATATCCCAGAGTTTCTAAGAATATTTTTAAGTGTTTGATCTCGACCAGTTTCAACTTCAGATCAGCTTGCTTTTAGCATCAAGATTCGTGCTTCGACTAGTAGTATTTTAAGTGTCATATCAAGTTCTATTTTTGAAATATTTAGAAGGTTTTAAGTGTGAGATAAGTAAATATAAAATTTGGTGTACTAGATATAAAAATATGACAATTTTAGGTGCTATGCATGTAAATCCTCCTAACAAATTTAATAAGACACATTCATTTTATTTTTTGAAGGCATCACTAATTGTGATTGCCACTAGGCCATCATTAAGGACAATCTTGATAAATTGCATAAGCTAAGTTTTGGGCATGGCCTTCTTTCCACTTTCAATTTTAGGAGTGTGTGATCTAATATGTTCATTATTGATATTCCAAAATATTTTAGATAAAAGATCAAAGTACTTATTTAAACTTCTTCATGACATTCTTAACTTTCAAATTACAGAAGAAATTTGGATCCATGATCACTGCATAAAGTCCTTATTAACTGTATATTGTGTTTTGGATCCAAACTTTTCTAGCTATCAAAAAGAGGATTATAACCTCCTTGCATCATATTGTCTGTCCCCTTCAAGTTGGGAAATCTTTGTCTCTTAAAGGTGGATTATCTCAACAATCCTCAAAAGTACCCTATGACTTCCCTTACATATTTTTTTTTTGGTGGATATTCTCAACTTAGATATTTTACTTTGTATTAATGCTTTCTCCAATTATATTGAAAGATGATAATTTTGTACTTCAAAATTACATTTAGTTAAAGTAATTTTAACTAAACTATATCTTATAATTTTTGTATTTTTGGATTGCAATACAAAATTTTTTGTGCCTTTTATTAACTTTATTTTACTTTTATTGTGAGCACCTATTAGTCATATTAGTATAGGTCTTAAAAGTTATTGTCAAGAACTTATATTTGAATTTCACATACATCATAATAAGGTCCCGTTTACAGTGAAAAATAACTATTTTAATAATATATTATTATTTATAATTGATCAAATTTTATTAAATTTTCTCAAAATTATTTATGCAGAAATATAAATAAATAAAATATTTAGTTGAAAGGAGTTTAATTTAAATATTTTGATAGTGTTAAGCTTGAAAAGGTGATTTACATTAAACATGTTTGATATGATGCTTGAACATTAGGTGAAGTTTAAATATTTTTATAAGGATCCATTTTGTGATGAATTCCTTGAAAAAAATACCAGTTAGAACATCTCTAATTTTATCTTTTTCCAGATGATCTTCTACTCAGAAATGAATGGTGAGAGCTGTTATAGAGCGCACTTCATCTAAAACTCTCTTTTATTCCGAATTTTGTAGTTTTGATAGTTTTCTGTTTAATGTAAAAAAAAACTAAAAAAAGCTCTTCATTTAGCTTTAGCCTATAAAATTTGTTTTTGCTATATCAATTCTTCATGAGTCCTTAATCCTAAAACCCTTAATCGAGAAATGGTCGGAAGATATTGAGATATAAACAACACCTTGAAGCCTCAAAACTAAATAATCTAGAAGGATAAGACCAAACTTCGATGATCATTTTCATGTTAACATCACTTAAGCTCATTACGAATGTTTGCATGAGTTAATTATTATTTCACTATTTTGACATAAATAATAAATTTCTCAAATGAGAACGTGACGGTGTCAATGAATTGATGAAGGATGGTTATATATATATATATATATGAAATTATAAATTTAAGTTTGGCTTAGATTGGATTTGCTTCAAGTAGGATTTAGTAAATTATAATTTTAGTAAATCATTTAAATAAAAAATTTTTAACATTTATTAAATCTCTAAATCAAAGATGTTTGGGTAAGTTGTATGAATTTAAATTACATTTAATTAAATAATAATATTTTAAAATATAAAAATAAATAATTAAAAAAAATAAAATATTAAAATTAAAATTATTTAACAAAGATATCATTCATTCTGAAAAGTAAATAAACATTACATTATTTGGATATAAGAAAAATTTTTTGCTGATAATACAATTGAATTTTTCAACTCCTTCAAAAATTTCACACGTTGCGATGACTGTAATTCTGTATATGAAAAAAATTATATTAAAACTATATAATAAAATATTATATTTTCTTAGCATTATAAAACTACTTTCTCGTGCTTCATTGAGTATTTATTATGTCTCAAATCTTTGAACTCTTTAAAAGTTGCATTACGTAAGTCTTAAATCATCTATCATCTAAAGTCCTGTCATGTTGTATTTATTTTGAGACATATTAAAGTAGTAGTCTCTTGATAACGACCAATAAAATTGTGTAGGACCGCTTTCATTCAATGTCACCTGATTAAAGGAAATTCGCATGTGAGTCAAGACCTAAATCTTTCTTTCCAAATCCCAAAGTTCTCTCCACCATTGTAGTTGTGCATGGCGATGGTTAAACAACTCACGCGATATCTACGAGTTGTCACCTCGATAGTCACTTAGGTGATACGAAAGCCTCTAAATGGTGCAATAAATTTATGCATTGTAACTGAATCACTAAGTAATACTTCCCTTGTGGAACGAAAGTTGCTCGATAGATCACGTAAAACTCTCATCTGCTGCAGATCCTTTTCCAAGCTAGATAAACAAATTGCGATCAAATGAAAGCAGCGACCATGACATTTTGTGAAGTGAATGCTTTTACATTCATATCACGTTACTGTCGTGAATTGATATTTGGTACATGTGTTCCGTCGATTGCACTATGGCATTGCGAAAAATGGATGGAATTGAGGATTGATAAATGAATGACAATCGGCTTGTCGGCGGTAGGTTGATGAACTCATCGGATAATGATACGATAACACACGATTGAAGTAGCATTAGCTGTTTTGTGAATGTTGAAAAATTCACAAAGTTGTATGCAACTATGCATGTTACAACACCTCTTAAAAAATGCCTAATTGTTACGCGCAATCATGTTTCTTGTGTCATTAATCCACGGCCGACCAAAAGATCTACGGCGTATAAATACTGCGTTGGTAACCTAAAACAAATGTAAACGTCGTGGATGTCCATTAAGAATATCAGTACATATTGATTATTATCTTGTCTATCAAACATAGGTCTTTGAATATAATCTTGTTCAGCAGTTGCTTGAGCAATATCATCGATCATAGATGGGAGTAATGCATTAATATCATCAGTCATCTCTAGGAAATTATCAATTAAAGAACAAACCGAGGCATCCCTCTTGTAGCATTATATGTCATTTTCGTTATATTATCAAAGTGCAAACGTCCAATTAAATGAAATCACAGATCACATAATATCAAAATCATAGTATAATGTGTAGGAAAGTTTAATTCAACATCAACTCAAGCAACAAGATAGTACTTTCAATCATTAAAGATTTGCAAATCAAACATAACGTCTTGGGCTTCACATGTGTGCACCCCATTTCTCATTTTCAGATTTTTTTTATGTTAAATGTCAAAGAAAGCAAATATGAAGCCAAAGCCTCAATCCAACTTCTCCTCACAATAGTTTAAAGACAATAAGAACATTTCCACTTCTCCTAACAATAGTTCGAAGATTAGTTAGCGTATGCATAAATGACCAAGATTGCATGGAGGGAACAAGAGGAGGAGAGTTGGAGAAGGAAAGCAAGTGGGGAGGAAATGAGAGATTAACCAAGATACATAGTTAGAAAGCTACAACATTTTCAAGAACCAAGATACATAGTTAGAGAAGGAAACCAAGATACATAGTTAGAGAATAATCGCAGAGAATGTTGATGGAATTACTTCAATAACCTTCTTCTCCTTTCTTGTTCTTTTCATCATTTTCAAGAATAAAGTTGGATGCTTATTCCATCCTATCTTCAGAATAAGGCAGCAAATAGGCCTTGTTTGGCCAAGAGTGAAAATAGATTGATAATCAATCATAAAAGTAGGGCCTTTTTGAGATCAATTTTGTTTTGTTTTTATTTTTATATTTTTAAAATCATATTGTTTAGTACATTTTTTAAAATATTTTTATTTTATTTTTTAAAATAAATCATATTATTTTTTAAAATACTCGAATGTTTCAAGTATTTTTAAAAACAACTATCACCAACAAAAATGTTATATTTCAAATCAAAACATAAACAAAAAAAAAAAACAAAATTGATCCCAAATGGCCCCATAGCTTTTGAAGTTGCGCAAGATTGCATGAGTGCCCAAGAAAGTAAAAGCCTCAATAATTTAACCGTTGTGCCAATTCTCAAAAAAGCAACAAAGACCTAAACTCAGTTTAATAATCAAAAACATTGCAAATTTGCAAATAGATGACATTCAACCAATTTTGTATATTTCAATCATAATTATACACATTGTATCCACACAATATTCGGTAAATCAATGAGGAAGAATCAAAAGAGAATTACTCCTCTACGGAAGAATACATTACAATATTTTGAAGGATAAAAGCAGTGTTTTAAATTCAAAAGAACAAAAAAATCAAGTGCCATGTTTTTTAAAAGATCGAAAATGGAGATTTCTAATCTATTTTTCCATTAAAAAACATAAATACTAAACCCATGAATTGAATTGAAGTTCCCAAAACCAGAGACAAAATCGGTCAAACAAATAAAATAAAGCTCATGCTTATCCTTTGCATGCCAATACATAGTAAGAAACAGGATCTAGGACACATCTCTCGACAATAAAACACATAGCGATCATATATTATTACCCAAATGAATGAGCAAAAGCAGAATATATATGCGATCAAGCGGTGAAATCCAAATCCAGAACAAATTTCATGGAACATTATCACTGGGTAAGCATCCAACCATGGGCTTTTAGCTCGAAAGCTACAACATTATCACTGGGTAAGCATCCAACCATGGGCACATTACAAAACAGCAAATGCCTCCCTACCAAATTCCAAACAATTAAAAGCTAAGCGGCGAATAAGAGTCAAAATAACGCCACTCCGGACCAAACTCCCAATCATGTTCGACCAAAGAAGCATAAAGGAAAGCGGAATCAAATACCTTTCTGAAGCGATATATTACGTTAACAAGAACAAAGTAAAGTAAACTAAATTAAGGAGCACACCTACAAAGCAAAATTACACAAATAAATAGTACAACTCGAGCAATAAGAAACCTCTTAAAAAATGGATGGCGAAAATTTAGCTTAAAGCCATCGGCGATCCATAAAAGCGTGGATGGGTTGCAACTGTGTTCTATCCAACTACGTATATATCACCCCTCCCACCTCCGACAACTTTGTTGTCATCAATCCTTGATTGCCAATCAAAGTAAACCTTCAGAGATGTTAGAACAAGGATAGTTTAGACAATCATCCATTGTATATGGACAATATTTATTCATAGTGTTGCGAATTTTTCTCGCTGCTCAACATTTTTTTAAGCATGTTCAGAATTTTCCGCCTGGTTTCTTTGCTCTGCTCTGGCTTTTGTTGATTGTCATGATCGCTTTTTTGGCGATCATTGGATCATGATCTAAGTTAAAAGTCCCCTATCTCTTATTCCTTCTCCCACAAAATTTATTCCGTGCTTGACATAAAATTATCAATTAGGTTCGTTTCATGATTATCGTTGATTGATTTCAAAGATCTCCTCTTGATGTATCGCCGGTTGAGCGTGCGTTGCTGCAATATTATCACCACAAATTTTTTCAAATATATGATATCGAAAGGGGTTTCTTTTAAATCGCCTCATTTTAGAATTTTCTGTTGATTAGATGAAATTCATCATTAGATTGTTGTTGTAATAAAGTATTTCTCTAAATCTTGAGAATAAATTAACTTACAATCGCTCTTCCCATATTTCATCTTGCAAGGCATATTCAACGCTCATCCCAACCCCATCCACTTGGTAGTTAGTTGATATAACATAAAGTCTCGCTTTCATATTCTTATATCGTGTCATAACAATTGTGTTTGTGTACTTTGTTCCCAATTTTCTATTTAATGTGGCAACCACCTCAGGCCATTTGTCTCTCCTTATGACACCATTACATATATTGCCCTGCACAAATTGTTCCCATAGTATGTCCCCAAAAATCACATTGTGATGTTCAGGCCACTTAGAAACTCTACTAGTTTGTATTCTCTTCGAGTAAATCATCTTCTATGTTAATGTGAGAACTTGTGGAAGCACGAGCTTTGATTTTCCCTTTAAAAGCCTTTCATATCTACAAGTAGACATTATGGAACTAATTAAAAAATGATATCTATATTGGCGGATTGAAGTTTAAATTTCACACGAATTAATAAATGTGTTTTAGATTTGGTAACGAATTGGACTTGATGTTCGTTGACTCCTGATCAGATGCAATATCACCAACATTGATAATTTCTAAGACCTTAACGCGACATCAGTAGTTCGCTTATTTCGCGTGTATTTTACATTTCTTCAAGATCGAAATGTCGAGTTGATTGTAAATTTTGACATGACATTCTAATTTTAAAATCAAAAAATGTTTTTGTGAAGTAATATATTAACAACATGCAGGATGATTTTCAAGAACATGCATCTACTGTTTTATATGTTTAACACTTGTAATGTTAAATATCGGGATGATTTTCAAAAAATTTATTTGTGTACCTTTTGTACCATTTTAAAGCTTTGAAATGTTAATTTCGTGACAAGAAACAACTATAAAGAAGATATTATGGTTAGTAATCAATATGGTTGTCAGGACCGAATGTTGTTAAGTAAATAGCTACTTCTTATCAATAGAAGAATACTTTTTTGTTAAAATATTAAGTATGATTTTATTTAACAATATAATTAATAATATTCATAAATTCTTCAACCAACAATAACAAATGAATGTCTCAATCGATTCTTTAAGGCCTATTTCTAAATTTTATAGGTGTTTGGTTGAAAGATTTAGTCGATTTAGACTAAATCTTCCAACCTTAAGCCCCATACATTCTGCCACCTTCTCAAGTCATATTTTCCTCCGATTTTAGGCTAAATCCCAATGTAGGATTCAAAAAATTTAAAACACTTTTCACCATTCTCCTTTTCTCAATCATTTAAAAATGATATTTGAAAATAATTGCCACTAAGTTCACTAGAACTTAATAAAAACGAAAGCATTTATTATTAAAATAGTTTAAAACCTTGATTTATTTAATCCGATTTACAAGGTTTTCTCGAATTTTACTTGAATTAAATTCTAATGGTAGCCAAACAAAATCTAAAGAGTTTTTTGAGGTAAAAGACAAAGGAATAACAATCAAAGAGAGGGGAAAACCTCTCTATGGAAACATTAGAATCAATCGAGATTACGTCAATTAAAATCTCATGATAGTTATATCTTTTCACAAAGAATGGAAATTAAAAAAGGTGAATAAATAAACCTAAATTTATTTTCAATGAAAAAAAAGATGGTTAGAGCATCAAGAAGAAAATTAAATGCAAGTTAATTAAAGCAATCTTCAATGGAGTAGGCTTTCGGTTGCATGAAGAAGGAGAAGAATCAAAGGAAAGAAATGAAGAATTAAGTCCTCTCAAGAGAAACCCTACGTAACTAAACCTTTTGTGAAAGCCATTCCCAACTTCAAGAAGTCATTCTTCCACATATTTAAGAAGATAAGAATCAATCGAGTTAAACAATCCCAAATCGCCTAAACAAGAACAAAATAATAATAACAACAATAAATAGATATAAATCAACAAAGCATCATCTTGAAGCCATTCTTTCACATTATATTGGCTAGAGGAAGAGACTGACCAGAACCCTCGAAACCCTCGCCCTTCACGGCTCGTGCCAAACCATCGAGGAAGAGAAGCGAAATCGCTGAAGGTAACCCTCCCGAAAGCCGCATTGAGAGACGAGATAGAGAACAATTAAATAAGAATGATCCGATCGATAAAGCAGCAAAGATTGAGAGAGAGAAAGAGAGAAAAGAACGAACCTCAGATAAGTCCGCTGAAATGCGACTACCAAGATATACCGAGGCCATCCGTGAAGAAATACAGGTAGAAGGAGTTAGAAGCTTCCAAGTAAGCCATATGCCATATGTAGAATCGCTAATAGAATTTATTTAATCCCAAATCCAACTTGGATTTACGATTTACACAAAAAGGATTTAGTAACCAAGAACGTTTGATTTATTTAGCCAGCTAAATCTGATAATCCGCCAAACACCCCCTAAATGTTATGTAACTTCTTTAAAAAAAAATTAAGAGATAATCATCACTGTATTTCGTAAGACATTTGAGGGCATTTTGTAAAGAGCAACAACTTCCCGAACTATGATAGCCATCCTGGAGGCAGCTAGTATAAAAGGCAGAGCACAACTTCCCCAAATCGACAGGGGTACGGAATCGCTCTGCTTCTCGTTTATTCTATTTTCTTGATCGGTGAGGGTTGCTATGACGGATCAGCTCACAGATGATCAGATCGCCGAGTTCAAGGAGGCTTTCAGTCTCTTCGACAAGGACGGAGACGGTGAGGAATCTGTCGTCGCAACTTTTCTAGTAGTTGTGTTTCCTATGGATTCGGGTCGTGCTTTCTTGTGTTTGTATGTAGATGCGGTCGATTGTTTTTTTGTTTTTCATTTTTTTTTTCAACTGGATCTGACGCGGTTTACGTCTCGCCGTAAGGATTCTCGGATGTTTGGCGTTTCTTCGGTATTTATGATTGTGAAGTTGTGTTTTCTGAAAGGATTTTGTCATTTATTGCTTGTAGGATTAATTTTGCTTTTAAGAATTGTTAGCGATCCTGCAGTTGTTTTTGTTCCTTTTTGTTGTTTTGGCGTTTTTGTGAACGTTTTGTGTTTCTGGCTTGATATGCTTGCCTAATGCATTTTTGTTTGGTTTGCATTTGTCTGGGTCAATAATTCATGCTCGCACACTAACAGAAGCTTTTCTTATATTGTTTATTGTATTGGAAATGGCATATGTATCTGGATCTTTCTGGTTTGACAGAGAATAATGTATGCGAAGATGCATCACGAGATTGGTACTTTTTGGCAAATAGAGAGTTAAGACCTAGCGTCAGTGCCGTGCTTAATAACTTTTATCTTTTAGCTTCTGGTAAAAACTGTATGTTTTCCATTCGACTTATGAGTAGAAGAAATGTGGGGATGTCGATTGACAATATTGAAATGCTATCTTTGTTCCCAATCTATTGTTATTTGTCAGTACTTAAATATTAACAGCTGCTAATTGCATATTTGCATATAGCTTCTGTAAAGTATGTTATTCTGAACATTAAGAGTTCGCCATTGACAAGGCTTTGGATACCAATCTTTTATTGGACAGGAAACAAGATTTCTCTTCCAGCCTTTTTAGTAAGAGCGACATCATTCAGTTCTTCTTGTGTTGCCAAGATTGATTGTTTCTGAAAAACTGATTGTGCTTAGAAATGGTTGAATGTTCGATATCTTCTAATCTGTGTGAAGGAGGTGTAGGTTGTGGTGTGTGTGGCAGTCTTACATGATACAAAAAAAAAAAAAGCCCATCAGATTTTCTTAGGTTTGGGTATTCTGAAAAAAAAAGGTCTGCATTTTAAGCTAAAGCCATGACGGCAGTAGTTGTGAGTCTACTGTCCGTTAGTAGTAAAGATGTTGTTTTATTAGTCTTTCTATAATTGCCTTTTTTTACTATCATGATCTTGAATGTCTGTTTTCTAAATGCCTTGGGGATATTTTCCGCTTGATTGATAATACTGGCAGGCTAGCGTCTTGACAATGTCGAATGGAAACATCTTTATTTTGTATTTGCATAGCCTTGGTTAACATTCAACATTTTATACGTTGACAATAAAGAAGTTATAATGAATGCATTTAGGAATTATGATCATATGCTTGTATTCTCTTGAGATTGTTTCCCCAGGCTGGGTTCTTATATGGACTTATGGAGTGTGTTTGCAGTAACCTATTTGAAAGTTCAAGTTGTTGTTGATTTCACTTTTAAATAAGGGTATGTTTGACAACAGGATATCCCCCAATGTATGTTGCACAGTTTTCCTTGCTATGCCCTCATAGGTGTGACCCAAAAAGTATTCTTTCTGTGAGAAGAACGCCAAGAGGAAGTGAGTGAAGTTCAGTGGCAAACCCTAAATAGCTGCAGAAATCGCAAATAGTAGTAGATGCCAACAAACAATGCGGTAAAATGAGTCAGTTAGGTTAAACGTGAAATGAGTGAGGGTATATATATGATAGGGTTTTGCTATGGTTTATTTTTGTCCCTTGAGTTTAGATCTAATGACTATGATTTTATCATAGACATTGGATCTAAAATAAATATTTATAATACAAAAAATAAATATTTATAACAGTATTGTTATATAATTACAAAATTTATTAACTAATTCAATTACATAAATAAATATAAAAGTATATATTTATATATAATATTTATATGATTATTTTAAAAAATTACTTATTTTAAGCTTAAACAAGCTGAATGCGAAGAAATGGAGGGTTGTTTGTGTTCGTGTCGTTTATAAATCGAGCTTAAAATATTTTTTTTGGGATGAATAATAACACGAAGCTATGTTATTACCAAACACGAAATGTCGCTGAATGACAAACTTTTCAATAGTGCTAGAAAAGTATAGTGTTTCAGCAAGGATTTAACGAATAAGGATAATAAACCCTGGGGCCCCTTGTTCTGCCTATATTCATTGGGAAGATATATACATAAGTCAAATTTCATGTGATTGAAGATAATATTTCCTACAAAGCACTCCTTAAGAGGTAGTGGATCCATGAATATGATATAGTGCCTTCAATTCTACGCCAATGTATGAAATACATTCAAAATGATGAATAGTATCGATTGACGATGATATGAACCCCTTCTTGGTACATGAAGTTGTAATCTATAATGATGCTAAGTAATTCATACTTTAAAAAAATAGAGAAAATCAATTCTCAACAAAAGTAAGTGACCACCTATTAGAGCAAAGCTTAAAGGTGATGATTAGAAGGATTAAGGCACTAATGTGTCAGAACAACTCACAGTGGTCCCTCCTTTAAGTAGTGATATTGAGGACGATGAAGAAGAGTTATTATTTTATAAGCATAAGAAAGTCTCAGCTCGTCAAAGAAAAGAAGATTCAAGTACCAATGATATGACAAAACAGTTAAAAAAACTCACATTTCTTTAATATGAGTATATGAATCTCAAATCTTCAAAAAGATCATAAAATAATTACAGTGTCAAAGGCACGTGAAAATCATAACAGCTTCAAGGAATGAAGAAATAGAATAATTAAAACTTTTTATGTTCCTCTTAGAAGAGATTATGATAAATGTGGAATCCAATGGAGTTTGAAATGAGTATGCATACAAAGATAACTGAAAAGTGAAGCATTCCATTTCATTATATCATGAGCCAATGGTAATGGCTTTGTTCTAGAGAAGAAGAAGAGATTGGTTGCAACTAAGAGATTGTTATAAATGAAAGGTTGATTAAATTAATGGTCTCAATACATTGTGTTTTCAAGGTGGCTGAGTTGACTTCTAGCTTTTTGTTATCGGAAGTTTTATATTGTTATCACCTACTAGAAGACAGATTTGAATGAATATTTTAAGCAAATTCCTCGGACCTCCACAAGTTATCCTGATCTAAATTGCATTTCCAACTTATACAACAACATACATTAACACTGAAGAGTCAATAATTGCGAAATATTTAAATAGGAAAAAAAACTAATGAAGCATCATGCATAAAAATCTAAATCTATTTATTTAAGCATGCATGTCAATATAAGGGACAAATGAGAAAAAAATAAAGTTAGAACAACTATATAAAAATGACAAACAAAGAAAAAACCTTACAAGATATTTTTCAAAATAATAGATAATTAATAAAAAAAATGTTTTTTAAGTTTTTCATTTACAATAATAATTTAAGAAAAATTATTAGTGAAAGAATTGAGGGGAAAATAAAAGACAGTTTATTGCACGAGATTCAAATGAAGGAGTGAACTATATGGAAACATTTGCAATTACTACAAGTGAAACAATAGGTTCAAGAAGGAGATCCATTTACAATAATTGCCTTAAAATTAAAGAAAAGCAATTGCACGATAACTGAGGCATTTCACTGAAACATAAATCTAATTAAAAAACAATGTTCTATCCATCCACTAAGTACTACAATACATCTTGAATATGCATAACACGAATTAAAATAATAATGAAGGTAAGGGAGAAGAGAAAAAATTAATTATTAAAAATAATCCTTGGAAAAAAATAAATGTACAAATGTTTAAAAAAAGTTCCCTAATGACTGCCTGAAAAGAATTAAAACCATATCGCAGTCCCAATCTCTATAGCAAGTCACATCCATATATGTGTGCTTGATTTGATGGATTTGATAAATTTTTTAAAATCGACGGTTTGGATTCTTAAAATATTGAACCAAACCCAATTAAATAAAATGAAAATCAAACAAACCAAATAATAATTTGGCTCGATTATTTTGGTTTGGTTTTGGATAAACCGGTTACATTTTAAAATTATTCATAATTTTTATTGATAACAAGCAATGCTAAGAAAAAATAACATAAATATAATAAAAATTGCAATTAACTACTTCATGCTCTAAAAAAATTTAAATAATTTTTACTTACTTGAACGATTTTGAACTTGTTGATAACCATATTACCATATTATGACTAAAATATTTAAAATGGGAAAAGATCCTCAAAAAAAACCTACCAACAATAACAACAACAACAAGCCTTAATCCCACTTGGGGCCACATACACCTTCGCTCCATTGTGTCCTATTATGTGTCAAATTCTCATTTAATTCAAGTATACTTTTATACATCTTAACCAAGTTTTTAGGTCTACCTCTACCTTTCTTAACATAAAGAAATCTAATGCATTTACTCTCCTAATCGTCATCTGGACGGCCGACGCTTTATATGTGGCCAAACCATCTAAGGCACTCTCCCTAATCTTATCTACCACTGAGCTACTCCAACTTTTTCCAACATACTATTTTGCATTCTATCTCTAAGAAAGCCACTCATCTACCCGAGCATCCTCATCTCTCAACACTTAACTTAGTCTTATGCTTTCTTTATTGGCCAACACTATAAGTTATTGCAGTGTCTTACCACCATCTTATAAAATTTTTCCTTAAGTTTAAGTGGAACTTTTCTATCACATAATAGCCGCATATTCCTCCACTTCAACCATCCAACTTGAATTCTACTAATAACATCTCCATCTATTTCACCATCATTTTGAACAATAGAACCTAAATATCAATCGCATTCTTATTAATGACTTGATCACCTAAAGTCACAACACTACCACTAAAACTTCTACAACTAAAATTACACTCCATATATTCGCTTTAGATCTACTTAAACGAAAACCTTTAGACTCCAAAGTTGACCTCCATAATTCAAGTTTCGTTGGACTCCTCTAGTCTTATCAACAAGAAGAATGTCATCAAGAATACACCAAGGTACATCTTGTAAATGCCTCGTAAGAACATCCATAACTAAAGTAAAAAAGATAAGGGCTTAATGTTGATCCTTGATGTAATCCAACCAAATAGGAAAATATTTTGTCAATCCTCCTTGTTTGGACACAAGTAATGTACTCTAGTATACATATCCTTAATGACTTGAATATAACCAATATTAACTTCTTTCTAGAACTCTCCAAAGAACATCTCTTGAGACTTTATCATAAGCTTTCTAAATCAATAAATATCATATGTAGATCCTTCTTATTTTCTATGCTTCTCCATCAAACCTCTTAACAAATGTATAGCATCCATAGTAGATCTACGCATGAAACCAAACTGACAGTGAGAAATTTCAGATCACATCGTAACCTATGCTCAATTACTCTCCCATAATTTTAATGTATGGCACATTAACTTAATTCCTCTATAATTTGCACACTCTTGTGCATCACCTTTATTCTTAAATATAGAACCAACAAACTCTTTCTCCACTCATCCGACATCTTTTAGTCTTTAAAATAACATTAAAAGATTTGTAAGCCAAGAAATTCCATGATCTTCTAAACATTTCACACTTCTATTGGAATATTATCTACCTTTTTTTCCACATTTCATTTTCTTTAAAGCTTCACTAACTTCGATTTACTAATACGATAAAATGAAATTTATTTTGTTTAGGTATTAAGGTTGCTAAAATCAATCATTTCGATCCTTCATCAAAAGTTTATTAAAAATACCTCATCCACCTATTTTCAATATCTTTTTTTAAAAAATACTTTATTATTTTCATCCTTAATACCCCACTTGAACTATTTTATTTCTCCTATCTCTTTTGCTAACTTATACATACATCTTTCACCTTCTTTGATATCTAATCTATCAGATAAATCACTAAAAGCTAAATTTTTTGATCATATATCGCTTTCTTAATCTCTACAGCCATTTTATATCTTTCCCAATTCTCCGAAGTTTTACATCTAAACCAAGTTTTATAACAACGCTTCTTATTTCTTATCTTTTCGACACTCGACTCCACCACCAACTATTCTTATTAAAAGCTTTTCCTTTGATTCTCCAAGACATCTTTAAGAACTGCTTAATTTCACTTGATATTTTTTCCCACATAACGCTTTTATGAACATCCCAAACTCTAATTTCTGCTTTTAAAAATATTTTATTCATGTTTTCTGTCCCCATCTAATCTGTGACAATAATTTAGTTTATTTTTCTCTTACAACCTTTCATCTTAAAATCTAAAACTAATAGATGTTGATACTTAAAATTTCACTTAATGATTTTACAATCTTTACAATCTAAACGATCTATTTTTCTTATCAAAAAATAATCAATCAGTTTTACTAGATCCATTTTATAAGTAATAATATGTTCATCTCTTTTCTTAAATAAAGATAAGAACTACAAAATCATGAAGAAAAATCTAATATATTCCTACCTTCTTCATTACCATTCCAAATCCATAACTACCATGAATACTTTTAAAATCTTCTACCACTCTACCAACATGCCCATTTAAATCTCCTCCAATAAATACTTTTTTCTTCAAGAGGTAGATTGTATTAATCCTCTAATTCATTCCAAAATTTTTCTTTTGAGCTTACCTCCAAACCTACTTGGGAGCATGTATTACACTTATAACATCGATAATCTTAAGATCAACAATAATCTTTAAAGTTTATAATTCTATCTCCACATCTATTAATACTTATAACATTATCCTTCAAACTTTTATCTATAATCACACACCCATTTCTAGTTCGACTTTTACTCAATACCAAAGTTTAAAACCTAAACTATCAATCTCCTCGCCTTCTCACCAACTATTTCTTGAACACATAAAATATTTATCTTTCTATGAACCATAATATCTATTAATTCCATTAATTTACCTGTAAGAGTACCTATATTCCAAGATCCTAACCTAATTCTAGTTTCATGGACTAACTTCTTTGCCCGTCCCATAATGTGGGAATTGCTTATTTAACATGCCGCCGATGCAGATTTCAAAGACATTTTTCATCAGATTCATATACCTGCCGCCTGTGGGACACCTAAGATTAACACAATGATTTAAAGGATTATGTGACATTTACAAATTTTACGTCGACTACCTAACCCTCACTTTTGCATCCCACTTGGGACCGCAATGGTAGTGTTAAAAAAAAAAAGCATTACATATAATTATTTTTGGTTTATTTGCATCCAAAATTTTATTTAACAAATCGATCAAAACCAAAACCAAAGTTTTCATTAATTAAAACCAAAATCAAATTACTAAGTTCAAAATCGAACCAAATTACTCAAAAATTTTGGTTCGGATTGGTTTTTTGGTTAAAACCAAATAATGCACACTCCTACCTTTCGCTTCAGTGACTCAAGCGCTTGACTGGCCTTTCTTCGTCTCTCGAGTGCTAATCACCTTTGTCTGTAAATCTTTCTCTTCATCCCCTCTCTCCTATTCTTTAGATTTTTGTTTAGGGTTGAAGTTTTTATTTTTTATAATAAAGAAAGATTGTGTGGCTTCTAAGATTTGCGGGTTAAGGAGTTTAATTGGTACAAGCAGAGGATGAATGGATGATGAGTTTTTTTGTTGTTTTTATATTATGAATTTATCTTGCAGTGCTGCAAGCTGAACACGATTCTCTATTTTTTATGCTGTTTTGATTAGTGATATTCCACATGTTTCAATTTAGGGTTAGTTTTTTGGAGATGATATTTTTGCTGGTAATATCAAATATCAAATATTTGCTGATGTTGGTCAACTACTGTATTTCTCAATACTTTTGCTTGGTTGCTTGTATTTGCTAATGTTCTTATTGTTGTTGATTTTCACTATTGTTGAACGCCACCTTTGTTCTTTCATTCTTTATTACTATATTGTGAATTTGTGATTGCATACAACACAATGTTTCAATTGTTTTTGTTTTATTGATTAAACTAAGGCTCTGAATTTTTATTCTATTTAACTGAGGCTGATTTGAGCCTAACACGAGTAGTAAACAAACATGAACATATTTTCTGGCTGAACACGAACACTGTTCACGAGCCATTTCGAATAAGAAAAAAATGAGCCAAATACTAACATATGTCTAGCTCTTTCAAGCTCAGCTCGTTTACACCCTTATATCCAACTAGCGATCATCTAAGGCTAATGTTTAGATTATTTTAGTTGTTAACAAATTGATTGAGATACCTAGGTCAATTAATATTTTTGTTATACGTGTCGATTATGTTCGATTATTCCTAACAACAAATCATTATCACTAAATGTGATGGTCAATGAGTTCTGAGAAGTTAAGTCTTCTTTCATCTTCTCTTCAACAAAGAATGTTTCATATTGTTCTGAATTTTGCAGGACTTTATTCAATATTTTTCGTATGTCTTTAGATACTTAACAAAATCGATAAGTTGCATAAATGCGCCGGAATTTTATAGTTCACCCCCTTTTTAGTGACCTTTTGAGGTTTAGCCAGTGGTGTAGGTAAGTCATCTTTATTAATTTGAATTTCTTTATTTTTGTTATTAACTTTCCTCGATGGTGGTAGAGAAATTTATCTCCCACTCTTTAACTAGATCTGAGTTATTTCTTCAGTAGAATCTTCTTTATTAGAGAAAGTTTTTAAACTCTTTGCATCTTCGGATTTTCAGAGCTTTTAAAACCACTACCTAATTTAAGACATCATTTCTTTGAGCTTACTTTTGCTTTGTTTTTAGTAGGCTTTCTTTGGGAAAGCACAACTCTTCTTTAGAGTCGATTGATGTTACAACCACATGACAAGCCTCCTTTTGGGGTTGAAAATTCTCTTTGTCGAAATTTTTACGAATATTTACGACTTCCTATATAGTGGTTTCGTGTCAAGTTGTAAGTTGGCCATATATTCCTAACCTGACTAGCCTTCGCGTGGTTGGTTATGCTTCTCTAAAGAGTCGATCATCTTTTGTATTTAAACTTTGGTTTTCTTTTTCTTGATTTTTGAGATTTTGATGAAGAAGATTGATTGATTTTCACCTGATTGTTTGAATTATATAAGAATTACTCCTTGTTGGATGGGATAATTCTTTAGCTCGTTTCTGACTCCAAAGAAATTTTCCAATGAATGCTTTCTATGACTAGAAGGATGATTAATCATTCATTTAGTCTTTTATTAAATGAAGGTCTTTCAACCGTCTTCTTCTTTTTCTATTTGTGAAGCTTTACTTTAATTATCATTTGCATTTTGAGCTTCACTTTGGATGATACTTCGTGTCGTTCATTTTTCATGCTTTGACATGAAATTTGAGATGATGACTTTTCTTGTTTGCTTTGGTTTGGAGCTTACCACATTGGCTCATCTTGCTTGCCTCTTGTATCTTAACTTGGATGTATTGTGATAACATTCACTCTTTCCTTTTTAGGGTGTATCAAGACATTATCAAATAAAGTGAGTTCATTATTTTGATAGCTCTTCTTTATTCAAATTTTGAACACAAAACAATCCTCAGGTGATTGATAACCCGATGTTATGGACAATAATTATGATTATCGACCTAATTTGCTTGGTCAGGTCAACGTGATTCTGACAATTGTAAGCCCAGCTTTAGGACATGTTTGAAGATTTTAGCAGTGCACCTTTTTTGAAAGAGTACTGCTTGCTTATCTTTTCTTGAAGGGAGGACTTTTTTTCCCTTTATTGGCTTTATCACTTGTTGTGAGGTTGTTGCACCTTTATTTTCTTTTTAATCAATTATGAATGTGAACATTGTATTTACATCATTCTTTCTTTAATCATAAGACTTGAATTTTTATTCTTTATCATAAGAATTATCGGTATAGCTAGCATTAAAGCCATTTTGCATAGACAATCTCTTGAATTTGGCTATACGATCTAATAATTCTTGGAACGTATTGATCATAGCCATTATTATATTATTAACACATGCTTTTTTGTTAATTGTTGATCATACTTCATGCTCATATTTCTCCATATAGTAATATAATTTGTGACACTTTTGTTTTTTCTTCTTTTTTCTAGAGCGAGATCTGCAATAGTCATTTAATTGGTTTCACCCATAAATCTCTTGGTTAAGTGTCTCTAACTCAGCGAAAGTTTTCACTAAGTATTTAAAAAAAATACGAAAAGAATAATTATTCGGATTATTTTAGAGTTGTTTGAAAACTCTACAAATACATAGTTTGTCTTTTGTTTGGAAAATAAATATAACGAAAGTATTTGGCGGTCATAGCGTAATAAATGATGGCCGGGCTCGAGGTGGATTACGGCATGAACGAAAGGACCGAGGTATGGCGTGGCTACGGCCAGAATATCCAAAATATTTTACTGATTAGATTGAATTACCCAAGCGAAAATACTCAAAAATGACTATTCTATGCATTTCAAATGCACTACAACGATTGTAATTTTACTACACATACCAAACACTCAAAAAGTTAGATTTTCTGCATTCAGTTTACTTTACACTCTAAATACAGGCAACCAAATTGTAATATCCCATTTAATCCAATTTATTTCCTAATTGCCTAATTACTTTTGTCGTTATCAGAAGATAGATCAGAAGAAAGCAAGATGCATCGTGATTAAGCCATTACGCTGTATGGTTGGATCTCCCCAGCCTTATTCATTCCTACCTGCTCGTCCTTCGTGATTTCATCGGTAAGTTCTCCTCCTCCTTTCCTTCTCTTTTTATGACGCCTCGACACAGAACGTTAGAACCGTCTTCCCTAGCCGGTTTCGGCAGAACTGCCGCTTCCTTGTGACGCCAATGCGTGAAAGGATTCTCGTCGGCAGATCTAGCTTTTGAACGCTTACGCCGCCGCTTGAAACCGCCACATCAGAATCTGAACCGACGGAAATGTAGTCGCCGGTGAAATTAGAACCGACGGCTTTAGATTTCGCTCTACCGACGGAAACTTCGAATTTTGTAGATAATTTTCTTTCCCTATTCCTTTTCTTTCACCGGCAAAATTTTCCTCGTTGAAATGCGATCGAGCAACTATTTTGCTTGCAGTGAGTAGAAATTGAATCGATTTGATCGACATTTGTAATTTTAATTTAATCGTTATCACGCAGATTACTTGAATGCATCTCAAAGCTTTACGAGGAGATATCAATTTCGTAAGATCATAAGATGCTTAATTATGAGTCACGTATTAAAGATTTAAGAAGAGCATTATAAGCAGATGGCGGGAATCGAGACAACAATTAACGTGCTGTAATAATATCATATAATCGCAATTTAAATTCGAAGGATAAGCTTTAATCAGATAAATGACGAATCATATCAATATCAGATGAAATACAAATGCTTATTACTGACCTGAATGGACAATTTCGATTTATAATGATTATGACGCTATCATAAAGAATGATTTCATACATATAAATGTTGACAACACGTTAACGCAAGAATGATAAAGCGAACGTCGAAAATCGCTAAATGCGTTACGCGAATTGAGATAAAGAAAAAAGCCGACAAAGACGGGGACAGTGGATCTTTGATTCACTCGAATTTTGGCGCTGTTAGTCAATTGCGTGATCAAGCAGGTAGTATGATTCTACCGCCTTACCTTCAAATTTTTTAGCCGACGCCGACGAACCTTTATGAAGTCAAAACCTACGATTATAAACGACATTTCTAAATGATTGATATAACCGAACCGAATGATGAAAAAATTATCGCCTCGACATCGTGATGATTTAACCTACAGATATGTCGCTTATATTACATTTCTACAAAGACCTACAAAGATATCGTTTCGACATGTTATATTATCAGAAAGTACCGTAAATTTATATCATACGCACGATCGTTCTAGCTCATCGAAATTACTTTAAGATTCCTCACAAAGTTTTTTTACGATATTTCCGCTGATAATTTCGTGAAAGACGAAGTATTTCTGCATTAATCAGATAGGAAAAGATTAAAGCTTTTCGTGACGCACAAAATTTTAATATCGATGTTTTGCCAGATTATTTACAAACATAAATATTTACGCCCGTAAGGAGATAATTAAGTAAGAAGATATGAAAATATTTTGATGATTGAACGAAATTTCACTGCTGCTCGCAAAGAAGACAGGGAACGTGTTTGCCGTGTCAACCGAAATCCTATTCTCGACACTTCGACATGATAAAGGTATCATTGCAATGACAGAAAAGTGATCGAGAATAAGGTGAGGGATATCGTGCAACCGCCCATTTGGAAGAAGAAGAACATAAAATCATACAATTATCGTGACGCGGGTCAACAAAAAAATTTTGGAAGCCGAAGCCGAAGCATAACACAATTTTAAAACCTTCAATTCAAGAAAAGGAGAAACTTCGTAAAAAACCAACCCTCCGTAGTTTGCTATCACCCGCAAGAAGAAGGAATCAAATGAAGTGGTCGTATGCTTAAAATTTCGATCATTTGGTTCGCTCGTTTGATTCTGCTGCATTCGCTCATTTCGATTCCTTTTCCACCGCTGATACTATTTATTTCACACCGTTAATGCCAGAATGCCTTCTCGATACTTTGAATACAACAGAAATGTTTGTTGACATTAACATTCAAGATAAACACTTTCCTACGTAACTAATTATCTTACCAATCGACATTTTGACGCTATACTGTGATGAATCGGTTGATCAAATATTTTGCAACAATTGAACGCCGAAGAGGAGAGTGAAATTTTGCATGCCCGGTGAAAATCATTTTATTTTTCTCATAAGAATGTCGGTCTTCTTTCGATTAGTGCAAGAAAGTTGAGTAAATATTTAAGTGAAATTGTATTTCTACCAAATTAGTGTGTTGAATAAGGAGGTGTTGAAAAAAAATATTCCGCTTGTTTCACGATTTCCTGAGGAATTCTGCCACCAACACGAAGTGAGTTGGATTGATGTAACCCGACAACTTCTATACATAAATCTCCTTACGGGAAAAGAATTGCAGAATTGAAGTGCTGCGGGATGACAGACAAAAGGATTTATTCAAAGAACTCACCGCGAGACACCAAGATATTTGTTAAGAAAAGGATGGGTACGCTGCACAGATTGACATGCGAATTAAATAAAGTGACAATCAAGAACAAGTATCCACTACCGGCGATTGATGATTTATTTGATCACGAGGAGCCACCAGATTTTAATGATTTGAGATCCTGATATCATCGTGCGTTAAAGTTAAAGATGCCGATAAAAAGCCTTTAAACCGTATAATACATGAATTTCTCATGCCATTTGGTTTAACTACGCCCCGCAATTTTTTACACTTAATGAATCTGTTTTCAAGCCCTCGCGGACCGGCCATATCATCTTTATTGATGATATTCGATTTATTCTAAACCGATGAAGAATACGCAAATCATCCGGCGGATTGCTTTAATCATAAGACAAAATCAATTATATGCCAAATTTTCAAAATGTGAATTTTGGATGATAGTCGTGATTTCTGTCACATTATCGATGGCGAGTTTCGCTGATCCTCAAAAAAGTAATTTAATTATTAAAGAATGTTACGTAAGCTCGCAATTTTTTTCGCTTAATAGATTATTACGCGAAGTTTGTCAAGAGATTTTCTCATATCAACGCCTCTATCTAATTTATCGAGAAAGGATATCAAATTCCACGTGAATGCGAGAAGTTTTCAAGATCAAAAGATTTAACCACCTCCGCTTTTAGCTATTCCATCGTGGACCGGGATTCCAAATATTTAGTGACGATCTTTAAAAGCCGGGGTGTTTTAATGCGTAATGTAAGAGCATCTTACATGCCGACAATTAAAACCTCACGAAATTATCCCGCGACGATCTTAATTAAGAATGCGGTTTTTGCTCTTAAAATTTGAGACATTACTTATATGAGAAAATGCTAAATTTTACCGATCATCGAGTTTAAATATTTTTACACAAAGAATCAATCTAAGACAAAGAAGATGAAGTTTATTAAAGATTATGATTTAGATATTCAAGATTGTCCGAAAGTTTAACGTGGTGGTCGATGATTAAGCCATAAATCCATGGAAATGCCAGATTATTACTCAAAAGTCGAGTCGTGAGAATTGGCGCTACAAATTTAAGTTAAGATTCAAGATATGCATTTATCTCAATCGACAAGAATCAACTTTATTCGATAATCAAAGTCGTAAACTGATCGCGGATATCATAAATTCATCAACAAATCCGCATGTCGCGTAATTTTACCGTAGATGGGTATTATTCTAAGAATTCACAATGGATACATGACGCGAATCAGACAAGAAATTTTACGTGAGTACTCATCGCGTGATATACTATTCATCCGTGTAGTTCAAAAATGTATAAAGATTTAAAAGCAAAGATTTTCGGTCGTATGAAGAAAGACATACCGAATACGCTCTAAGCTCGTCGATTGTTAAAGTTCGAGCATCAAAGACCCGTGATTGTTACATATTACCTATACCGAGTGGGAAGAAATCATGGATTTTGTTATGGATTTCCTGATCTAGCCGGATAAGAGGTCATGATGGGATCGACCAAGTCACCATTTCTTACCTATGAAACGCATTCGCCGATAAATTGTCCGAGATTATATGTTAAAGAATCAGAAGACTTCACAGGTGTAAAAAGTGATCGCTCGATGTAGATGGTAGATTTACTTCCGACATGGAAAGGAATTTAGAGAGGCTACACGCACTTAAGAGCCTTTTCATCCTCGCAGACTGACAATCGAAAGAACAATTCAAGTCCTGAAGATTTGTTGAGACTATGTGTTTTAGATGGAGAATGGAAGATCATATTCCATGATCGAAGCTTACAATAATACTACCAATTTAAGATTCAAATGCATGAAGATCAGAGATTGGTCGAAAGTGTAGAACTCCATTAAGTCGGGTCGGTGAGAAAGACAAATGCAGTCCAGCCGGGTCAAGCTACGTGAGAAAATCGATTAATCGGATAGATTGAAAAGTCGCCGTGATCGCCGAGAATATTACGACTTACCGAAAGAATTTCAAGTTGGAGAATTTGTATTTTGAAAGTCAAACCATGAAAGGAATTAGTAGATTTGGTCACGAGGAATTAAAGCCCCTAGTACGACCTTTGAAATCATCGGGCGATAATACGGCTTACGACTTACCTTACCCATTGAATTGTGACATTCACAACGCTTTTCATATTTCAATGTTGAGAAAATGGATCACGACGAGCGTAAGATTCCATATACAAAGTGAAATACAACCGTGATTTGTTTACGGAGTAAAAGATTTTAGAATTTGATGTGAAGAGATTACAAATGTAACAAATTTCCTATGTTAAAATTAAATGGAAGCATGTAATCAAAGAGTTACTGGAGGTTGAACAAGAGATGAGTAAGTTTTCCTTCCGTTGAATGATTCGTAAGAAATTTCGAGGACTAAATCTTTTTTTTAAGAGGGGAATTGTAATATCTCATTTAATCCAATTTATTTCCTAATTGCCTAATTACTTCGTTATGTAGCAGATCAGAAGAAGCATGTAACGGCCGACCATTCGGTATTGATCTCCCAGCCTTCCTATTTCATTCCTTCCCCACCGCTCCTTCACGCTTAATTTCCTTCACGCCGCGAGTTCTTCTCCTCCTTTCCTTCCTCGCCGGCTGACGACGCCTGCGGATGAACGCAGAACCGGCTCCTTCGCTTCGCCGCTTCGACAGAACTGTTCTCATGCAGATCACGCCGGGCGGATTCGGTTTGCCATTGAACCGGCCAGATCCCATACGCTTTCGCTCGATCACCGCGCTACGCCGTCGTTGAAACCGCCACATCCCAGAATCCTGCGGAACCGATGGGTTGGAAATCCGAGCCGCCGGCCTGGAGGAACCGATCGGCTCGGATTTCTGCTCTCGGTCTGGGAAACTTAGAATTTTGTAAGTAATTTTCTTTCCCTATTCCTTTTCTTTCACCTTCTTCCTCGGTTAAATGCGGATTGGGAGGTCAACTATTCGCCAGTGAGTGCGATATTGAACGGGATTTGTGATCATATTTGTTAATTTTGTTAATTTAATCGCGTAATATCGCTAAGATTACTTCGAGTCGCATCGCAGTTTTACGGCGAGATATCAATTTCGCGTAAGATTGCAAGTTAAAGATTACGTAGAAGTATTATTTAAGAGTTATTTCATTATGTGAGGCGGAATCGGGAGACAAAGACGACACTTATGTATAATCGGCGTACATAATCGCTAATTTAAATTCGCTTATTCATGATGCCATCGCTTCTACCACTTCAGATAAATCACGAACACATATGATATTTCATATTGACGCAAATACAAACGCTTTATTACTGACTAATAGACATTGAGATAACGATTATAGCTTCATGCGATATGATTTCATCGACATATAAATGTTGACAACACGTTAAATGCGAATACAAGAAATGTCGAAAATCGTGATGTAAGCATTAATGCGCAGATAAAGAAAGCTCGACGAGAGCGGATTGAGGATCTTAAGATTCCCGACCGACATGGAGCCGAGGCCGTTAATCCGGCCGGTAATAGCAGTAGATGGTTCGCCCCGCCTTATTTTTTAGCCGATCGGACAACCCTTTATTATGAAGTCAAAACCTACGAATTATAAACGACATTTAAAATGATTTGATATAACAGAACAAATGATTTAATGCTTATCGCCTCGATATCGATACAAGATGAACCTACAAAGATACATAAAGATATTGTTTCGCTTATATTATTATATTTTACAAAGACCTATAAGATATCGTTTCGCCATATCGTTACACCATCGCAAAGACAGCTTTACCAGAATTTACATGTATACGCACGATTTCTCCTTCCTCAGACCGAACTACTTTAAGATTCTTGTCTCACAAAAGCTTTTAGCTTATGATGCTACCGTGGATAATTTCGAAAAAGACGAGCAGTGTAGTTTACCTGCTATGTTGAATCAGATAGAAGATTAAAGACTTTTTTTGCACGCATAAATTTTAATATCGACGTTTTAATGCTTCAGATTTATTTACAAAATAAATAAATATTTCACGCCCGAATGGATATGAATTAAGTTAAGAAGATAATCAAATATTTGTGATGATTTGATTAGAAATTTCACTTCGCTTCGCTCAAGAAGAAGATAGGTTGGAATGCTCAGAGAATGGTGTCCAACCGAAATATCCTATTTTGTTACACTGAACCTGTGATAAAGGTGCAGTCATCCGGGGGGCAAACAAATACCCTAAGTCATTTGATCACTCAACATACTATTCAAAAGCTATGTTAGCAAGATGTTAATTAGTTGTCGTAGCAGTAATGCGTTATTTCCTCCAGTATTTCTACAAGTGGTTTTAAATTGGGCTAAATACTGTCACATATTTTTTGTTCCAAAAGTATTAAATTTTGGGCACCATAGCGTTTAGGGTATTGTATTTGGTCATATTCAGCCAGATATGTTCGATCATTTTAAACCAGTAGCTCAGTAGTTTCTGAGGTAATGACTGCTTTGACTTTTTAGCTGATAAAATCTTCCACTTGGGATTTTGTGATAACATCAACCTCTTAATGAGTACTTTCTGTAAATTATGTTGGGGATTCTTGTCTTTGCTTTGAAGCTACTGGTAAATTATGTGAGGCATTTTGAATGCCTTCGATATTAGCTGTCGGATTAATTGCTTCTATAGGATTCCTTGGAGTTATTTATTGCGTTGTAGTTTCTATTAAGATGTGCTGGCCAAACAGTTCATTCATTAGTCGAGACGATTGTTAAGTTGATCAATTTTCTGATCTCTCTACTGGAGCTGAGAATTCATCTTCCATTGTAGTTTTGCTACGACATCAGTTACTTCCTCAACTTCTTCAAGCTTTACTTGGGTTTCATATTCAATCACTTGATGACTTGGACCTTCTTGGTGTTGTTCCTCGTTGTGAGGTTCAGGGGTTATGCTCCTATTTTATGAGTGTGTATAAACATATTGAATGGGTTGATCAGGAGATTGATCCATCATAATAACTTTGGCGTCTATGCGATCAGTATTCTCATCATTTTGGAAGTCACGAGTTTGTTGCTCTTCTTTAATCGGTGATTCATCATCTTTCCAGAAGAGTTGATTGTCGGCTTTGTCAGTCATTGGCAGATCATTCTTTGGTCAACATTTTCAAGTGATGATGGGAGACTCAGCCTTTTCTTCATCTGATGGAGTTTGTTCATACCAAGTTCCTATATCTTTTGAGATTTGAGGATCTTTAAGGATCCAATTTGATCCGATCTGTGGATCTCTGAGGATATACCTTAGATGATACACCCTAGTGCTCACCATAAGAGTTGGAACGGGGTGGTTGATATCAATTCTTTTGAGGTGGTTCTCTGGACCTTAGAACTACTGACTATTTAGTATCTTTGTACTAAAGGTGTCGCTAATGCTCCAACACTAGACCCCTATACCTTGAGTTTTGCTCAAGATGTGCATGGTATTTCTTAATTTTTTTGTTTATTTTAGGATAAGAATTCGTTGGATTAGCGACCCGCTTCACCTTCTTAATTTGTCTTTGAAAGTTTCTATTTTTGATAGCCTTCAGAACTTATATAAATTTTGGAGGAAGCAGTTTCCTTCTTCATTGGATGCTCCCATTAGGCTGCATATGTTTATCTGAGAAAGACATTTTTATAATTCATTCAAAACTATTTTTTTAACCCATTTGAGCAGCTTAGAATTATCGATGGATATGCTTGCTTTTACCAGTGGTTCATATTGCTGTTCAGAGTGTATAGACAATTCGGTAGCCATGTAGTGAGCGTTATATTTTCTTTTAGCTCTTTTAGGTAGTTTGGTACCCAAAGAAAATGTTTCATTATCATGGTTGCTTGGGGCAGAGGCCAGATCTTGCAGGATTATAGTTTCTTCCATTGAGTTACTGAGTAGATCCACAATAATAGATTTCAATTTATACTTGCAAGCCTTTTCCTCCTTAGTGAACAATGTTGGGACTGCCTTTGATAGCCTATTGAAAATAGAGCTCCTTTAGGAGGTGGATTTCTTTCTTGATCGGAGAAAATTTTAATATCAGCTGCCTGGGCTCATTGAAAATGATTATATTTAATTTTTTTCCCTTGCATGTCAACTTATTGAATGCGACATGTCAATACTGTCAGTTATAGTTCTTCTAGTTAGCACTTCATTAGTACAATCTCAAATTTTTTTTCAACCTAAGTTTCAGAATTAATAATAGATTCCTTCTTCTAGTTATCATGTTTTGCTATTGATTCTTCACTCCTCAATCATAAATTTAGAAGTTAGAGTTTATTTGATTTTAGGAACCCAAATTTCTAAAAAGAAAAAGTTTGATAAATTTTTTATATGCTATTGACATTGCATTGGTTTATTTGTTTAATCAGATATTTCTGAGAAAATATTTTAATTTTTCATCTAAAGATGGAGATAAAAGTAATCTTGGCGAGTCGAAATTTGTTTGAAAAAAATATTTGAGATGTTACGGAGTATGTTCTTCGTGAGGCAATTGATTTTTATTTAACCAAATTTTTCTTAAACTTATGTTAGGTTTATTTAGATCAAGCTTCTACTTCTTATGGATGCCAGAATTTATAGTTAATTGCTTTTATCGCAGTAGGAGAGCACTCTCTATTAAGGTTGGAAATAAGCATTAATTTTTGGTATAAATCGGTGCTTAGTGATGTGGTGTAGATGACAGTTTGAAGGAAAAGAGGGTTGTCCCTATCAAGATCTCATGTTTTCATCATCTCGGGATTATCGTTATTCCAGTTGACCAACATTAAAGGGTTGTTAGTCGTGATGTATATGGAACTTAACTAGTAGTCATGGGTTGTCTTATCATAGGAATTTCGAGTAAATTAGGTTTATCGTGCAAGTATTTATTGAATTATTTAAGCTAAACTTAAATTATAAGTTTGTCCAATAATTAAAATTTATAATTTAATTCTTTAGACAAATGATTCGAGATTTTATGGGTTAGATATGGTCATTATTAAATAAACTCTGCATTGTAGACTAAATTGAGCTTATATTCATTGGAATAGCTGATTGAGTTGGACTTATATCTATTAGAAAGCCATGTTAATATGTGATTGAAGTCTGCCTTGCAGACGCAAACTAAGCTTACATCCATTTGAATGCCAATGCTTAGATGTAGAATTCATTTTTTTTAATGAAAATAGGCTGAACTTATTATATCTATTGGAATGCCATGTTTATGTAATTGAAGTCTATCTTGCAGACACACATTAGACTTACGTCTATTGGAACGTCGTATTGAAATATGAATGAAGTTTGTCTTTCAGACACACATTGGTTTGCCTTGCAGACACACATTGGGCGTACATCCATTGGAATGCTTATTATTATGTGAATGAAGTCTGCCTTGTAGACATGTATAGAGCTTACATCCATTGGAATGCCATAATAATATTTGCCTTGCAAACACAGATTGAACTTACATCTGTTAGAAAGTTGATGTTTAAAATGATTTAATCTCAATTTTATGTTTTGAGATAAATCTTTGATTTATTTCCATTTAAGTTTCAAATGAATCTTTGATTTAATTTTCTTTATTATTTGAGATGTATCTTCAATTCAATTTTATTTTTATATTTTAGATGGATCTTGATTCAATCTCATTCTATGTTCAGGGTGAATCTTTGATTCTAATTCCACTTTATATTTGAGTCGAATCTTTGATTTAAATCTTATTTTATATTTGAGATAAAATCATTGATTCAATCTCCCTCTTTAATGTTAAATATAAACTCTAATTTTAGAAGAAGAGATTGTGTATTCAGATCTTCAATATGTTGTGTCTAATCAAACAAATGATTGATAATTGCTCATATATTAATATTCTCCTCTCAAAGGTTAAATCTTTATATTTTTTGTGGATTTTATAAAGTTAATATATGAATGAGATAATAATTAATTCATCCATATGCTCAAACTCATTCAAAAATTAAGTAATTTGAACTTTAAGTCCCTATGTTATAATTTTCTTTATTAAATTATATTATTTTAATGTGAGAGGGAGGAGGTCAAACAATTACAATGATTTTAACTTAAGTTGTAGGACATTATAAGTTGTTTTCATTTAATAATTTAAAATTTAACAATTTTTTAAATTTTGCTCTTAATTTTGATTATAAATTTAGTTCAATAATTTCAATAAAAATTTCAGCTGCCTAACCGCTTAGCAGTGCTATGATTTTGTGAAATTTAACGCAATCGGTGCTCTTCTCCCTTACTCTGAACTCAAGATTGACAGAGGGAGATGATCGTGTCTTGCAGGATCTAAGATCAATGATCGAGGTCTTCAACCCAAGATCGACGAACGTGGGTCTTCTAATTTTTTGGCCCTGTAAATAAAATTTTTGCAATATTTTTTAGATAAAAAGGTCATAATACCTAACAGAAATCTTAAAATTCTAAAACAGCCCTTGGATTTATTTTATAAGCCTTGGATTATGAACTATTTATGTCTTGGCTTTTATGCAAGGAAGCCTCGATCGGGTCGACTAGGGCTTCCTCGTGTGATGGGAGGAGGCTAGGACTTCTTTCTCTTGATCTCTGTCACCTCTCCCCCTTGTGCATGTGATAGCAGCTTTGATTCAAAGCCAAGGTATGGCTCCCTCTCTCTCTCTTCCTCTTTCTCACTCCCTCAGGTCGGTTTCTCTCCCTCTCTTGTGCGCTCACAACTGCCCCAATTGATCCCAATTCCCTCTTTTATAGAGGGAAAAGCTCTAACCATTCGCGCCCTCACCTTCTCTTAATGTAGTTTGAATGATGTGGGGCCGCTCGTGATCGTGGTGAGTGATCACTCCCTCTTCTTTTTTTTGGTGGGTTGCAAACACATTTGATGAACAAATTGCACCCAAGTTTTCCTAATGCATATTTCTTGGCTATGTTTCTTCTCACAAAGGCTGCAAATGTTATAACCCCTCAACACAATGTCCGTCTCACATCATATCATCTTTCATGAGTCCCCTTATTTATGGTCCTACCCTTCGGGCATTGCCGCCACTATGCACACAAATTTATAACAACTAGCATACTTTTCTTATACCATGTCTCATAACACCTTTTTTCACTTAACATATCTCTGAAGTTTGCATCTCATATTCCTATAGACAAAGCATCCACTTTTTTATCCACAACAGTTCTATCTCCACTCAACATCCAACTATCTTGGACAATACACTCGTGTCTCTCATCACTTTGACTTTCACTTTCCACACAAGTAATCACAACACTCATCTTATTCCTCGAAACCCATTGGTCACCACATGATAATTTACCCGAATGAAAATCTATCTTAAACTTGAATCACACTTCCACTTCCATCTTTGACCCAACCAACCTGCTAAGCTAGTCATCAAAGATGCGAAATGTTGAAAAGCCCTGTCTGATGAATTTCAATTGCTACATTCTCACAACACTTTGATCTTTATTCATTTGTTTTCTAATCACCATCTTTTGGGCAACAAATGAACTTAACAAAATTAGAGTCATTTCAAATGGGAACAAGATAGAAGGCATGACTAATATCACAAACCTACAATCAAGAATGTGGTATTTATTTCGAGACGTGCAGTCCAGTTGCCAAAATGCCAATCATTTAGATCCTTCTTATAATTGTTTTTATCACTGCGAGCCCAATACCCAAATCAATGTGTCCAATGCCTTCTCTAATGGCAAACTCATTGTGCAATCAACATGGTACAGCCAAAAGGCTTTCAAGAATCACGTGCATCTCATGTGTGCCTTCTCTAAAAGACATATATATCTTCAAACATGCACTGCATCAATGATTCAATACATTTTCCATCCACCCTCCTACTTTACAATCACAATAATATCCTCATGTACATTCAACTATATGTGGATGACATACTCCTCATAGGTATCAATCCAATCACCAACTCCAATTTACTTCAAAACCTCCACCAACACTTCCAAATGCGCAATCCTGGTTTCGTGAAATTCATGCATTGTCAACCTCCATAGGCAACATCCCCTTCATTTACTTCATTTGTTTTGGTATGAGTGACTGTAGGCCAGTCAAAAACCTGCTTTTAGCAAAGCCACCCACCCCTCATTTGAGCACTCATTATCTGAATTTGCCAACCCAGAGTTTTGTCAGCACCTCGTTGTCTCACTACAACAATACCGGAGGTCAGATATAACCTTTGCCACCGTCGCCATGAATAGAGTTTGTCAATGCATACACAAACCTCTCAATGTTCACTTTTGGAGTGTCAATCAACTAAATTTATTCATCAAAAGCACAATACACTTTGTGGACTTATTCTGACTTAGACTAGGCAGGAATCAACATTTGATTATTTTGCATTCCTTAGTGACTCCCTCATCTTGTGATGTGTCAAAATTCAAGTAATGGTTGCATGATCATCCATCTAAGCAAAATGCCATGCACTTGTTATCTCGACCATAGATGTTCTCTGGTTATGCCACCTGCTATAAGAGTTCAATGTTCCTTTTTCTCAAACAACTCTTCCATACCATGATTATATCTAAACTTTGGCACTCGCCAATAATTTGGTTTTCATGCTCGCACTAATCACATCGAAATTATTATCACTTCATTCATGATTACAATAAATCCAAGAAAATTGTCATTCATCACATTACTTTCCAGTTGTCAGATATCTTCACCAAAGCATTATCTATCTCGTGCTTCTGCTAGCTACTAGACAAGCTGATGGCCCAACATGGATCCTTAATTTGAGGGGAGGTGATAGTAAACTAAAGCTGCCAATAACAAAGATGCAAGCCACCTCAGCCACCACTACCACAACACAATGGATCTTATCCACTCATCTCAAGCCAGTATCTTAATTTCGACCTTTCACTTATAACAAATCTCCATCAGCTGTAACCAATTCCCTTCTTTTTTTTTCTCTTGTATAAAGCCATTACACCGTTGGCTTTATGATATAATGAAATGTTATGTTTTCCTCAGCTACCTTTGCTTTTATGCCCTACCAAATTATTCCTAATCTAGTCTTCAGTAGAAGAAAAATCTCACAATTTAAGGCACTAATTGTTGCATCGCCTGCAATAATCTCAGCCAATTTTTAGCTGGCAATGGATTCCTAATTTTTAAGATTTTGTTTGGTTGGTTGAGGTTGAGTGTGAAGTAAATTAAATGTAGGGATTTCAATTTTTTGGGTGTTTGGCCTCTTGCAAAATAAAAGTTCAAAGTATTTGTGGCATATTTGAAATCCTTTGGAAGGGTTATTTATGATGTATTTGGAACTAGCCCAATTTTGGCGAATTTTCAAATACACTGGTTGGTGTGTAAAGTGAGGATTGCCATCGCGGCAACCCGCCCCACAAATCTCTTGCTAGCCCTCTCAGAGGAAACTCACCCCTGCTTTGCCACCGCCACTCACACACCGCCAGTTGATCGTTTATCCAATTAAATACTTTACATTATTATTCTATTAAATAGGAAAAAAAATAAATCTATATAATTGTAGAGTTTTCAACCAAATAATCTAAAAAATTCAAATACATTATATTCCTTTTATATTATATATTTTTTCAGTCAATAAATAGCTCCTAAATAATAATAATTTATTTGTATTATGCATAACTTTGTGGATGTATATTATATATCTTATTTAATTTTTTAAGAATCATATTTAAGGAATGATATTTCAAAATATACACTTCTTTATTTTTAGTTTGAAAAATAACCAAAACTGAATACCAAAACTTTTGAAACATGGAAAATAAAACTTTTGCAGGTAGAGTGAAATACAAATCTAAACCAAAATTTGAAACATTTCTATAGACGCAAGATTTTTAAGGGCAAGTCTTGAATTTTCATGCAATGATTCATATTTTTGATGGAATAGAAACAATTAGTCAGCTTTTTAAACTCCCAAGTAGCTGGTCCAACTTATTCTGTCCTAGCTCAGGTGTGTTCTTACGTGTATCATTATTTCTCAAGAATGCTTCTAACTCTTTTTCCTTAAATTCTAGACCATCCTTTAATTTGCATCTTCTTCAATTCCCCTGTTATTGTTCATTTTTTGAATGATGAAAAGCCAAAATGGGAGCGTTAGTATGTTCTTTTTGCAGTATTATTGATTAATTGTGGTTAGTTCGCTTGGATTTCTACAGGTTGTATCACCACTAAGGAGCTTGGAACTGTCATGAGATCTCTGGGTCAGAACCCAACCGAGGCAGAGCTACAGGACATGATCAACGAGGTTGATGCCGACGGCAATGGAACTATTGATTTCCCTGAATTCCTTAACCTGATGGCTCGCAAGATGAAGGACACCGACTCTGAGGAGGAACTCAAGGAAGCCTTCCGGGTCTTTGACAAGGATCAGAATGGCTTCATTTCAGCTGCTGAACTTCGCCATGTCATGACCAACCTTGGCGAGAAGCTGACCGACGAGGAGGTTGATGAAATGATTCGAGAAGCTGATGTCGATGGTGATGGCCAGATCAACTATGAAGAGTTTGTCAAGATCATGATGGCCAAATGAGAGGATAAATATTATTCTGCTTATGATTTCAATGCTTTGGAATTTCCCCTCTTGTAGGTTAGTTTTACTTGCTTTTAGCTGCAGTAATTTTTTTTTAAAAAAATAGTAGTGTGCGTATTGTGTTGTTTGTGCTTTGACTTGTGTTTTATTGTAATTTCCTTGAAGCTTTCTGATGGTGTTTGATCGTTGTTTTTCCTATATTTGCTGTGTATGCTAAGCTTAAGCTTTGCATTTTGTTTATTGTATGTCTTCTGTGCTAATTTTAGCCGCTGTGAATTTCGTTATTCACAGTAATTAGTAAGGGCTGATGAAAGCTCTAGAATTTTATAAATTCTAAGAAAGATCTCAGTTTAAAACCCTTTGATTATAAGTTAATTATAATGATGGTGAGAGGAAATTGTTTATTCTCATGAAGTCTTTCACTACCGTTTTGGTTCGTGTTCAAGAAAGTATTTATAGGGTTATAAATGAGTCATATGTTTGATAATCATTCAATATATTTGACATGCTATGCTTGGTTGTGATTTGCCCGAGAGTTCATTAATGATTATTTAATTGCCTGATAAAATAAATTTTAATATGTTTATAACTATTTGATTGATGAATGAATAAATATGATTTGCTTTGTCTTTCATTTGTGTATGATTATTAATATAAGTTTATGTTAAAAAGTTTGATTTAGGTTTGATGGTATGCAGATTTAAGATTTTATTATAAATTTATTTAATATGATTTTATCATTTTTTCAAAGAAAATAAATCACTTATTAATGCTTGTTAAAATATTTATTTATTTAGCAATATTTTAAATTAATATATATTTTGAGTTAAATAGGCTATTTATTAATAGGTATAATGATGTTCATTAGATAATTGATAAGTTACTCATTAGTAATATGTTCAATAAAGTTCGTTAAATAGTCATAATGTTAAAACGAATCTAATTTAAATACTGTTATGCATAGCTCGTGTTTGATTTTGACAAATAAACTGATGCTCAAGCAAATTTATGTCCGACTCGATTGTATTTATTTGCAGCCCTCGAGGCTGTTGTGTTTGTCCAAATAAAATAAAACTGTTGATGTTGTAAATATTAAGGAGAATCTTGTAATGATAAATAAATGCAATAACATTAAAGAGCGGTCGATTGTTGATGTAAAAAGTAAGAGAAATGGCAAAGGAATAGAAATTTCAGCTGCATTCTTCGTTGAAATTAACCAATATAACAAAACTGGAAAGTAAAATCAGCTCAGTACAAAAGAGTTTTTTCACCTACACAGCAAACTCAAACTCTTTATTGTTGTTCACATGAGTGAATGTACAAAAGAACTATTAAACAAGACTCCCAATATATACTAATAATTGATTATCTCTGCACAGACCACACCTAAAAGTAGAAGCTCTGCCTGCTTTAAAAGGTTAACGTCCTTAAAAAAAAGTACCAATTCTGTAACCAAAAGTTTTTATGAATTCTACTCAAATAATCTCATTCATTCAAGACTTTCTGCCATAGGTAGCTTCAGGTAAATCGATCTCAGGTAGCAGATGCTGTTCGATGAACCGGAGAACGAAGAGAAGCTAAGTAATTGGCATCTACCTTATCAATGCCATCAAATAGATAACTAAAAGGTGGCATTTTTATGTACTTCCCGGAACCTAAAGTGATCTTCAGATTGTCCTCTTCCCAGACCACTCTTCCTCGTGAGATTGTCACCTCTACTTTGCCCTGAAAATATATCAGAGAACAATGTAAGGAATACTAGAATTTGTTTGTACATATTATTGAAAACAACTAGAAAGTCTGATCTCATAAGAACCCTTCGAAGCACAGAAATAAGTATGGGACTGATAAAAATAGAAATTTTAGGGGCTGTTTGGGATCAGTTTTATTGTGTTTTTGTTTTTATGTTATTTTTATAAACATGCTTGCTTACTGTTTTTTTAAGTGTTTTTATTTTTTGCTTTCAAAAATAAATAACATTATTTTAAAAAAGAATAATTTTCACTAAATATATTTTATTTTGAAACAAAATATAAGCAAAATAAAATCAGAATAAAAAATAAAAATAAAAGTAATCCCAAACAGCCGCTTAAAAATATGGTTGATTATCTGATCTCTAGAACACAATATTGATTTATGTAGAAACAGGAGTGATAATTACAAAATGTTTGATTCTCCAACAGAATGTAAATTAATGACTCAAACATCAAGTGATACTTTGTTTCAATTTAACTTTATAATTGTTAATCCAATGGTTCTCCCTTCTTTCAAATGCTTCCCTCCTTTCTTTCAAATGCATCTTGACAAAATGAAAGGTGAAGTGCAATTGTGGTTATTCAAATTTTTTCTTCTTTGTGCGTCCTACATAATGAAATAATGAACTCTATTTAAGTAATTTTTTTTTGCTGCGCTGATGCTTTTTTGACCAAGTTTGTGTCATTTACTTTTAGAGGGTTAGATTATCTCAGGTCCACATCCCGTCATGTCCCAGTCTCATGTCCATGCATTATAGAGGGGAAAATCAAGTAAAGTGGCTACATGAGAATGATAATGAACTAAGATTGATTTGGGCTCTTGAAAGACTAGAAACTAAAACTTAGTGTCCAATTTAAGTATAAAAGTACATTATAAGATCCAAAAAATGTGAAACTTTTGAAAGAAAAACAAACAAAGAGAAATTTTAAACTTCAAACATTGAAAGTGCTTTTGAAACTATGAGCCGAAATTTACCTTCCCAGTTTTCCCCTCGTAAACATTAGTGTCAGATCTAGAATGGTGGGATGCAGCAGATATCCTGAAGCTTGCATTAGGATTGAGTACAATTATATCAGCATCAGAACCTTCCAGTATTGCTCCCTTTCTTGGATATATGTTGAATATTTTAGCACTGCGAGAGAATTATTAAGCAGTTCTATATATGTGTTGTAGGGCAAGTAGGAACCGCACAGATGCTCATTCTCCAAATTAACATGAAGAAAATTTCAAGTATTGATCTTCCAACAAAATTAAAAGAGTTATCATACCATTCAGTACTTGTTATACGCACATAATCTGTCACAGATATTTTCCCAGACTCCTGTAATTAAGATATTGGAAAAAGCATTACAGAAAATCAAAACCAAAATTTTTTCTTGACAGTAACTAAAATCCAAATAGCACGAATAAACCGGATTGTTTTATTTGAAACATATTTGAACCAAAAGCTCACCACCATTGTCTCCCAGATGAGATGCATCCTTTCCTCTATACCTGCGGTTTAGATAAACGAGGTTAAAACAAGGACCTAAATTTAATAAAACTCACTAAAATAGAGATAATATTATGCGATCCATAGACACTGCAACTTACCATTAACACCATTGGGAATTTTTCTGAAGTCCCCATATCCAAATGATTTTTGGGTCGAGTTGAATGCGCAATGATCTGTGCCAACAAGCTGCATCACATAAGAATGATTTTATACATCAGGAATTGTGAATATATTAAATGTTTGTTGGTAAAATAATAAATCTGCAAATTTAGCTGTGTGGAGTAAATAAAAGTGGAGAAAAAACTGCAGAAAATAGTGTTTTTTCGGTGAGCTATGTTTTTGTTATGCAGTTACATCAGGTTGTAAGTTCTAACAAGCCTTCACTCTATTCTGTCATTTCTCAGATAACCAAACAGATAAATAACCCAACACGCTGTGCCTAATATAAACTTTACCAAAGAGAAAGCCAACTAAAGAGAAAAATGGAACAGAGAACTCGTCTAGGGGTGTCAGTAATTGACTTGACCTGACTCGACAACTCATACTAAAAAATTAGGCTTAAGTTGACCTGCTTAATTTCTAAGTCGGATTTGAGTCAAAATATCAGACCTATTTAATTTTTTCGGATATGATTTGGGTTGACCTGTCAATTCAAAATTGATTTGCTAATTTGAATTTGATACGATTTTGATCTGTCAATCCGAGATTGATCGTAACCAGATTTTCGTGAACTCTAATTTGACTCAATTTTGACCTGAAATATTATATCTAAATGGGTCGGGTATAAAGTAGTCAGGTTTGTGTCGAGTCAGGTTAGAGTCAGGGTTTTCAACTCATATAATATTTGGTCAAACAGTTTCGAGTTGGGTCAATTTCAAGTTAGACCCAAACTCATATGTGAACCCAAATTGACACCCCAACTACTTCTATAAAGGGTTTTCAGGCTTATGAAAGAATTATCACTACCTGCAAAATTCCAGTAGCAAGTGCATCCTGGAGTGCTTTGTCATGTCCTGCTTTCCTTATTGGAGGACTCATAACATATCTAATTGAAAAAAAAAGAAAGGAGCATTAGTATCATGACTGTTCTTAAAAAAAAAGAAAAAGAAATAATATTCTTGCTTTGCAGCAGTTGTGAAGTCAGAGTCCCAAAGCCCTGATTCATCAAGAGTCAAACCAGAAACTACAGGTTCACCAATAACCCTTTGGCCTGCAAATCTTAAAAGAATAGAAGAATTAATAATGAGTGAAGAAACATTATCGAAAATAGAAACATACTAGAAAAACATTCAATTATAGAAAGTTTTCATCAAGAACCGACTTTAATTAATATTTTTTTGTAAATAAAGATGACCAAGGAAAATATATGGTACTTATGAATGAATGGCAATAGAATAAGCATGCTTCAGAAATGAAGAATATAAAAGATATCCTTCCGCATAACTTAGTACTACATTGATGTCTCAAATTGCTAATAAACTGACGGTGGGAGATAGGACTAAGTATCTTCCCTAACTAAAAAAATCACCACAGGTTTTGCAAGACAATTCCAGGAGCTAGGGTTTCATGTGCAACAAGAGGGTAAGTACGGCTGAAAATTGTGTCTGGCTTCTTGTATAACTGCCATAAGGCATTTGATTCGATTCCTTTGGCAGCTATTAAATCTCAAAAAGTAATATGAATTAGTGCATGAGGACTAATACTACTAGGATGAATTATTGGATGGTTCTATTGAACAGAAACTATTTAGCTTTTCTAGGATTATCAATCACAATAGTTGAATTGGCCCTGCTTCTTTTATTGTAGTGATTGCCAACCTTAGGCAATTTGTTGCAAGGTTTTGACCAGAGAAGTTAGTCCTTGGTGCTCCATATCAATGTTCTTCAATGTGAATTGATAGAGCAATTCTTCATAAAAGGCCTGCTTGCTTTTAAAAGATGATAAATTCAGCAGTTAAGCAAATATGGAAGGTACAAAGTGATGAAAATATGAAAGTCTACACTCATTGGACACATGCATTTTTGATTTAGGTGTTTTATTCTCTATTTTTTGGTTTATTTTGTAAGCATGCTTGAGATGATGGTGCCTAACAATGAGTAGAGTTCTTTTATGTTTTCACATCCTTGAATAGTTTTAGTTTAGTTGTTTCCAATCCCTTATTATAAAATTAATATATGACGGTCCGAATGATGGTATGAGACAAACTTCAAAGTGATATCTGATATTTGATAAGTATAGAAATTAATTACATAATCAAGTTAGGAGTTATAAACAAATTAATTTTAGTGTGTTTAAATGTTATTTAAAGTTTACATGTCTTGTAGTTACATATTACATATGATTTGCCTCTAGATTATCTTATTGTCATTGTGTATTTTATCAACAGATTTCAATGAGAAATTAAAAATGTAATAAGATTAAATTAAACAAAAATATTATTTGAGAATTACATTCATTGTGCGACAATCACACCTTCATTAATGTCCTTAAAGAAAAATCATTATCATCCCCTTGAAAGCTTGCTAAACGTATATTGATACAAGAAATTTGTCATCATTCATCTTTTTGAAGATGAATAAGAAGAAAATTATAGTTAAAATTGGATTCTTTTGATGTTGTGCAATAAGAATTGACACAAACATTAGCACATGTTGAACTTAACTGAGAATGAATTAAAACTCAAAATTGAAATTGATTTGAGCATGAGATCAATTTTGAATCTAAACCTCCATTATGAATAGAACTTGAAATTGGAAATGAACTTCCAATTATATCTAACCCTAAATTTTAATAATGATTTGAATTTAGTGTTGATTATGAATCTTAACTTTTAACAGTAATTGAATTCACTCTTAATTATGAATTTGAACTCCTAAAGGACATTGAATCTAATCTTGAATGTGAAAGTGAAACAATTATATTTATAAAAATTGATGAACCAATTGAAAGATATGTCGATTTAACTCATGATGAAATTTCTTACAAAGTATCTCTTCAAATCAAACTAAAATAAATTTTATTTATTTTTCTTTCAAATAAGGAGAAAGCTAAATTACATTACCATTTCAAAAAATTTGGTGACTTTTAGCCTTGTTCTTTTCTCATCTATATACTTTGTGATTAATTTTTGTGTGATTGAAATTTGTTCAATTTGTAACAATCTAATTTTTCTTTTCTATAGTGAGACCCCTAATCACAGAGTGTTTCTCATAATTTTCTTGCAATTTTTAGATTTTGATGAGATATGCACTTTAATGTTTGAGATGAATTGCACTTATTTTTTTTGGTTTTGCATAAAAAAGGGATGGAATTTTGGTCCTTTTTGTGTGCTTGTGTGTATCCAATCCCAAAATTACATTTAATAAAACCTAGATTGTAAGAAACTCTAAGACATTACAAAGCTTAAGATCTCAGCTTGCAAGTTTACTTGCCATTTACTCTGGCCGGACAAACTCAATGTCCTGACTGAAGATTAGCAAATCATTTTCCAGATATTAGTGCCTCTTTGCTATGATCAAATAGCATGGTAGTCTGCTTTGTGGCACATTGCCTGCCAGATTCTAATCAAGAAATAGACAAGAACTCACTTTTGTTTGAAGAAAAAAAAAAAAAAAGAAACTCACGCATCTACCAAGGAAAATGGCACTAAAGATACTATTGCATGCTAATATCCATGCCCAATAAATTACCCTGTTTATCCAAGCACCACTGCTCGGTGTATATGCAATTTCATATCTTCAAATCAGTTATCTGGACTTTGAAATCATGATCAATTATTTCATTTTTTTTAAACAACTTGTATGACTATCAGCAACATAACCAAGTTATAAGCATAAGTCACATCAGTAAACTTTAAGATAGATAAAACATTTTCACAGAAAGTCTCAATGTTATGTCACAAAAATACATGGAATGATAAATATTTAGCATGGAAGAAATAAGATAATCTTCTGAGTAAGAATTTGTGACCTGATTTTCTAGCTTTGGCAATTTCCTCCATGGCATCGATGCTCATCACGTGAACAACATATAAAGGTACATTAATAAAGCTTGCCAATCGAATTGCCCTGGCAGTTGCTTCACCTTCCAACTAAAAGAGTATAGTATGAAACTTCAAATGCAGGGAGGGAAAATTCCAATTAAAACAAGAATTTGATGACAGCAAATTGGATAAATTGCATTTTAGTTCTTTAGATTGTCTTGACCCTATAGGGAGCCAGTTTTTTTTTTTTTCTCCACTAGACAACTATTCTAGGCCTCTAATGCTTTACCATTAGTTGACACAATTAATTTAGTAAGCTGAATGGACGAATGAGTGTAGGATCCCGTTAAGCTTCTCTGGAAACTACCAGAGTACACCTGTAAGTCTCTTAAATATTTCAAAAGCAAAAAAATTATTAAAATGTTCAAAAAAATAGTTCAATGGGAGCTTCCATTTCAAAGCAAGGTCATCTGCTTTTAACATTCACAAACAAAACATATTAGGGAAGAATACACTGCCTCGATACAAAACTTTCTTAAACAGTTGACGAGAGGAAACTCTGAGAATGACGTACAATTAGGTTTTCTGTCAATGATTCTGAGGGAAGATACTATAAGCTAAAAAAATAATTGTTCCATGTCAAAATCTAAAATATATAAAAAATTCAAAACATGTTTGTTCTATCGTGATCTGCTGGACAAAAAACATTATCAATCACAGAGAGGCGTGATGTACATATCATGCAATTGGAACAGATCAAAAATTAGATATATGAAAAAAACAATTATGTCCTAAAAATAGTTTATATAGAAATTTTACATGCATATGCAGCATTTTGTATCCTCGAGAAACAAGAAGATGAATCTGATGTGATGTTAAGACTCATGAAAAATATTAGTTGCTAAGTTGTAATATAAATGAAAGAAGCATCAATGGTATGTAGGAAATGAAAAGCTCACTCTTGGATGGAGACAGATGTCTTTCAATGCTAACAAAACAATCAGCCAAATTCAAATGGTAGAAATTAATGTTAAAACAAAAATGTGCTTCAATGCATTACCACAGGAGGCCTTGAAAGACCATGCCCCTCTGGACCAGTTATTCCGAGATCAAATATCTTCCTCTGCCCTTCAGCAACAGCATCGCCATTCTCTGCATGAACCATGGCTAGTGCGCCAAGAGACTTGCACTTTTCAAGACCCCTAAGTAAAAGCTCATCATTGATCATCAATGCTCCTTTGTATGCCATAAAGAATTTGAAAGAGTTGATCCCTGGTAGATATATATATATATGTTCACAAACAATGAAGGTAAACACAATCATCAGTCAAAAACCATCAGATTAAACTAATCTTGCAGACTAACCAAAATCAAAGTAGTGAATATAAAATGGAAAAATAGTCGTTAAGAAGCAGAATGTTCTAACCATGTTCTTTGACCATGAGTTCCATTTCCTTTGAAACTGCTTCATCCCACTTGGTTATGGCCATATGAAAACCATAATCCATAACAGACTTTTTGGCTTTGTCCACATAAGATGCAAAACCAGCAGATAAATTCCCATTAATTGGAATAACAAAGTCAATATGCATTGTCGTTCCCCCTGCCAGAGCAGCGGCTTGACCAGTATAAAAATCATCTATTGTTACAGTTTCCATGAAATCCATCTCCAAATGTGTGTGCGGATCAATACCACCTGTCACAGTTGAGCGTATTTGTACAAAGAAACCCATTATATGCAAAGTAAATTTAGCTTAATCCTAATAAAAATAAATCATAAATTGTATAAGCAAACAATTTTCCAATGCAACAGAAAACTAGACCTGGCATGACATACTTCCCAGTAGCATCAATAACTTTCACATCATCACCAACCTGTCGTAGTAGGCATTTGGACTTTCAGATATTTCGATGCCAAACAAAAATGTTAATAGTAAAGAGGATTGACCAATAAGTACAAAAAAATGGAGGATTTACTTATCTCTCATTAATATTTTCTCATTAAATTCATTGCCTTCATTTTTAAATACCAAAATAGTATGTCTAGGATCAAAGGACAAAGAACACTGATCGAGAGATGAATGTGAGAATATGGTAATGACTATGTAGAAAAAGCAAACAGCTTATATTAATGATGAAAGATGGGATTGATATCAGCACCATACAAATCAAGGCCAAAACAATTCACTAAAATACTAACATGCTAACCAGTGAGTTGACATAATGGAAGAAAGGATTGCTAGAAAATGCAAGCCAAAAAATTTGGGATCATGTTGTCCATTGTGCATCATAAAAAAAAACAATCTTTATAAAATAACCTACACAAATTAAGTAGATCTCTAAATCCAGAAACTTTGAGGATGAAGATTACAGTTCTAGCGAACTAAGAAGAAAAGAAAGAAAACTAAAATAAAGTTCCAACGTTGGCATACATCTCTTCATTTGCAACCAACAACAACAACAACAAGCCTTAATCCCACTAGGCGGGGTCGGCTACATGAATCCTTTGTCTCCATTGTGTCATATTATGTGTCAAATTCTCATTTAAATCAAGTATAGTAAGATCATTTTTTATACATCTTAACTAAGTCTTTTTAGGTCTACCTCTATCTTTCTTAACATAAGGCAAATCTAATGCATCTACTCTCCTAATCGGGTCATCGGACGGCCGATGTTTTATGTGGCCAAACCATCTAAGGCGACTCTCCTTAATCTTATCTACCACTGGAGCTACTCCAACTTTTTAGGTCTACCTCTTCATTTGCAACCAAGAATGCATTATATCTTCCATTATTTTAACAAAAGTAAAATTTCCAAAATTTTAATTTTATAATAATTGAAGTGTTTAGGGACCATAGATTTTAAGTCCCCATATCATTGTTGCTGCAATACATACTATTTACCATTAAATGGGCTTTTCTGAGACTTGCATTCATTTAAGGTATAGTTGTGATACGACACAAAACATCAACAATCCTGTCACTAGCCCTCTGGCACCAGTGACAATATCCATGCCATTTGTTCATAGGAATTCAAGGGAAACAATGAAATAAGGCAGCTGCCACAGAAACTGAAGACTACACTATAGGAAGAAAGTAATCCTAATCTAAGTTGGCCTCATTTTTCAATATGATAACCTCAAAAAAGAACTAAAACATGACTATTTCCAACAAATTGTTCCTCCCCATTTTCATATAAAGCATGTTTTCATCTATATGATAAGATTACTAAATAAACTAGATCCTGAGATACATACTGACTGAACTACAACAAAATTCACAGAAAAGAAAATTACTTTTGGTTCACATAGCCAACAAAATGTTGCATGCATAATACAAAAACATCACAAACAGCCTTCGATTTAAAAATAACCATATCATCTACTCATATGGTAGGCTATTTAACCAAATTCAAATTAAGTGGTTATTCTATAAAAAGTATACTAAATTAATGACTTCCACTGATTTCAATCCAGATGAAAGACCTTATATTTATGTGAAACACCTTATATTATAATGAAAAAAACACTTGTATATGAAAATTCTTCTGTCTACGTCAAACCTTATACTCAGGTGAAAAATCTTGTATTTGAAAAAAAAAACTTCATATCTAATTAGATCTGATAAGTCCTTATATCTGAATCAAACTCACTATAAGTATTACACCTTACGAATACGTATCCTGTATTTGATTAAAATTAAAATTGGATAAACATTGTATATCTAATTAGAAATTACACATGTTTTTTTATAACATATGCTTCCCAATTAAACAGTGAATCTAGTCTTAAGCTGAGGAACATACAAATTGGAATACAACAAAATTCACAAAAAAGAAAACTACTTTATTTACATAGATAATTACATGAATAATGCAATACTCCCCAAACAAATTAACATTCTTAAGGTCATGTGGCAGCTGTTATAGACAAATTCAAATTTAGTAGTTATTCTATAAACGAATGTACGAATGTATCAAATTAATGACTTTCAGGGATTTCCATATTTGGGTCTTTGTTTGGGTCAAAGACCAAATATATAAGTGAAACAGCTTATGGCACTTTTTGATATCATATTTTAGGCGGGACTTAAGCAAGATTTAGCTTATAGACCGCCAAACAGTTTTTTGGGGATTATAAGTCCTTAGAATTATGATAAATTCAGTTTTAGCACCATTACTGAGATTTAAATCTCCAAAATTCTATTTGGCAGGGTTTAAACTAAATCTTGCTTGAATTCTGCATAAAATAGGATACCAATCAGCCCTTGTATTTAATAAAATAAGACCTTAAAGAACACTTAATCTGAATAAAATAAGACCCTGTAGCTGATAAATACTTGTATGAATCAAAGTCAGTCTATCTAAATAAAACACCTTATAAGCGAATAATATATCCAACAAAATTATAAATTAAGGGAAAAAATTGTTATATTAGATAAACCCTTAAAGCTGCATATCCTTGTATACACAAAATGATGCTGCCAAATTTCGGGTGTAAATTCATTTGCAGACCTGGAGCGTGACCGTATCGTTCCTCTTGATGCCCATATCGAGCCTTGAAAATAAAAATAAGAATTAATCACCGGAAAAAAGGTATCATGTACCGCAATGTTCGGGCGAACAGAGACGATAACCCCATCCTCTATGTACACATCCGCTACCACCTTGTGATGAGCGTTGACCACAGTTCCTTGCTTTATCAGAATCTTTCCGGAGGAAGAAGTCAGCTCCGGGTCACACTCCACCGAGCAAAACTGCAGATTGCAGCGCAAGCAACAATTAGAAATCATTTTAAAATTGGATAGATTCTACTGCGTAGCAGAAACGACAAAGGTTAGGGTTCATCGGCAAAAGCTTGCCCCTTGGGTCGGATATGAATCGGAGGCCGAAATCGTGATGGAGATGAGAACGATAATAAGAGGATAGAGTTTTCGCAGCAAGGAAGCCATTGGAATCGCACAGAGAGAGAGAGAGAGAGAGAGAGAGAGAAATGCCCTGTCCCTGGAAAAAAAGCGCGGTGACAGCTGATGGATAAGAAGGAGAAAATAGTCCGCCAATAACTAAATCACACGTGGTGTTCCGGTAAATATTTTATAGTGAATTGTTCTAAAGTGATCCTTATGATGAACCTCTATAAAGTCAAGATGAATAATGATTTTATTAGATTAAAATTTCTCAAAATTAACTCTAATTTAAACAATAAATTAAAAATTGAATATAATAAAACTTCCAATGAATGTTATTATTTTAATGTCCATTTAAATGAGTTTTTACTCACTTAAATTTATTTAAAGAAAGTTTACTTAATATTAGTTCTAAATCACTAATGATTGTAATTATTTTAATTGCCATTTAAGTGAGTTTCAACTCATTTGAATTGTTCTAAACATGATTTACCTTGGTAAACCAATCTTGATTTTTGATTTCCATGAAATTATATCGATTGTTTGAGTTTATATGCATATATTTTCTTAAAGTATCAAATAATACATCTTTTAGGTATTTCTATTAACTTTATGAAAGAATTATGCGCCACAAAACCTGCCATATAATTTATGATTATATTATTTTAATTGTAATTTCAGTTTTTGATTGATTTTTCATTATGATGTGTCATATAGTTCAACTTTCATATTTTTTTTCTTTAGTGACCAATAATTGTGATTTCAAACAATACTGTAGGTAGCATCAAGAAAATTATTTATAGAAAAAAAAAATCTCTCTTGTAATTAATGTAGCATGCTAAACATAATTCTAAATGCAGAATATCACTAACTTAGAATCTTAATTTACCCCTATTATGATTTAGTAACAGTTCAATACTAATTTCCATCATCATTTTACTCAGTGCTTCGTGTTGAGTTATAAGAAAGTTTTATTTTAATACATATTCTTTTTCTTACTGAGTAGATGGGAAAGCAGAAAGAAGGTGGTGCACCAACAATATGGGAATTGGAAACTACTTTAATTTACTATGATTTGTGCATAAGAGAAATAGAGTTGGGAAATAGGCCAACTTCTCATTTCAACAAAGATGGATAGAAAAATATTATAAAAAATTTTAACGAGTGAACGAGGAGAACATATGATCGTATGCAACTAAAAAAATAAATGAGATCAGTTAAAGGAGTAGAAGTTATGGAAATAGTTACTATGTGGTGAAACCAGAATGGGATTGAATCCGATCAAAAAATTATAGATGCATCACCTGAATGATAGAATGAAAAAAATTCAGGTTAGTTTTCTTATTTCACAAATTTCATAAAAATTTTATAAAAAATAAAATAACTTCACATTTTTTGTTCTTCATTTTAGGTAAGCAATATTTGCTGCAAAGAAGTTCCGATATAATGGAATATTGTCTGAGCTAGAAGAAAATTTGTATATGATGTTTGGTCATATAGTTGCAAATATGGATAATGTATGGATTCCAAATTTTAGAGTATTACATATAGAATTAAGAAATGTAGACTTAGATACATCCAATGATGATGAGAGCCAAGAAGATAAACCAAATTTAATAAATTATAATTGAGTTGAAAGTACAAGCAATAATTAATCTCAAAAATGTCATACATTCATTCCAATGAATAGTAGAAAGAGGAAAACTAAAAGGTGTAAGTTAAGTGATAGACAACTTCTTATAAATCATATTGATGATCTTATAAATATAGCGAATCTATCAACCCTGCTATAACTACATCAAATGCAGATCGTAAAACTTTTACAATACTCGAGGCATTAAATGAAGTTGCTCAAATTTTAGAGATATTTAATGATGAGGAGTTCTATGACTTTGGTATAATTTTTATGTAAGCTAAAAGCCAAAGGGAGACTTTCATGAGTGCACCTTACAATTGAAAAGTTTGGTGGTTAAGGAGATGTTTCTTGAGGGGTGCTATTTAATTAAAAAAAAAATTAATGCTTAGTTCTTAGTAGTAAATATTTTAGTGAAGTTAGAATTTCATGTGAACAATGGTACATTATATTTCTTCTGAACATTCATCTATTTTAGACATTGATGTTTATTCTTATGATTGTGTATGTATGTGTGAGATTAACTATTGTATAAAGGGTTTAATGATTCTTAATTTGATATATCTGTTAATTTGAAATATTAGAAAATACTTGACATTTTAGCTAAGTGCAGTTTATTATCAATTATGGTTAATAAGGCCTCTTGCTGAACCTCCTTCTGAAGGGCTTATTAATTTCAGAGTCAAGTATTTTTTTATCTAGATGTTCTATTTGAACTAGTATTTTAGAATATTACCAATTTCTTATTATCATTTAACACCCTCTTTAGGTTTTTACTTATTCTTACTATTTGAGTTACTATACATTGTTGCTTGTTGTCTTAACTTGTTGAAAGTTGTGTTCTATAATTATAATTTTATGTTTTGTTTTCATTGCATATTATATTTACTTTTGAAATGTCGGTTAATTTATTATATATTGTGTTATTATTAGACAAATCATACTGTTGAGCAAAAGTTAATGATTTCATAGTTCTTATTGTAGCTATTTCATAATGTTCATTGAAGGGACAAATTTTCTTGAAGATGAATCTAAGAATATTGTTGCACAAAGTCCTTAACTGATTGCTCTAATTCAATCTAGTAATATATTGACAACATCAAGTTGTTTGATCCATGATTATTACATCATGTATTTGCACAAGAAATCATGTATGACATCAAGTCATACCAGTGATAAATGGGAATTTGAGCTATTACATGATCATCCTCTCAGATTTCATGATATGTTCAGAATGTCAGAAGAAATTTTTAGAGACTTGCTAAGTTTACTTGAAACATCTTATGAGTTTCATGGTTCACGAAGAACAACAACTCGAGAAGTTCTTGCTATAACTTTATATATTTTAGCATATAACGAGTCTATTAGAGAGACATGTGAACGCTTCCAACACTCCACTGAGATAATAAGTAGATATTTTTCTATTAGTCTTCATTTGTTAGTTCAGTTAGAAATGAATATTATTAACCCAATTGATAAAAATTTTGCTGAAACCCCATCACATATTCTCAATGGCATACGTTATATGCTATATTTTAAGAATTGTATTGGAGCAATTGATGACACTCATGTTGATGCTCGCATACCTGTTGAAGAACAAGTTGCATATATAGAAGACATCATTCACTGACATAGAATATTATGGTTGTATGTGATTTCAATATATGTTTCACATTTATTGCATCGGGATGGGAGGACTCTTCTTATGATGCTCATATATTTCAACATAGTGTAACAGATCCTAGATGTAATTTCCCGGCTCCACCACTAAGTTTTTTTATAGAAATGTTACTTGGTTTTGTTATTTCTATTTTACAACATGCATAACTAATTAGTTATTTTGTTTAATAGAAAAATATTACTTAGTAGATGCTGATTACCCTTTACAAAGGGATTTTTTTAAAACCATATCTAGAAACCAGATATCACATGCCAGATCTTATGCGTGATACACGTTCAGTTACAGGTCATTGTGAGATCTTCAACAAAGCACATTCATTACTTAGAAGTGTAATTGAACGTACATTTGGTGTATGAAAAAAAGTGGGGAATTCTTAGGGATATGCCAAATTATTCTTTTAAAAAAACATCTTATAGTTGTGACTACTATGATAATACATAATTTAATAAGAAGACATCATTCACATATTGATCTGGAGTTTGAGAAATGTGATGTTAATGAAAGTTTTATTCATCCGGAAGTAGATGAGTACAGATCATGTGAACATTTTAGTGAATGTTCAGACAATAATATTGATATTGAATTAGTTGATGGAGAAGATGTTGAAGAGATGACAGAACTTCGAGAAAATGTTGTAATGCAATTATGCTACTATAATCGGTAATGTGTATTTTTCATTATTTTTCAATGGTAAAAATTTGTTTGCTTAAAATTGTACTATTTCCTTTTAAGTGCACTAGTATTAGTAAATTTTATTTTCAATTTAATTTATGCTGGCTATATTACAGGTTTATCGATGCAAATTAAGGATGAACTTATAGGAGTTTGTTATTTATTGTTATGGTTTGATATTTGATGTAATTATTTTTGTAATGCATTTGTTTGGTATTTAGTAACTTATTTATTACTGTAACAATTGAGATCTAATTGTTCTTTGCTGTGACATCATTTTCCTCCCTTGTTATCAACTTCCAAATCACAAAAAATCAGCAAATAAGTATATTAATAACTTGAAGTGTTTCCGTATAGCATTGAAACAAATTTTTTTTTTTATGATGATAATTTCATGGACTTATAGTTTAGGTAAAATTATTTAGATCATTAGCCTCTACATATATATAATTGTTTATCGTTTTCAAATGCATCCTTGTTTGATACTATATTTATGCAAATTGTTTTATTTATACATTTTTTCTTGTTGGTACTAATTCTTAATTTTGTCATGTATAATAGTACTTCTTATCTAATTAACCATTTCTCCTTTTCATCAACATTGTAATTAAAATTAGACTTTTGGAAATACCGAACGACAATGGAATGTATCAAGTTACTTTTATATTTATCCATTTCCTTATGGGCCATTTGGGATCACTTTTATTTTTTATTGTTTATTTTGTGTTTTTGTTTTGTTTTATTTATGTTTTACTTAAAAATAAAATTTTTGATTGTACTTATTATTTTTAAAAATACTCAAAATATATTTTAGATATATTGAGTATTTTTAAAAATAATATTATTTATTTTTTAAAATAAAAAATAAAATTACATTAAAAATACTCTAAATAAACATATTTTTAAAAATAACATAAAAATAAAAACAAAAAATAGAAAACAAAATTGATCCCAAAGAGCCCCTTAGTCTAATTTTTTTTTTTTAAATTTCAATTTTTTATCAATGAAAAATAAACCAAATTTGTGATCATAACACAAATTAAATGTGGGAATTATTTTTTTAATTTTCTAACAAATTTACTCATATAAATTTCTATTACATCAATATTAAATATGTATAGTACCATCATTAATAATCTTACAGAATAAAAATTCACACTATGAAAATTTTAAAAGTAATCTTGTGGTAATAAAGATGCACAAGATTTTCATCTTACATTTATCTTATTTAGTTATGAACCCAATAACACAAAAAGTTCAAATATATTTTCTTATGATAAACTTGTGGGTAAAAAAAAAAAAGAAAATATTATTAATTTTTCTTATAATCAAAATAGTTCATACAACTTGTTCACTTTTACAAATTATGATGAAGTAAATATTTATCTGATATATCCCTCTAAAATTTATAAATCAAGCACATATATGAAGTTAAAATATGTATACAATCAAATTAAATGACTCAATAAGATTAGTCCAAAAACGCTAGAATCGGATCAAATCGAGTCCAAATGAGCTCAAATCAAACCCAAAAATTAGATATGAAAACTTTGAAATACTGACTGGATGATCAAATGACTTCCAAATTTGATGATAATAGCTATCAGGTGAATGAATCGATCCTAAGATCACTCAAATCGAAGATCGTTTGAATGGTCAAATCATAAAAAAACTATATATGATCAAATGAATTGATATATATCGTTCGATGAAGTGTTTTGAGATTTTGGCTACAATGACCAAAATGCCCCTCTCAAAATTTTATAAATAGAACCTTATTCTTGTCATGAAAGGAAGAAGGAGCTAGAGGCAAACTTAGGAGAAAACTGAGAGAGAACTAGAAGTTCGAAGTTTGTCATCACCACCGTTGTCGTCGATCACCGCTTATTGTCGTCTCTGACTGCCACCAACAATCGTTATAGCCCAACTACCGTTGCATAGCTGTCGTTACTTGATTCTGGAATTCTCATTGTTAGACTTTCTCACATACAACTTTGTAATCTTATTATTGGGAAAACTTAAACTTTGCACTCTAAAACAGATATATAGTGGAGCATTTTTACTGGGCTATGTCCCGTGATTTTTTCTCCTCTTTCTAGGATTTTTTCACGTAAAAATTCTGGAGTTCCTTATTCTCTTTTCAACTTTCTATGTGTGCTGGATTTCTAAAGAAGCTAAGGTGTGAAGTTTTAATCTAACGCAACTGATTTTCTAGCACGTACTGACGCAGTCTGTGAAAAAATATTCTCTTTACATCTTCATAATGGTTGACAATCTGACTTCAAGTTAAGAGCAGCACCATATATATGATGGAGTAGATCCTACTTGAGAGTAATACATACGAAGAATGAAGAAATATTAAATGCTGATCATTCAATTCTTATCAGAAGCTGGGGGGCAACCCTTAATCTTAAAAGATCATCCAAATCAATATTCTAGATATCTAATTAATTATTAGATCGAGAAGGAAGTCAATGATGCGGAGTAATTTCAACAAAATAGAAGAAGAGAGATAACTTTATAAATTATGATTCTTCAATTATACTCATGAAAAAATAAGACAAATATTAAGGAGCAATTTTGGTTACAACCATGAATGGATGTTTAGATTTGACTTCTTCTATACAGGTTAACATCATTGAGTAATACTCTGATAAATAATATTGGAAGAATCAAAATGTTTAACCTCTTCCACACAGGTTAATGTCATCAAATAATTTTTTGACAAAACAACCTCAAATGAGTGTTAAAATTATTGACTTCTTCCACACAAGTTAAATGTCACTGAGTAATACTCTCATAAATAACCTCAGATATGTCAAAAATCCTTTATAGATTCCTCCCCTGAAATGCATGCCCCTGAGAAAGTCTTGATGTGAATCTAGTAGTGGATATGTCCTCACTAGAAAAACTCCAAGAGAGCAAGTGGTTGATAGGATCTCCACTCATCAAAAATCTCAGATGACAAAAGCCTCAGAAGGTACATGTATATTAGAAATCTTAAAAGAAAAGCTCAAAAGGTAAACATCAAAAAATCTCAGAAGTCTCGGAATGCATACATGTACATCAAAATCTCAAAAGAGAATAGCCTCGAGATAGATACATTAAAATCTCATAAAGAAAACCTCGAAAAGACATCTGTAAGATAAAAGCCTTAAGATAAAAATGACATTAAAATCTTAAAGGCAAAAGCCTCAAGGTATATAAAAAATCTGTCAAAGCTATGCAGGCATCTAAAATCTTAAAAGTAAAAGCCTCAGAAGGTACATGTACATTCAAAATCTCAGAAGGTAAAAATCTCAGAAGATAAAAGCTTCAGAAGGTACATATATATATAAAATCTCAAGACAAAAAGTCATAAAGCACGACATCAAAAATCTCGTAAGGTAAATTTCAAGATATATTAAAAAAATCTCATAAGACAAAAGCGCCGAAGCATAAATATACTAAAATCTCAAAAGATATATATATATAAATCATAATCCTTTTGAAGTCAAAGTCAAAATGATAGGAGCTGAATTGAGATGACGCGATAATCGGAAAGATCGAGAAGCTCACAAGAGGGCACCATTATATAGACCACTAGAGGCTACCAAAGTGAGATTTATAGAAATCATTAAAATGAGTTTTAACACAATTCTATTTTAAGCTAATTTTTCAAAAGCTATATGAGGACAGCTTTCGCAGTACGGTTCGAGACTTTGAAGAACAAAAAGTCATAAATGTTTCTCACATGTTCCCACGATTTTACTCACGATGCCTCATCAGCCTCACTATTCCCTCTCATCCGCCCCAGTTTCCTTCAAGCTCGAAGATCCAGCTACCGCGATAGTGGCCAAATCACGCACCGCCCGCGCAACTCGATCCCATAGCAGCTCTCATCTACCTCCTTGTACAAACTCTAGACTCCCTCAGAAGCTCCTTCGGGTTCTCGTTATATGCCGTGGTCAGCTTCTCACAAATCCCCATTCTGCCGTGAAGCACAACTCGATCTAGAAAAGCAACCTTACTTCTATTAGGTTATAATTTCTCGTTTAGGGCTTCCTCCAGTCAACTTCCTCACACCAGGTAAACAAGTTTATATTTATTTTTTCATTGTATTCAAACAATCAGCCTTTGTTGACAGCCAATATTGCTCCTCTTTGTCAATTTCATGCATCCAGCTTCCTCTACAACAACAACTTTGTCATAATCTTCTTGCAAAGCACCATTAGACTGTGAAACATAAGTTGAGTTCAAATAGCAACCTACACCATCATTCCCTAATACACCTTCTTCACTGACAACAGGTAATAAAAATTTATTTTATTTTTTCAATTATGTTGACATGGCATAACAAGCTATTTTCTTTTCTTGATTTCAATTTTTATTTTTAGGCAAACTAGAGTATTTGGAAAGCTGAATTTATAGATTGAATCATAAAAGTACCCACTGTGTTTGTGAATTGAAATCTCCCCTTTCAGATTGATGGTTTTATGTGTTTATTATTAGCTCCTCTGAGTTTAGTTTGCTATTTGGGATTATTTTTAATCTACTCTAATTTATTTAAGTTTAAGGTAGTGCAATTTAGTGACTTATGAAGAATTTTTCTATATATTACAAATGCTAGTTTCAATTAAATTTAGGTTATCTGATTAAATGCTCAATTTAAATTGTTAAGATAAGATATTTCCTATCCTATTAAATATCATTTTTGACTTAATTTGCTTTTATACTGTGGTCCCTCACAATAAAGGCTATTTACAGTCCTTACTGGTGTATCTGCCACTTTCTATTATGCACCAAACAACCAGAAATTGCAATCACTGCACATAAATGTTGCAAGCAAAAAAATAACTTTTAGAACCAAAACAATTCATGTGCAAAGTTGAAGCAACAAAAAAAGCAATAACCATAACAGAATATGTTTCCCTTCTGAGAAAAGGCTAAATCTTTTATAGTCGCAAAACCATAATAAAAGGGCCTCTTCAAAACAATGTCCACAACCTGTTGAAGTTCTTGTAACTAAAAAAGTAACCATATTTTGAGACAGATGGTTGTCAAAAAATAAAAAATAGTAATATATATTAGAAAATGAGCATGCATTAACTCATGTTAGGCACCAAATAATCCAGTTAAATACTTTAAAACAATGAAATTATAGCCCACACATGAACAAGCCAAAACTTTTTTAGTAATTGTATTTAAGAATACTATTATGACAAATGAAATACTTCTACAAATATCTAACTTAAGACAACTCAATGGTAGGTTGCTTAAACAGCATTCACCAATTTGAAAGCATTTGAAAGCCATCTTAAGGAAACTCTTCATAATTTAGAAGACTTTAACCACAATTCTAATGGGGTGAGACAGGCATGGGGAGTGAAGGCAGCAACAGGGAAACGCATAGTAAGAAGAGGCAAACAGGCAAGAAAACCACTTTATTGACTACAAGAGAAGAAGGACATTTTATTAGAAAACCTAAACCAGATTTGACTTAATTTACTTTTATATTATATTTAATCCAAGTGATCCCTAAAATGAACCTCTATAAGTCAAGATGAATAATGACTTTATTAGATTGAAGTTTCTCAAACTTGGCTCTAGTTTAAACAACAAACTAAAAATTGAATTGAATAAAGCTTCCAATGAATGTTATTGTTTTAATGTTCATTTAAATGAGTTTCGACGCACTTAAATTTATTTAAAGAAATTTTACCTAATGTTAGTTATAAATCAATACTGATCGTAATTATTTTAATTGCCATTTAAGTGAGTTTCAACTCATTTGAATTGTTCTAAACATGGTCTACCTTGGTAAACCTATCTTGATTTTCGATTTCCATAAAATATATTGAGTGTTTGAGTTTATATGCATATATTTTCTTAAAGTATTAAACAATACATCTTTTAGGTATTTCTATTAACTTTATGAAAGAATTATGCGCGACAAAACCTACCATATAATTTATGATTATATTATTTTAATTGTAATTTTAGTTTACGATTGATTTTTCATTATGATGTATCATATAGTTCAAATTTTATATTTCTATCTTTAGTGACCAATAATTATGATTTCAAACAATACCATATGTAGCATCAAGAAAATTGTTTATAGAAAAAAATCTCTCTTGTAATTAACGTAGCATGCTAAACACAATTCTAAATGCAGAATATCACTAACTTAGAATCTTAATTTACCCTATTATGATTTAGTAACAATTCAGTACTAATTTCCATCATCATTTTACTCAGTGCTTCGTGTTGAGTCATGTATTCGAAAGTTTTATTTTAATACATATTCTTTTTCTTACTGAGTAGATGGGAAAGCAGAAAGAAGGTGGTGCACCAACAATATGAGAATTGAAAACTACTTTAATTTACTATGACTTGTGCATAAGAGAAATAGAGTTGGGAAATATGTCAGCTTCTCATTTCAACAAATATGGATGAAAAAATATTATGAAAAATTTTAACGAGCGAACAGGGAGAACATATGAACGTACGCAACTAAAAAAATAAATGAGATCAATTAAAGGAGTGAAAGTTATGGAAATAGTTACTATGTGATGAAACTAGAATTGGATGGAATCTGATAAAAAAAAATTATAGATGCATCACATAAATGGTGGAATGATAAAATTCAGATCAGTTTTCTTATTTCACAAATTTCATAAAAAATTTCTAAAAAAATAAAATAACTTCACTTTTTTGTTCTTCATTTTATGTAGGCAATATCTGCTGCAAAGAAGTTTCGATATAATGGAATATTGCTTGAGCTAGAAGAAAATTTGGATATGATGTTTGGTCATAGTTGCAACTGGGGATAATGTATGGGTTCCAAACTTTAGGGTATTACATATAGAATTAAGAAATGGAGACTTAGACACATCCAATGATGATGAGAGTCAAGAAGATAAATCAAATTTAATAAATTATAATGGAGTTGAAAGTACAAGCAATAATTAATCTCAAAAATGTCATACATCCATTCCAATGAATAGTAAAAAGAGGAAAGTTAAAAGGTGTAAGTCCGGCGGTAGACAACTTCTTATAAATCATATCGATGATCTTATAAATATAACGAATCTATCAGCCCTGCTATAGCTACATCAAATGCATGTCGCAAAACTTTTACAATGCCTGAGACATTAAATGAAGTTGCTCAAATTTCAGAGATATTTAATGATGAGGAGTTTTATGACTTTGCTGCAATTTTTATGTAAGATGAAAGCCAAAGGGAGACTTTCATGAGTGCACCTTCTGATCGAAAAGTTTGGTAGTTAAGGAGATGTTTCTTGAGGAGTGCTATTTAATTCGAAAAAAAATTAATGCTTAGTTCTTAGTAGTAAATATTTTAGTGAAGTTAGAACTTCATGTGAACAATGGTACGTTATATTTCTTCCGAACATTCATCTATTTTAGACGTTGATGTTTATTCTTATGATTGCGTATGTATGTGTGAGATTAACTATTGTACAAAGAGTTTAATGATTCTTAATTTAATATATCAGTTAAATTTGAAATGTCAGGAAATACTTGACATTTTAGCTAAGTGCAGTTTATTATCAATTGCTAGTTAACAAGACCTCTTGCTGAACCTCCTTCTGAAAGACTTATTAATCCTGGAGTCAAGTATTTTTTTTATCTAGATATTCTATTTGAACTGGTATTTTAGAATATTACCAATTTCTTATTATCATTTAACACCCTCTTTAGGTTTTTACTTCTTCTTTGTCTTATCCTTTTTCTTACACTTGACAGTTTCAAGTGAATTTAATTCTAATATATATATATATATATTTTAATATTTAAGACTTAGATATTTTCCATTAGCAAAGCACGAATATTGAAATGTGTACAGTGCTTGTCTCTTTTGAATAATCTCTTCTCTTCTGATATCAACCTTTACTTAGCTTTGAATGATAATACAGTCTTCTATTATTTTAAAGTGTTTAGAATTTGAGTTACCATGCATTATTGCTTGTTGTCTTAACCTGTTGAAAGTTGTGTTCCATAATTATAATTATTGAAATTTTTAATTAAAATTTTAGGTTTTGTTTTCATTGCATATTATATTCACTTTTGAAATGTTGGATAATTTATTATATATTGTGTTATTATTCGACAAATCATACTGTTGAGCAAAAGTTAATAATTTCATAGTTCTTATTGTAGTTATTTCATAATGTTCGTTGAAGGGATATATTTTCTTGAAGATAAATCTAAGAATACTATTGCACAAAGTCCTGAACTGGTTGCTCTAATTCAATTTAGTAATATATTGACAACATCAAGTTGTTTGATTCATGATTATTACATCATGTATTTGCGCAAGAAACCATGCATGACATTAGGTTATACCAGTGATAAATGAATATTGGAGCTGTTACATAGTCATCCTCTCAGATTTCACGATATGTTCAGAATGTCACAAGAAATTTTTAAGGACTTGAAACATCTTATATGTTTTGAGTTTCGTGGTTCATGAAGAACAACAACTAGATAAATTCTTGTTATAACTTTATATATTTTAGCACATAACGAGTTTATTAGAGAGACATGTAAACGCTTCCAACACTCAACTGAGATAATAAGTAGATATTTTTCTACTGCCTTCATCTATTAGTTTAGTTAGGAATGGATATTATTACCCCAATTGATAAAAGTTTTGCTGAAATCCCATCACATATTCTCAATGGCGTACGTTGTGTCATATTTTAAGAATTGTATTAGAGCAATTGATGACACTCATGTTAATCTGATACATATCAGAACAAGATATATAGATATCATTTAATATTATGACTGTATGTGATTTTAATATGTATCACATTTATTGCATCGGGATGAGAGGGCTCTGCTCATTATACTCGTATATTTCAACATAGTGTAATAGATCTTAGATGTAATTTTCCGGCCCCACCACTACATTTTTTATATATAATGTTACTTAGTTTTGTTATTTTTATTTTACACCATGCATAACTAATTAGTTGTTCAATTTAATAGAAAAATATTACTTAGTAGATGCTAGTTACCCTTTACAAAGGGGTTTTTTGAAACCATATCTAGAAACCAGATATCACATACCAAATTTTATGTGTGGTATATGTCAAGTTATAGGTTATCGTGAGATCTTCAACAAAGCACATTCATCACTTAGAAGTGTAATTGAATGTATATTTGGTGTATGAAAAAAAGTGAGGAATTCTTAGGGATATGTCAAATTATTCCTTGAAAAAAAATATCTTATAGTTGTGGCTACTATGATAATACATAATTTAATAAGAAGACATCATTCACATATTGATTTGGAGTTTGAGAAATGTGATGTTAATGAAAGTTTTATTCATCCGGAAGCGGATAAGTACAGATCATGTGAACATTTTAGTGAATGTTCATGTAATAATATTGATATTGAATTAGTTATTGATAGAAAGAACTTGAGTAAATATTTAATACAATTACTATATAATATAATGTGTATTTTTCATTATTTTTTAATGGTAAAAATTTGTTTGCTAAAATAATTTCCTTTTAAGTGCACTAGTATTATTAAATTTTATTTTTAATTTAATTTATGTTGGCTATATTTCAGGTTTACTGATGCAAATTGAGGATAAATTTATAGGAGTTTATTATTTATTTACATTGTATGATTTGATATTATTTTTTGTAGTGTATTTGTTTAGTATTTAATAACTTATTTATTACTATAACAATTATGATCTAATTGTTCTTTACTTTATTTTGCAGACATCATTTTCCTCCCTTATTGTCAACTTCAAAATCATAAAAAATCAGCAAATAAGTATATTAATAACTTGAAGTGTTTCCGTATAGCATTGAAACGAAATTTTTTTCTTTTTTATGATGATAATTTTATGGACTTATAGTTTAGATAAAATTATTTAGATCATTCGCCTCTACATACACACACACACACACATACAATATATATATATATATATATATATATATATATATATATATATATATATATATATATATATATATATATATATATATATATATATATAATTGTTTATCATTTTCAAATGCATCCTTGTTTGATACTATATTTATGCAAATTGTTTTATTTATACATTTTTTCTTGTTGGTACTAATTCTTAATTTTGTCATGTATACATTTTTTCTTGTTGATACTTAGTAGATCGCTTATCTTTACAAAGAAACTATATCTAAACCGAGATATCACATACCGATTTTATGTTAGTACGTCAAGTTATAGGTTATCGTGAGATCTTCAACAAAGCACATTCATCACTTAGAAGTGTAATTGAATGTATATTTGGTGTATGAAAAAAAAGTGAGGAATTCTTAGGGATATGCCAAATTATTCTTTGAAAAAAAACATCTTATAGTTGTGGCTACTATGATAATACATAATTTAATAAGAAGACATTATTCACATATTGATTTAGAGTTTGAGAAATGTGATGTTAATGAAAGTTTTATTCATCCGGAAGCAGATGAGTACAGATCATGTGAACATTTTAGTGAATGTTCAGGCAATAATATTGATATTGAATTAGTTGATGGAGAAGGTGTTGAAGAGATGACAGAACTTCGAGAAAATATTGCAACATAATTATGCTACTATAATCGGTAATATGTATTTTTCATTATTTTTTAATGGCAAAAATTTGTTTGCTTAAAATGTACAATTTCCTTTTAAGTGCACTAGTATTATTAAATTTTATTTTAAATTTAATTTATGTTGGCTATATTTCAGGTTTATCGATGTAAATTGAGGATGAATTTATAGGAGTTTATTATTTATTTACATTATATGATTTGATATTTGGTGTCATTATTTTTGTAGTGTATTTGTTTAGTATTTAATAACTTATTTATTACTATAACAATTATGATCTAATTGTTCTTTATTTTATTTTGCAGACATCATTTTCCTCCCTTATTGTCAACTTCAAAATCATAAAAAATCAGCAAATAAGTATATTAATAACTTGAAGTGTTTCCGTATAGCATTGAAACAAAATTATTTTCTTTTTTATGATGATAATTTTATGGACTTATAGTTTAAATAAAATTATTTAGATCAGTTGCCTCTACATACACACACACACACACACACACACACACACACACATATATATATATATATATATATATATATATATATATATATATATATATATATATATATATATATATAATTGCTTATCATTTTCAAATGCATCCTTGTTTGATACTATATTTATGCAAATTGTTTTATTTATACATTTTTTCTTGTTGGTACTAATTCTTAATTTTGTCATGTATAATAGTACTTCTTATCTAATTAACCATTTCTCCTTTTCATCAACATTATAATTAAAATTAGACTTTTGGAAATACCGAACGACAATGGAATGTATCAAGTTACTTTTATAATTATCCATTTCCTTATGGGCCATTTGGGATCACTTTTATTTTTTATTATTTATTTTGTGTTTTTGTTTTATTTTATTTATATTTTGTTTAAAAATAAAATTTTTAATTGCACTTGTTGTTTTTAAATATACTCAAAATATTTTTTTAGATATTTTGAGTATTTTTAAAAATAACATTATTTATTTTTAAAAATAAAAAATAAAACTACATAAAAAATACTATAAATAAACATATTTTCAAAAATAGCATAAAAATAAAAATAAAAAATAAAAAATAAAATTGATCCCAAACATCACCTTAGTCTTAATTTTTTTTTTAAATTTCAATTTTTTTATCAATGAAAAATAAAGCAGAGTTGTGATCATAACACGAATTAAATGCAAGAATTACTTCTTAAATTTTTTTAATAAATTTATCAATATTAAATATGTATTATATCATCCTTAATAATCTTACAGAATAAAAATTCATCCTATGAAATTTTTAAAAGTAGTCTTGTGATTATAAAGATGTCAAGATTTTCATCATACGTTTATCTTATTTAGTTATGAACCCAATAACACAAAAGTTCAAATATATTTTCTTTTGATGAATTTGTGGTTAAAAAAAAAATATTAATTTTTCTTATAATCAAAATAGTTCATACAACTTGTTTGCTTTTACAGATTATGATGAAGTAAATATTTATCAATAAAGCATAAAGATCTCCTATTTATGTTATAGTATTTTAAGTAAGCATCTTTTCTTTTTAAATTAAAAAAATAATAATTGGAATCATTGTATTGATTACTCATACAAATTTATCCCAAGATAACTATAATCAATGCAGTAGACTTTTTACATAAAAAATAAATTTTAATATATAAGGCTCAGAGTGCCAAATTAATTTTCTACTAACTCTTCTGATATACACTAAAATACTTTTTTTTTTCAACTATTAGCTGAATCTGACTAACATAATTAACAAATTACACATCGAATACAACAAAAATAAATAACTTAAAAAATAGATTTTATACCAAATAATAAGTTACAAAAAAGTTGTATGATAAAGTAAGAATCGAAATCAAACTTCAATCCTGAGTACAAATAGGGGGATTTATATACATAATAATTTAAAATCTAATACACAAATATTTCTATTTACAAATAACACCATAAACTTGTTAGTCGCACATGTGTATTTGATACGAACTATTTTCTGGTTTTAGGTCTGTACAGTGATGATTGGGAGAATATTTCTTGTTGAGCTAATTCTAGTTTGCATCGTTCAATTGTTGGGTGAAACTTGAGCTTGATTTACCTTGAATTTGAGTGTGAACCCGGCCGCTCGATCCGCTTGGATCTGCTTGTAATCGTGGGTTGGATCCGATTCACTCGGATTGAGGTTTTGTCAAGCTTTTAACCGTTGGATTAAATTGTTTATCGACCTTTGATTTGTTTCTTGATCAAACGCTCTTGATTCTTTCTGTGAGTGGATTCGAGATGTTGCGCCGCGGATTCTCGAGATTAGATCGAGTGGATTGAAACCGCGCATCGCGGATCGTGGATCGAAACTTTGAATTAACCTAACCTTGCTTGTTTCTTTCTGCTTTGTGATTCGCTCGACGCTCGAGCCGTCAAGAGCTCGAGGAAGAACGGGAGAGCGGATCGGCGAGAAACGGCCTCCTGGATTGCGATGGTTTCGTGAGAAACCCGAGATGAAGCTTGGAGGAAGAGACGAGGAGGGGAAGACCGAGAGCTAAGTTTCTATCTAGATTCTTTTCTTTTCTTTTCTTTTCGCTTGGCTTTGGAGTCCTATTTATAGTTTTGCTCGAGATAATACTTGGATCTAAGCTATCTATGCTACTAACTATTCTTCCAACCGATTTATGATTGATTGTTTATTGTTTACTGTCTCTGAATAGTGGGTTGAGGTGTCGATTCTTGATTTCTTTGTATTTTCGTTGTTCCTCTATTCTCATATAATTTGTTACTTTCGGTTAAGTATCAACTTATTTATTCTTATTCTTAGATCTTAAATCAAGATTCCTTCTTGATTTCTTTGATCCGTTCGATTTTGCTTTTGGCCGTTGTGTTGAGGTTATCTTGGGATCCCTTCGTTAACTTTTGTTTGCGGAAGGTATTGGAGTGCTTAACTCTGCCACATCATAGGTTAGATCTGCTTACCTCTTGTTGCTATTTAGAATTGGTTTCGATTTGTAATATCTGTTATATCATCGCTGATCCGAGTTTCAATTATTCTCTGTCTTTGGTTATCTTTTCGCGACTGCTTATCCATGTAATTCTTATTGTTGTTGTTCCACATTGGCCATTATATGATTTGGGATCATATCATTACTCCTCCTCACCATGACCTTGTCCTCAAAATTGAACATTTGCTTTCTGTTCCTTCAATCTATTTCTCGTGCTGATACTTTCTCCTTCGACTCTTAAAGTAGCAATCGATTACTATATCGATTATAATTTCTTTGTTCTACTTAATTGGATGGCTCTCTTGATGTAGATGTAAGAACCTATCCCTTGTTGTAGTATTGCCTCAGATGCTCATGATCATATGGATTACCTCTCAGTATGCTAAACTGACTCATCTACTAGAGGGTCAGTAATGTTGACTTTCTCTCGCTTGGGAATTCTTTGAGACTCTTTAATTGGTATTGAAAGCTTGTTGTGCCTCTCAATCTTTGCTTCTAATTCGCATTTCTTCTTTACCTTTTGAGAAAGCCAATTATACTTCTAAGCTACTTCAATGGTCAATTATTGCTTACTATGTATACTAATTTATAATTAGACACTTATATATCTGCCTTAACCGGATTAAAGGTTGATATTTGAAGCTTGTTTCTAATGGATTTTCTTGTATCCATGAATTTCTTGACTATAATGCGTAGTTGATATTCTTGTTCTTCATTGACACTCATGAATGCACATAAGTTGGCTAAGGGTCGTTTGTTGCTATATTGATTGCCATTTGGTGGATTAGGTTGTTGTGTTTCCTGTTTTTTATCAGATTTTCTTGATCGATCCTATCCTCCATTAGTTTGGCCAATTGAAATGCTTGCAATGAATTAGGTTGTGTAGGCTCGATTTCTCTTCTAATTTTTTAAGCCCGATTCAAAGCAACTTTGTAGCTTCGGGATATCGACATTTGGTTAGCTAGGTCTTCAAACTTCGATAAAACTGTACCTTGTTTGTTGTTAGTTCTCCTCAACAAGAGCACCAATGATTAACTATTTTCCGGTTTTAGGTTGCTGATGATTGGGAGAATATTTCTTGTTGAGCTAATGTTACATGTTTCAATTTCATGGGTGAAACTTGAGCTTGATTTACCTCGAAGGACTGAGGTTTGAACCCGCCGCTTCGATCCGGATTTGTAACGTGGCTTTTGGATCCGATTCACTGGATTGAGGTTTTGTCAAATGTGCTTTTAACCGCTTGGATTAAATTGTTTAATCGACCTGATTTGTTTCTTGATCAAGCAACTCTTGATTCTTTCCGTGAGTGGATTCCAGATGTTGATTTATGGATTCTAGAGATTAGATCGTGGATTGAAACCGCGTGATCGTTGGATCAAACTTTGAATTAACTAACCCCTTGCTTGTGTTTTCTTCGTTTGAGATTCGCTCGACGTGAGCCGTCCTCAAGAACGGGAGAGCGGCGGGGATCGGAGAAACGGCCCCTGGATTCATGGTTTGAGGAAACCCGAGACAAGCTTGCGGAGGAAGAGACAGGAGGGGAAGACCGAGAGCTAAGTTTCTATCTCAGAGATTCTTTTCTTTTCTTTTCTTCGCTTGGCTTTGGAGTTCTATTTATAGTTTCTGTTTTCTGGAGATAATACTTGGATCTAAGCTATCTATGCTACTAACTACCTGTACAACCGATTGTTAGACCGATTGTTTTATTGTTTACTGTCTCCGAATACGAAAGGTTGAGGTGTCGAGCTTGATTTCTTTGTATTTTGTTGTTCCTCTATTTATAATTTGTTACTTTCGGTTATAAGTCATATCAACTTATTTATTCGTTATTTGTTAATCTTAGAAATCAAGATTCCTTCTTGATTTCTTTGATCTGTCCTCGATTTTGCTTTTGGTTGTGTTGAGGTTATCGCTCACCGGATCCCTTCTGCTTTAACTTTTGTTTGCGGAAGGTATTGGAGTGCTTAACTCTTGTCATTCTTAGATCTGCCTTACCTCTTGTTGCTATTTAGAATTGGCCGATTTGTAATATCTCTATATCATCTGTAGATACCGAGTTTCGAATTATTCCTCTGCCTTTGGTTATCTTTTCTGTACAGAATCTGTTTATCCATGTAATTCTTATTGTTGTATGTTCCACATTAGCCATTATATGATTTGGGATCATATCAGTATTAAACACGTTAGTTCTGCTTTTTGTCATAGTAAGAAGACCTTCGGAATTTTTTATTCAGCCTTCAGTAAAAAACAATTATGCGTTGGCTCCATTTTGCAATAAAAGTATAATGTGTTAACTAATTTATTTATGTTTTCCAATATATACAATTTATACGGAATAAATTCTAGTTACTAAGATGCCATCTCACCCCAGGGTTAAAACAACGTACTTCCTGATACAATCCAATGTCCTTCGGTCTTTCCAAAAGTCTAATTTTAACTACAATGCTGATGATAAGGAGCACTCGTCAATTAGATAAGAAGTACTAGTTGATATGACACTAAAAATTTTATTAGTTGAAGCACGAATCTTGCTGTCAAAAGCAAGTTGATCCTCAGTTGAAACTAGTCGAGATCAAACACTTAAAATATCATTTGAAACTTTGGGATACCAGTTAAATCCATAAATAGCTCTTAAACATGGAGTGTTTATAGTCAAATCAAACGTCTTGACTAGCCGGATCTAACAAGCCCAAGATTTCATAATTCCGACTTCATTTGAGCATTCAAATACTTAAAATACATCAAATGATCAAAGGAATAATTCTAAGCCGTCCGATGAAGTGGAGTTGTTCGGATTTTGCATGTATTTACTGAGACGTCACTCCTCCAATGTATAAATAGCCCATCATTCTTCATATGAAGGACCCTTTAGTATACATGACCAAATTAAGAAATAGTATCAACGAGAAAAAAACATATAGTACAATAATTTGCATTAAAATAGTATCAAGCAAGATATGCATTTGAAAACTATAAATAATTATATACATGTAGAGGACACTAATCTAAACAAATGAACCTAAACTATAAGTCCATGAATTTATTATCATAATTTTTTTTTATTTTAATGCTGTTGATCTCATTTTTAGAATGAGCTTTCAACTCCTCCATCTTAGACATATGATTTCTCTTAGACTTTAAGAGTTCCTTAGTCTTAAGACAAATCTAATAATTAGGTGGACACTCAACCTAGCCTTAGAGACTTAGAAATGTTAGTCTTAGGAATAGGTCATGCCTTAGGAGTATTAGAAAAATTTGCCTACCCTTAGCTTAAATCACTCCTCATCTTCCTTCTTTCAAGTCAAGCTCCAAATCAATCTTATTTGATTTTCTCTAAACTCAAATCAATGCCACATGATTGAAATCCATGATTGAAACCCATGAATGAAATTTCAAATTCCAAAAATTTCCTAAGTCCTTTAAATTTTCTCTTAAGGACTTAACCTAAATCATATTCAAGCTAATTCAAACTCAAGTCCATATGATTTCTCTTAGGCTTTAAGAGTTCCTTAGTCTTAAGACAAATCTAGTGATTAGGTGGATACTCAACCTAGCCTTAGAGACTTAGAAATGTTAGTCTTAGGAATAGGTCATGCCTTAAAATTTGCCTACCCATAGCTTAAACCACTCCTCATCTTCCTTCCTTCAAGTCAAGCTCCAAATCAATCTTATTTGATTTTCTCTAAACTCAAATCAATGCCACATGATTGAAATCCATGATTGAAACCCATGGATGAAATTTCAAATTCCAAAAATTTCATAAGTCCTTTAAATTTTCTCTTAAGGACTTCACCTAAATCATATTCAAGCCAATTCAAACTCATGAGATTTTCTCATAATTCATTTATATCCTCATTTATATTCACATATATAAATGAAATATAAATTCAAACTAATCAAACTAAACTCAAAATTCAAAATCAATTCATAAAATTTTCCTAAGACTTTTAAGTTTACCTTCATGGACATAGCCAAAATCAAATCTATATCAATTCAAACTCATGATATTTTCTCATAACTCATTTATATTCACATATATAAATGAAATATAAATACAAATCAATCAAATCAAATTCACAAATTAAATTCCAAATTTAAAATCCTTCTGAAGTCCTTAATTTCCCTCTTAAGGACGTTGCTTAAATCATGTTCAAATCAATTTAAATTCATGGAATTTTCTCAGAATTCATTTATATTCTCATTTACATTTACATATATAAATAAAATATAAATATAAATTAATCAAATCTAAATCCAAAATTCAAATCCCTACTCCAAAATTTTCTAAGTCCTTTAAATTACTTCTAATGGACTTAGCCTAAATCATGATCAAACTACTTCAAATTCATCAAATTTTCTCATAATCTATTTATATTCTCATTTATATTCTCATTCATGAACTATGTGTGAACTTGACCAAGTCAACATTTGAACCTAACTTAGCCCAATTGGTCACTTGACCCAAGTTGACCCAACTTGACCTAAAAAGTCAAAATGTGTCAAAACTTGATCTAAGACAAATTGATTGAAACCAATGAGTCAAGTTCATTCCAAATCACTTGTTAAACTTGACCAAAGCCTCAATTGACCAACTAGACCTAACCTAGCCCAAATTGACCTTGAACACAACTTGACCTAAAGGGTCATGTTGAGTCAAATTCAAACTTAACCAAAATTGATTGGAAACAAATATACCAATCCACTTCATATGTCTAACCAAACCTAAACCTACCCATGACCTAGCTCAAATAGGTCAAATGGTCAAATTGGTCAACTTGACCTAAATCAACCAAAACTCAAACAATTGAATCAAACCAAAGCCACTAAAATATTTCAAATGGTCATATGAACTTGACCCAACCCTTGGTTTGACCCAATTTGATCAATTGGTCAACTTGACCCATTTTTCCCTAAATGGGTCAACATGAGCCAAATCATATCAAATGAATTCCAAATCCAATAAAACTTGGCCAAACCTATTTTCTCAACATACCCAACATATTCAAATTCAAAAATAAGCCAAATGATGATTCTACCCCTAGGCCATAGAATAAATTTTGGTCAAATCCATGGGGAATTTGGTCAAGTCCTCTTCATACTAACTTGATACCTGCCTAATAGGTCAAGTAGACCCTATGGAGGGTGGTGCACCCAACCCAATGGGTTTGGGTTAGCCGAAATTGACCCAAGGACAGAACCGAGCACATGACTCAAATTGGCCATATGGAAAATTTCCCTCCACTCAATTTGAAGCACATGGGAGGTTACCATTCCACTCCTTAGCCCAAACTGACCATGTGCAAATTTCTAACAGCTCAAACAGCCTTTTCAATCTTGGCAATTGGATCAAAATGATAAACAATGCTTCGACCGTCCAATTATCATAGGGGGAGATATACTCCCCTTACTTTTACTTGAATTCAACTTCCTCACTATCGATTGGGTAAGGGAGAGTGTTAGGAGTCATCTTAGAGTGATCCTAAGCTCTCTAGAAGGAATTGGAAATTGCCATTCTCGATTTTCCCTTAGGCAAAAATAAGGGATCTCCATTGAATTGCAAATTTCCTCTACACTCAAACTCCACCAAATTCTCTTTGCACACTCCACCAGAGGGCCAAGTTGAGCTTGCCTAAGCTCTCTCTCAAGTTCCAAAGGCAAGGGGAGGTCTAATTCCATCAAAGCCGCAAGGGAGCTAAGGAGGGGTTGGTCCATAGAGCAATCTACTCAACCTCGAACTACTTTACACCGCCTCAACCATCTAAGCTCCTCTAAGGGAATCGAGCACCGGTGATCACTTTCTGCGAGGTTAGACATTTTCCGACCACTCAACTCTATGTGTGTTGGTTCTTTGTGAAAGAAATTTTAATGGCATGAGATTTTGACCGTTAGATAGGCTTGCCATTAGGGTTAGATGGTGTGTGCAAGATTTCATTCCAATCCGAGCTCGATCGACCTCAGCTCTTCCCTTTGAAAGTGGACGATCTCCATTATTCCTCAGGGAAGAACATGGATGATCTCGGCCGTCCATCAGTGTGTTTTGGATGGACGTCCGAGATTAGATGCATGTTTTAAATCCTATTTTACCTTTTAAAATCATGGGTTAATTCCTGGCCGTTCGATCCTTGATCGAACGACAGATATGAAATCGTGTAGCGCCGCCACCACACGTGCTGTGACAAGATGTTTAAGTGGCCGCTCATTGGGTGATGCATGGAAAGCGCATCCGAGTCAGCCATTGCGTGTCATGCCGTGAAGATTAGGGATTTAATTAGGATTTATTTAATTTTTAATTAATCACCTAAATTTAAAAAATTTATATCTCTCTAAAGAAAAATTTAAAAAATATGAGGTAAATTGTCACTGAAAGATAATTTAATCTAGAATATTCTAAAATTAATTTTAATAGATTTTGAATTATATCTTTCTCTGATTTTGGGTTTTATTAAAAATCTTATTTTGCTAATTACTCCGTAATTAACCCACTAATTAATCTCAAACTTCTTGAGTATATTTTGAGGGATGATTTATACCTCACATAGTTTTTTTGAGATTTATTGGTGGCTTAATTAGGGGAATTGCAAATTCATTTCCTAATTATCCCCTTTATGTAATTAAGGATAATTAAGGGTTTAATTAGTGTTTTAATCCCTTATTGAAGTTGATTAAGGCTTGATCCAGTGAATGGGAGGTTTAGGGAATAATTTTGGGGCATTTCCCCTAAGCTATTCCCTAAACTCCCTTTTCTTTTTTAATCCCCTCTTAATTAAGGGTTAATTCACTAATTATCATCTTAATTAATTTCTTAAAATTTCTAAAACTTTTTAGAACTTAATTAATATACTTTGGGCAGATGCTTAAGTGTTCAAGGGCCTAAGTTCAATAAAGGAAATCAAAACTCAACTCATATGTATGAGGGGTGTTTTGAAATTACTTAAGTTAAATCCCTTAGCTTAATTAATCATTAATCATGAGTCAAATTGTATTAGACTCCTTTCTTCCTAAGTGCATTGCAAATTTAAATTCCTTGTGAGTTTTTATGTCCTCTCATTGGCTCATAATTATTTGGTTAACTATGCTAAGGTGGTGTAGGTAAGGGTTAATTAACATGTTTAATTCATAACTTAACCTAATCAAAATCTAAAATGAATTTAATCATCTAAAAATTAAACAAAAATGTCAAACACATGTGAAAATGGGTTAGGAACAGCAAAATCAATCCACATTTTCAAAATTAAATCAAATTCAAAATCAAACAAAAATCATACTAAATGAACTTTGGTTTACTTTAAGCTTTCTTATTTCATAAGATTGTCTTTAGGATTTAATTAAAGTGAATGTGTTTACATACTTTCATTTCTTTAGTTCTTGCCCAACATGCTAAATATGTGTGTCATGTGATTTCATGCATCCATGTTTTTTTTTAAAAAAATCCAATTTAAAATGAAAATGTTTCTTTTATGTCAAATTGCATGTGTTGGATAAAGTAAGGATATGAGTGGCTATTATCACTATTAAATTCAAATTATTTTCAAAATATATGAATCAATTATCAAAACTGAAAGTGTGTTACTTATATCTTAATTATAAGTTTGCATGTGAATAAAATATAAGGATGTGCTTAGTGTAGGTCTTCCTTCTTCTCTCTTTTAGCATAATTTTGAATAGAATTTGACAAGGTGTATGGTTCATTTGAAAATAATCTAACACTTGAATAATTCCATATCCTATTCATTCTTACACTATCACTTAAGAAGGATACCTATGATTGCACATATAAATTGCATAAATAAAATAAATCAACTAATACAAATTTTTGCTTTATTTCTTTTCCATTCATTTATTTTATACACATGTTTGTATTTAAGGAAAGTGATATATTAGTCTGGACAACCCCGAGGTTGCGAGGCTTTAAGTATCTCTAAGTAGATCTTATACCTTACACCTCTGGTTAACAATGGTGCTGCACTCACTATGCCTTTCTTACCTTCATGTGTGCATATGAAAATTGAATAAGAAATCCCTTTTCTACTTAATAAAAAAAATTACGATCATAAACATTATTAAACATGGTGTATGTTGCATTCATATATTTTACATGTGAGAGCAGGTGATGTGTTATATGTGAGAAATGAAGTGATGTAATTTAGTTTGTTTACAATAACTTAGGTTTGTTTAGAGCCATTTAAACTTGGGATTAATTAATTTAAAACCAATAAAATAAAATAATCACTTTAGAAATTAGGGAAGGAAGAGAAGTTCTCTAAATAAAATTAAAACATGAATCCACTTTAGAAATTATTTAGATTAGGAAAGGAAAGAGAAGTCCTCTTCTCTTTCCCTCTCTTTATAATTTAGTACAGTAATTAATTGCAGGATTCACTTAAACCTAATCAAAACATAAAATAAAATCAACCAAAAATAATTAAATCATTTAAATGAAACCCTCCACTAAGTTGAACATGCTTCACACTTAGAAAAATCTAACTTAAAGCCATAGCTAAGCATACCACACAAACCTCCAAAGCACACATATTAGGCTAAGTCATCACTTCTAGCTTTAGGTTAGGGCAGTGCATAGTTTGATGCTTGCTTTTATTTTGTGATATATATTTTAGATTGGATGTTAGGATGTATATGCGTAGAATGAATGATAGGGCAATCTTAGTCTAACCATTATCTTCTGTAGGGGATTGTGCTTAAGGAGCGATGTAATAAATAAAAATATAAATGCCTTTGCTGTGCAAGTATTTATACCCCTAAGCATAATACAATAGGTCAGGTGGACTTAGTCACCCATGTGTGAGGTGATAAGTCCGATATACATGCTTAGGATTTGGTGGTTTGTTTAACTAACCTTTATTTTACAGGTGTTAATTAGATTTACTTTTCCTTTTCATATAAATTTTGTAATTAGAAGTTTAGAATGATTGTTATGGGGATTAGGATGAACATTGGTCATAAGATCTCATCTTATGCATCATATGAAATCTTTGGAGCATCCACCTTCCAATCATCCAAAAGAAGGAACCAAAGAAGAAAGAAGAAAGAAGAAAAGAAGAAGAAAGAAGAAAAGAAGAAAAGAAGAATGAAGAAATGAAGCTTGAAGACCCTCATAACAATGAATTTCTTACTTAATTGTATTTTCATTTAATCAGTTGTATAAGGATGAGCTTCTACAATTTTTTTTTGGTTGTTTGTACCCAATCACAATGGCCTTTTATTCTTTTGTGATTAGCTTTATAAATTGATTGATGATTTGTTTAGGTTGTGCATTAAGTGAAATCTTTTTCCTAATTTCTTATTTGCTTTATGTATGATCTGGATGTGGATTAGGCTCTGAGAGAAAAATAAATCTTTTACCAAATTTAACAACTCAAAACTAAAAAAATAAATAACTCATAACCTTACCTAAAACTTAGGCTAAAAATCAAGATAAAATAATTAACAACCCCTTAGCTCGATGAGTACTTCTTTTATAATATCATGCGCAAATGCATATTATTTTCACTCGTGATTGGAGGGCTTTCACCTTTGCTATAGAAACTTGGCTTGACCTTTGACAGTCATGGTGGAAACACACCTCTTCCCTTCTCATTGATTTTGGCCAATAACTTCTCTTACATTAGTCATATGAATCTATTCAGTCAAAATAATTGTCCAAAATGAAAATAAAATGGAATCTAAATTGCATTAGATTTTGGTCATTTGAAAACACCTTACATGATCTAGTCTCTTTAGGCAGTGAGTTTAAGGACTTAGTCTCTTTCTAAATAAATAACAGTCTAGCTATCTTGCATAAAGCATAAGACTTACCTACATGAATTTAAAACCATAGGAGGAGTTAGTTGGCGGCCACCCCCAGACGGTTGTAAGTCCAAACAGTCAGGTGGTTTATCCTCTCTTGTGGAGGCAAACCAAATACCCATTTTTCTCCTTAGATGTAGGTTGTGCTTTCGGCCCTCGCCAAAGCTCCCTAAATTTAGGTTCTGAGGTTGCTTCTCCTCTTTGTGAGCCATAAGCATAAATCCTCACCTCTTAGGCATTCTCTTAATCTTGTGTTATGAAATCATAAGTCCTAAATTTCTAATGAAAAATTTAACTCAAACATATTAAATCAATTTCAAAAATGTAAAGCCCAACCGTAGAATAGTTTGAGATGCCACTAAGTTTCCTAGCATTGTGAGCATCTCTTACTTATCTTTCTTTTGACTTTGATAACAACTCCCTTTCTTTGATCAATCCCATTTGATCTTCTAAAATAAGCTAATCGATTGATAGTCCTACTTGTTGAAATATTTGAATACAATGGTCATTTATCTTAATCGAGAGTATTCCTAAGGGATCTCATTCCTTAAGAAGTAATTAACTATAGGGCCTTTCCCCTATAGGAAACTTAACGAACCCGGTTTAAAATAAACCTTATTTTACTTTTACATGTAACATACCCATTATCCTTAGGAGTCCTTGTTGAGGTGATTAGGTCCATTGTAGGGTGGTGACTTCTATCTTTCGAGATAGTACACCTCTCCTCAATGTTGTACCCGATTATCCTGAATAAGAATATCTACGGATCTACGTAGTGTCGACAAAAGGGGTAATATTTATGTTTTTATTTATCTTCTTCAAAAAGGATAGATGAAGGCGGGAATAATTTTCACCACAAATGCTATACGAAAACACTTCAAGTTATTAATATACTCATTTACTGGTTTTTTGCGATTATGAAGTTGACAATGAGGGAGGAAAATGATGTCTGTGAAATATAATAAAGAACAATGAGATCATAACTATTACATTAATAAATAAACTACTAAATACAAAAAAAAACTCTATAGAAATAATGAAACCAAAAATCAAACCACACGACACTACTAAATAACAAACTCATATATGTTCATCCTCAATTTGCATCAGTAAATCTTAAATATAGCCAACATAAATTAAATTGGAAATAAAATTCAAAAAATACTAGCGCACTTAAAAGGAAATAGTACTTTTTTAGCAAACAAATTTTTATCAATAAAATAATAATAAAAAACACATTATTAATTAGCGTAGCATAATTGCATTGCAATATTTTCTCAAAGTTCTACCATCTCTTCAACACCTTTTCTATCAACTAATTTAACATCAATATTATTTCCTAAACACTGACTAATATGTTTACCTAATATGTACTCATCTACTTCTGGGTGAATAAAACTTTCATCAACATAAGATTTGTCAAACTTTGGATCAATATGTGAATGATGTATTCTTATAAAATTATGTATTACCATAATAGCCACAACTATAAGCCGTTATTTTTTGAAAGAATAATTTGACATATCTCTAAAAATTCACCATTTTTTCATATACCAAATGTACGTTCAATCACACTTCTAAGTAATGAATGTGCTATGTTGAAGATCTCACGATGACCTTTAACTCGACGTGTACCACACATAGAATCCGATATGTAATATCTGGTTTCTGAATATGGAACTAACATCCACTAAGTAATATTTTTCTTTTAAGCAAAATAACTAATTAGTTATGCATGGTGTAAAATAGAAATAAAAAAATAAGTAATATTTATATAAAAAACTTGGTGGTGGGGCCATAAATTGCATCTAAGATTCGTTACAGCACGTTGAAATATACGAGCATCATGAGCAGAGCCCCTCCCATTCTGATGCAACAAATATGAAACATATATTGAAATCATATATAACCATAATATTTTGTATTGGTGAAAGATGTCATCCTATATATGTAACTTGTTCTTCAATAGGTATGCGAGCATCAACATAAGTGCCATCAATTTCTCCAATACAATTCTTAAAATATGACATATAGCATATGTCATTGAGAATATGCGATGAGATTTCAGAAAAAAATGTTTATCTACTAGGGCAATAATATCCATTCTTAAGTGAACTAATAGATGAAAATAGGTAGACAAATATCTACTTATTGTCTCAGTGAAGTGTTGGAAGCATTCACATGTCTGTCTAATAGACTCGTTATATGCTAAAATATATAACGTTATGGCAAGAACTTCCCATAAGATATTCCAAGTGAACTTAGTATAAGTTCTTGAAAAATTTCTTGTGACATTCTAACATATTGTGGAATTTGAGAGGATAATCATGTAATAGCTCCAATACCCATTTATCATCGGTATGAACTTTTGCCATGCATGATTTCTTGTGCAAGTATAAGATGTAATAACCATGGATCAAACAACTTGATGTTGTCAATATATTATTAAATTAAATTAGAGCAACTTGTTTAGGAATTTGTGCAACAATATTCTCAGATTCATCTTCAAGAAAATATGTTCCTTCAATGTACATTATAAAATAGCAACAATAAGAACTATGAAATCATTAACTTTTGCTCAACAATATGATTTGTCTAATAATAAAATAATATATAATAAATTAACCAACATTTCAAAGGTGAATATAATGCAATGAAAACAAAACATAAGAAGACAACTATCATTAAGTTAAGACAACAAGCCACACTGCATAGTAACTCAAATTGTAAGCACCTTAAAATAATAAAGACTGTATTACCATTCAAAGCTAAGTAAATGTTGATATAGGAAAGGAAGAGATTCTTTGGAAGAGACAAGAAATGTACACATTTAAATGTTTGTGCTTTGTTAATGGAAAATGCCAAGTCTAGAATATTTTAAAAAATAGTAGACTTAAATTCAGTTGAGACTGCCAAGTGTAGAGAAAGGATAAGGCAAAGAATAAGTAAAAACCTAAAGAGGGTGTTAAAGGGTTAAAGAAAATTGGTAATATTTTGAAGTATCCACTTCAAAGGGAATATCCAGATAAAGAAATACTTGACTAATAAAAAAGTCCTTCAGAAGCAGGTTCAACAAGAGGAACTAGCAATTGATAATAAACTTCACTTAGTTAAAATGTCAAGTATTTCCTAACATTTTAGATTTAATAACTATCAAATTAAGAATCATTATACCCTATGTACATTAGTTAATCTCACACATACATACATAATCATAATGATAAACATCAATGTCTGAAGTAGATGAATGTTTGTAAAAAATATAATGTACCATTGTTCACATGAAGTTCTAACTTCACTAAAATATTTACTACTAGGAACTAAGTATTAAATATATATTTTTTTGAATTAAATAGCACTCCTCAAGAAATATCTCCTTAACCATCAAACTTTTCGATCCGAAGGCACACTCATGAAAGTCTCCCTTTGGATTTTATTTTGCATAAAATATGTAGCGAAGTCATTGAACTCCTCATCATTAAATATCTTTGAAATTTGAGAATCTTCATCTAATGCTTAAGGTATTGTAAAAGTTTTGCAATCTACATCTGATGTAGCTATAGTAGAGTTGATAGATCTTGATGCATTTATAAGGTCATCAATATGATTTATAAGAAGTTGTCTATCACTTGACTTACACCTTTTAGTTTTTCTCTTTCTAATATTTATTGGAACATATGTATGATATTTTTTAGATTGATTATTGCTTGTACTTTTAACTCCATTATCATTTTTTAATTTGATTCATCTTCTTGACTCTCATCATCATTGGATGTGTCTAACTCTCTATTTCTTAATTCTAGAGGCAATACTCCAGAGTTTGGACCCGTATATTATCCCCAATTAAAACTATATGACCAAACATCTTATCCAATTTTCTTCCAGCTCAGTCAATATTCTATTATATCAAAACTTCTTTGCAGCAGATATTGCCTACATAAAATGAAGAACAAAAATGTAAAGTTATTTTATTTTATTTGTGAAATAAGAAAACTGATATGAATTTTTTTATTCCACCATTCAGGCGATTCATCTATAGTTTTTTTAATCAGACTCCATTTAATTCCAATTTCACCATGTGGTAACTTTTCCCATAACTTCCACTCATTCTTTAACTAATCCATTTATTTTTTAGTTGCGTACGATCATATGTTCTTCTTGTTCACTCGTTAAATTTTTTCATAATATTTTTTCATCCATCTTTGTTGAAATGAGTAGTTGGCCTATTTCCTAGCTCTATTTCTCTTTTACACAAGTCACAGTAAATTAAAGTAATTTCTAATTTTCATATCGTTAGTGTACCGCATTCTTTTTGCTTTCCCATCTACTCACTAAGAAAAAGGAAAAAAAAAATAGATTTTTTTTATACATGATTTGACATGAAGCACTAAGTAAAATGATGATGGAAATTCATTTTGAACTTTTACTAAATCATAATAGGGGTAAATTAAGATTCTAAATTAGTGATATTATGCATTTAGAATTATGTTTAGCATGCTACATTAATTATAGGAGAGATGTTTTTCCACTATTTTTCTTGATACTAAGTACAAAGTCAGCATACCTATGGTATTGTTCGAAACCATAATTATCGGTCACCAAAGAAAAGGATATAAATTTTGAACTATATGATACATCATAATGAAAAATCAATCATAAACTTCAATTACAATTAAAATAATATAATCATAGATTATATGACAAGTTTTGTGGTGCATAATTGTTTCATAAAGATAATAGATATACCTAAAGGATGTATTGTTTGATACTTTAAGAAAATATATGCATATAATCTCAAATAATCAATAAAATTTCATGGAAATCGAAAATCAGGATAAGTTTACCAAGGTAAACCATGTTTAGAACAATTCAAATGAGTTGAAACTCACTTAAATAGCAATTAAAATAATTACAATCGTTTCCATGGTGATCTGTAATTAACATTAACTTTAGGTAAACTTTCTTTAAAATAATTTAAGTGAATCAAAACTCATTTAAATGGACATTAAAATAATAATGTTCATTGAAAGCTTTATTCGACTCAATTTTACATGAAAAATAGTTAAATTTTGTTAAATGATAAACTTATTCAACTCATTAAAATTTTGAGTTTGCTATCTAAACTAGAGTAAAGTTTGAGAAATTTCAATTTAATAAAATCATTAGTCACCTTGATTTATAGAGGTTCTTTTTAGGGATTACTTGGATAAAATCTAATATATATAAGCAAATTAAGTCAAATTTGATATTTAATAAGGTTGGAAATATCTTATTTTAAAGACCTAAATTGAGCATTTAATCAGATAACCTAAATTTAATTGCAACTAGCATTTTTGTATATATATATATATATATATATATATATATATATATATATATATATATATATATATATATATATATATATATTATTTGTAAGTCAATAAACTGCACTTAGCTCTATTTAAATGAACTAAAGTTGACTAGGAAACATCAAACTAAACACAATCCAAGCTAATAAAGAACACATAAAACCATCAATCTAAGAAGTAAAAATTTTAATTCACAAACATAGTCGATAGTTTTATGATTCAATCTTTAAATTCGACTTTGCTAATCCTCTATTTTGTCTGAAAATCAAAATTGTAATCAAGAAAAGAAAATAGCTTGTTATGCCATGCCAGCTTAATTGAAAAAAATAAAATAAAATTTTATTATCAGCTGTCGATGAAGAAGGTGTATTAAGAAATGATGATCTTTCAACTTAACTTGTGTTTTATGGTCTAATGGTGCTTTGCAACAAGATTATCACAAAGCTGCTTCTGTGGAGGAAGATGGATGCATGAAATTCACAAAGCGAAGCAAGATTGGCTGTCAACAAAGGCTAATTATTTGAATACAAAAAAGAAATAATTATAGCTTTGTTTACTTGATATGAGGAAGCTGACTAAAGAAAGCTTTAACGTGAAGTTATGCCTAATATAAGTAAGACTGCTTTCTAGATTGTGTTGTGCTTCAAGGCAAAATGGGGATTTGTGAGAAGCTGACCACGACATCTAACGAGAGCTTAAAGGAGCTTGTGAGGGAGTTTAGCATTTGTACAAGGATGTGGATGAGAGCTGTTGTGGGATCGAGTTGTGTAGGTGGTGCATAATTTGTCCACTATCGAGGTAGCTGAATCTTCGGGCTGGAAGGAAGTTGGAGCTGAGGAGAGAGAATAGTGGGGCAGATAGGGTATTGTAAAATCATGGGAACATGTGAGGGGCATTTATGATTTTTTATTCGGCAAAACACGCACCATTAGTATTTGGTCTTCATTTGGAATCTGATTAAAATGAATCGCAAAAAAAATTCAGTGTAAAAAGATTACTTTATAGTTGTTTGGTTGAGAGCTTTACAAATTCATGACTTTGCATTTTTTTGTTTGGTTGATAAAATGTAATGTAAAGTAAATTGAAGGTTTGGATGTCGACCGGCGTCTTGACCCGTGAGCGGCGGTGAGCGGCGCGGCGGCTGGCGGCAGCGGCGAGAGCGATGGGCGGCTGCCAGCGGCGGCCGTGACGGCGGCCGCCACATCACTTTACATTGGCCTGTGTATTTGGAATTCGCCCAGATTTGGGTGAATTCTAAATACACGCAAACTGACCTTTCTGGTGTATTTGAAATGCATTGAAATTTTACTTTACTTGGAACCAAACGCTTGAAATGTTTAAAAGCGTGCATCACGCTACCAAACAGCCCCTAAGTGAGAAAGCTCTCCTTATAGAGCTTTTGAAAAATTGGGTTAAAATTAAGTTGTGTTAAAAAACTACTTTTAATAAAGCTGTCGATTCAAATAGTCAAAGTAAACATGTTTTTTACTTTTTGAAACGTAAAACACACTTAAAAAGTTTAATCAAACGAGCCCTGGGAAATAAAGACAACGGAATCCAAACCGATTCAAAATAAGAAATAAATGAAAAAGTATTTCAAAAATATTTAACTTGTGCAAAATTTAAAATTAAACATATAATAATTGTTGATTTTAGAGCTGAATAAAGAAGAGCAAACTTTTTGAACCGAATAGGAATAAGAAAAAAAATCGATCATTCCAATTGAAGAGGAAGAAGATACAATAGAGGCTCCGTGAAGATAAAAAACTAGTAGAATGTTAACCTGTATCATATGAATATCATTTTAATTGATGATATCATAAATTTAAACTTATATGTAATTTTTTTTATCACAATAGTATAAATATATTTATTTTGTAAAAATGTTTAGTGAAACTATAAGTTTAAGTTATTTTTATGTAGGACTATTCATTGTATGACATCGTGTGAACTATTTTTGTTCATAAATGGATAAATGCTATTTAGGATAAAATATATGACTATGTATGAAGACGTACAACACGTGAGTATTAATAGTACAACATGCATAATAGTATTGATAGCACAACACATAAGTTGTACAATACTTTTTTAGGATAACATTGCATAACAGACGTGTATATGTGCACGTCTGTGAGCTAGAACATGTGTAATTATACAATTTCTATGTCCATTATTCACAATGAAAAGAAGGTATATGATTTGTATTCTAGCTATGCACATCACAATGGTTTTAGAATTCAGAAGGATCATATCAATCAGTAGCCAAACTTAAAGAATATAAAATTAAGGATTTTTATTACGAAAGTAGGTTTTAAAAAAGGTCTTAATCTAAAATAGCACAGTAAAGTTTCAAAAATCAGACACTAAGATTGTTTGTCCTGCTATGATTAGATTTATCATTGATCTAGATGATAAATAGAAGGTTAAAAAATTTATAAAAAAATTATAATAATTCATTAGCTAAGCCAGGTGACCAACATCTTTTGAGATCTTATTGTGGCATCAGTGAAGAGAAGAGAGATGTGATGAAGCCAATGATAGAGACACGAATTAGAGTGACAATGCATTTCACTATTTTGTTAAGCAGGTAGAGTAGAGAATATAAGATTTTTAAAAAGATATGTATTCAATTACATTTAAAAGAAAAAATAGAAAAAATTGAAAATGGAGACACTAATGCTTTAATATAAATGTTCATGGAAAGATAAGATCAAAATAGTATATTTGCATGAGATGTTCAAATTGATGAGTTAGATAGATTGGTTAACTTTTTTTTGGGGTGATAACATGACAATAGTTGACTATGATTGCTCTTGGAATATTATAATTTTTTATATAATTTATTGACTTAATCAGTAAAATTTAATTTGTGCACTTTTTGTTAGAGTTAATCATCATTAGTAAAATATTTTGTTTGAAGTAGCATTTTTATTAAAATAGATTATTGAGCCATTCACATAGCTATTCAAAATATTCTTTCAATTAATGGATGAGAAGCACCCTTTAACAATATTCATTGATCAAGATCAAGTAATGGTGAGAACTATAGAAATTGCATTGTCTCATACTCATCATATATTATGCCAATGGTATATTTTTAGAAAAGTTTCTTCAAAACTACTCTACTTCAATAGTAATAAGATAATATATAATCTATTTTATATATGTATGAGTAAATGTGATTTAGAAGAAGAGTTCAAACAAGCATAGTTTGTGGTTCTACAAGAAGGAAACCTCCAAGATCATGCTTGGTTATATGAGCTATACAGAGTTAGAAGCAAGCGATTTATAACATTCAATAAAGATTTATTTTACATGAGAATTTTATTCACATAATGAAATGAGGCTACAAATAATATATTCCAATGAATCTCTAACCAAGTAAGCTATCATTGATTATTTTTTGGGATTGGAGAAGTTCATGACTACATGGTGATGGAATGAACATGATGAGAATTTTAAATATAGCTAGTATGTAATTATTCCCATTATTAAAAATAGACATATATTAAAGCAAGATGTTGCATTCTATTCAAGAATTCTACTCATTCCTAATTTTTTTTTTTGCATATAATTGGTGGGCTAGTTGTAAACATTTATGATAATAATTCTATAGAATATTTGATAAAAATCTTGGAGAATAAGAGAACTTTCTAGACTTGGACTATTTATTTTAATAAAATATGATTGAATATAAGGTGCAGCTATAAGAAAAATAAAATGATGGAACTACTCTGAGTCAATTGCATTACTGTTTTGAGCCAATAAGATCTTATGAAGAATCCAAAGAAGTACTTCTTCATGTGATGGTCTTCTAGAGCAAGAGAGAGAGAGAGAGAGAGAGAGAGAGAGAGAGAGAGAGAGAGAGGCAGAATTTATAGAGACTTGAAAGACTTATAGGTTAAGAGTTTTTCTCTCACTAATATTATATTTCGTAACCACATCAACAAATATTTATATCAAATCAATATCATAGCACAAGACAATAAGAAAGTTGAATAGTATATTGCTAGACTCTTTGAAGAAGTTATTCAATGTTGTTGAATCAATAGTAAGTAGGAACTCACATCCATTCAAACACATAAGAAAGAAAAAGAAGACTTATGAGAGATATTTCAATTATACTGTGTTACTCAAGAACCCAGCTAAGATGTGACCGAAGGATGTTTCTAATGGAAGATTGAAAGGATATTAGGAGAGAAAAAAGAAAGTTAATAGTAATTCTTATAATAGTTGCTAAAGCACCATTTAAATATTATTTTATTATTTTTTACTCATTCTCTATTCTTCTATTATAAAGAAGAAGGAACAACCCTTAAGAGAACATATTGAGTTACCCATTGTGGTCCTTTTCTCTATAATGCCCGAGTGTTTATTGAAGGTATGCATGCCACAATCTCCCTTTTTCAATATATTATTTTTTATCAGTTGATGAAGATGATTTTACATTATCAAAAATTCTTGTCAAGATTGAGTATAAGTCAGATAACAATAAGATACACCAAGATGATAATGACATGATTGGCTAGAAAAAATTGTGATATATAAAGTAGATTGTGCATTTTAGTAAAAACTTATAACATAATTTCATTTATCTTATTTTCAATTATGTCTAAATTAGTAAATTAGATACAATTCCTTTTTGACATTTAAGGTTGAAGAGATCCAAGTCTCATCGAAATTTGAAATATTTGATAAATCCCTTAATGCATATATGAAATTAAATTTAATTCTAAAATTATATATTTCTTCTTTTTATCTTAATATACATTATATTATTTTTTAAAACATTCAAAAAAAAAAAAAAATGAATGACAACCATATTAACTATGAATATGCATCTTTTTTTAGGTAATACAAAATGTGTATACTATTTAAAATATGAGTGCAAACCATGTGTACTCGATAAAATATCATTTATAAGAATTAAAATAGACTTGAAAACTTTCATAGCACTATAAAAATGAACAATGACTACATTAATTATGAATATATAACTCTTTTTGGCAATACAGAATGAGTGTACCATCTAAAATATGAGTGCATACTCTATATGTTCGCCAAAATATCTTTTGGAACCTTTAAAATGGAGTGCAAAATTTTTCATAACACTATAAAAAAATAACCACAATCATATTACATATGAATATGCAACTCTTTTACGTAATAATAATAGATACACCATTTAAAATATGAGTGCAAAACGCATGTATTCACCAAAATATATTTTGGAAGCATTAAAATAGAGTGTAAAACTTTCGTAACATAGTAAAAATGAACCACAACTTATTACATATGAATATGTAACTCATTATTAATGGGAAGTTAGATCAGTTCAACGTTTAAAACACTTGTTATGATTACATATTCTATAAATATTTTGTTTTCTTTTTCATAACCAAATTTAGCATAGCTTTGAAAATAAAAAATGCAAAAATTGTTAACTAGTAAAAGTTAACACTCAAAATGTTTAGCAATGATTCATACAAAGTGATTTTATATATACTAACAATGCAAGCACAATATGCACAAATATAGAACATATAAGCTATGATAAATCCTATTTTTTTCTTCTATTAAATATGCAAAAGCATCTATATGTACATAATATAAGTATTGATTAGTAAGTAATTTATTGATGTAGCTCTTGCTAATCATAATATTTCCAAATGTCACACTCCTCCAAGTTAAGAATTAAATTCAAGGCTAAATATAATAGCCTCAAAACTATTAACTAAAGCCTTACTTATTGCTGAATCGTTCATAATAATTGTCTATGAATGTGATCATATGCTTATGTATTATATATTTGGATGAGAACTGCATAATTTCTTAGGCTGGGCTTGGCTACAAGTAAAATATCATAATATTTTCTACACTAAATAATTTAATATAATAATAAACACTAAACAAAGCAGTTAAAAGATACTTTCTCATCCAAATGTTAATTATAATTACTTTAGTCTTGGGTGGTTTAGATGATACGAAGACTCCTTCCTTCTTCAACTACAATAATATAGAAGAAAATTATCTTATTGCATCAAAGAAGTACAACAACAACAACAACAATAACAACAACAACAACAACAAACTTTTATCCCACAATGTGGGGTCGGCTACATAAATCATTTTTCTCCACTGCGTCCTATTAAGTGTCAAATTCTCATTTAATTCTAATAAATTAAAGTCATTTTTTATACATCATAACCAAGTCTTTTTATGTTAATCTCTACCTTTCTTAACATAAGGCGAATCTAATACATCTACTCTTCTAACTAGGTCATCATACGGTTGACGCTTTATGTGATCAAAACATCTAGGTGACTCTTTCTAATATTATTTGCCACTAGAGCTACTCCAACCTTTTCATGAATATATTCATCTTGCATTTTATCTCTAAGTAAGGCCTCTCATCCTCATCTCTGCAACACTAAACTTAATTTTATGTTTCTCTTTTACTTGCCAACTTTCTGCACCACAAATCATTGTAAGTCTTATCACAATCTTATGAAATTTTTCCTTAAGTCTAAGCTGTACTTTTCTATCACATAACAGGCCAGATGCATTCCTACACTTCAACCATCCAACTTGAATTCTACAAATAACATCTCCATCTATTTCACCATCATTTTGGCAATAAACCCAGATATCTAAAACATTCACTCTTTTTAATGACTTGATCATCTAATGTCACAACCACACCACTAGAACTTCTACAACTAGAATTACACTTAATATATTCAATTTTAGATCTACTTAAACAAAAGCCTTTAGACTTTAAGGTTAAATTCCATAATTAAAGTTTCTCTTGGACTCCCTCTCTAGTCTTATCAACAAGAAGAATGTCATCAACAAAAAGAATACACTACGGTACATCCTCCTATAAATGCCTAGTAAAAACATCCAAAACTAAAGCAAAAAGACATAGTCTTAAACCTGATCCTTGATGCAGTGCAATTGAAATAGAAAAATATTTTATCAATCCTCCTTGTGTTTGGACACAATTAATAGCTCTAATATGCATATCCTTACTAACTTGAATAAAACCAATATAAACTTCTTCTTTTTTCTAGAACTCTCCAATGCTCTTCTCTAGGAACTTTATAATATGCTTTCTCTAAATCAACAAATATCATATGTAGATCCACCTTTCTTTCACTAAACTTCTTTATAAAACCTCTCAACAAATGTATAACATCAACAGTAGATTTACCTGACATGAAACCAAACTAATTTTGAGAAACTTTTTTTTATCACATCTTAACCTAGATTCAATTACTCTCCTCCATAATTTTAATGTATAACACATTAAGTTAATGCCTCTATAATTTGCACAGTCTTATGCAACACCTTTATTTTTAAAAATAGGAATCAACGAACTCTTTTTCCACTCATCTAGCATTTTTTATCTTTAAAGTAACATTAAAAAGATTAGTAAGCCAAGAAATTCCCTGATCTCTTAAGCATTTCCACACTTCTATAGGAATATCATCTAGTCTTACTATTTTTTGACACTTCATTTTTCTTAAATTCTTTCCAACTTTAATTTTATTAATACGATGATAAAAATAAAATTCTATATTTTTATTTAGGGTACTAAGATTGCTAAAATCAATCGTATTCTCAATCCTTCATCTAAAGCTTATCAAAATATATTTTATCAAAATATCTTATTCATCTATGTTCAATATCATCTTCTAAGAAAAATACTTCATGATTTTTATCTTTAATGCACCTCACTTGGACTAAATATTTACTTCTTCTATCTCTGTACTTGACAAATTTAGACATATATTTTTCACCTTCTTTGGCATCCAATTTATTGTATAAATAACTAAAACCTATATTTTTTACATCACATATTGCTTTCCTAGAATCTATATATGCCTTTTTATATCTTTCATAATTTTTAAAATTTTAACATTTAAACTAAGTTTTATAACAAAGCTTCTTATTTCATATATTTTCTTTCACATTTTGGCTCCATGACCAACTATTTTTTTTCACTAAAAAGAGCTTTTCCTTTTAATTCTCCAAGTACATTTTTTGGAACTTGCTTAATTTCACTTGTTATTTTTCCCCACATAACATTAGTTTTCTCACGAACATTCTAAAATCTAAGAACTTATAGCTTTCCCTTAAAAATATTTTTATTAGTGTTTTTAAATACACCTATCTAATCATAGGACAATGATTTAATTTATTTTTTATTTTTCAATCCTTCATCTTAAAATTTAAAATTAACAGTCGATGTTGGATATTTAAACTTTAACTTAGAATGACCTTACAATCTAAATGATTTACTTTTGTTATCAAAATATAATTAATTTGTATTTTATTAGATCTATTCTTATAAATAATAATATGCTCATATCTTTCATAAAATAAAGTATCAATAATAATAAAATTATAAGAGAAAGAAAAATATAATATAATCTTACCTTCATTGTTAGTCACTTTAGTCATGCTGAATCAAGTTTATTGTTTGTTTACAATAAGCCAGCTCCCACCATAACCACCATGGATGGTTTAAAAATCTTCTAGCACTCTATTATAATGTCCATTTAAATCTTTAATAAATATCTTTTTTTAAGAGTTATTCTTTGTATTAATCTTTTAAAGTCATTTTTAACTTTTATTTTTGAACATACATTCAAACCTACTTGAGGAGTTGTGGTGTTTGTATTTGGAGTCTTAGGGACACCACACAAATTTTAAGGGGTACTTTTTGAAATGATCGAGTATGATATTAAGAAATGATGTACTATCTCAAGAGGTAGGAACATCACCCTATAATGGACTCAATCATCTAATAAGGATTCCTAAGGTTGATGGGCCTATGTGTACTTTAGATTTTCTCCTACTTCACATGGATGAAGTAAAATAAAGTTTATTTTAAGCTAGGTTCTTAAGTTCCCTATGGATATAAGCCTTCATAGCTAATTATATCTTAGAAAATGAGAATTTTCTAAGAATACTCTCAGTTAAAATAGTGAATTAATGTCTTTAGAGATTTTGAAATTTTGGTATCAAAGGATTGGTAGTTATTGAAAATCAAGTGGGAAGACTCAAAACAGGAAGAGTTATTAACAAATTCCAAAGGGATGAGTAAGAAGCACTCATGATACTAGAAAGCCTTATGAACACTTCAATCTATTATATAGTGCTGCTTTATATTTTTGAAGGAGAAAATTATGTTTATTTGAGTTAACATTTATTAGAAGTTTAGGTCTTATATTTTAATAATACAAGATTGTAAAAATATTGACTTATACTCATAGCAGATGAGAAACTAGCAACCATCAAACCTACATCTAAAGTGCTCTTGCACAAGCTAAGAGCTCGACCTAAATCTACTCAAAGAAGTATGACGTATTGGTTCACTTTCACTAGAGAGAGTGAACTGATCCTAACTCTTTTGGGCTAACAACTACATAGAGTGGTTGCTAGTTTGCACTTCCTACGATTCAAAATCATATGGGTCGGTCTTATGTGAATGAAAGATGGCTAAGTTGTTATTTATTAGGAATGAATCTAGAGTCCTAAACTCACTCTCTAAAGACTAGATCACACCTAGTATGAAAATCATGTCATAGACTAATGTAATAAAATTCATATTTTTTATTTTAGTTTTGATTCATTATTCTAGACTTAGGCTTGGGAAGGCCTATGCTTACATGCATGATGAAATTAAATTATGATCTAAATTAGAGAGAAGAGGTGTTGTCCACTACAAGAGAACTACTCTCACAGGTCAAGCCCGATTCCATATTGTGCAAGAGTGGAGACCCCCTATTTACAAGAAAGAAAATAATATGCATACATGATGTTATAACATACAACCATATAACTAAGGAATTACTAAATATTTTATTTTTTAATTAAATACCTAGGCTTTAAAGTGAGGTTGTGAGTTGTTGAAATTTAGCTGAAGTTGTTTAGTTAGAGTAAAAAATTTAAGTTCCAAAAGAGTCTACCGTATCTAGGCCACACATTAAATAATTAAAGTTAAGAAATTTATGAAAATCATGTCAATTTAATTATACAATTAATATAAATAAATCAAGAAAATATCATTAATTAAAAGAATAAAAGGTTGGTGCAGTCGGCTACCATCGTACACCCTGAAAAAGAAAAAAAATGGGTAGCCGAGCTTTACCCTTATACAACCTGAATTATGATTAATTTTATAATTAAAATAAAGTTATGGGGGTCTTTAATCATCAACTTCATCTTCTTTACACCATGGGTTGGTACTCTAGGCATCATAGGGCCTCTTAGGTTTGAACCTTCTAGCCATTGCTCATCTTAGACCGTATAGTTTTAATCTTAAATCTATTACAAAAATTATATTTTATGAAAATTCTTCACCTGTAAAATAGAAGTTATCTTAATATACATTTACACCAAGTAGTTATATTCCGTACATTGGGGCTTAGCACCTTGTATTGGGTGACAAAACACACTTATCTTAATGGATTATGCTTATGGACTTAAGCAATACCTGTAAACAAAAGTATTTTCAATTTTATTGTTACAACGGTCTCGTAAGCATAATCCCCTATAGAAAATATCATTAATCTAATGTCGTCCTAACAACCGAACTACACATAAATAATGTTAACATATAGCCTAAAATATTATATCACAAAATAAAATATCAATCCACAATAAAGCACCATCATAGCCTAAGTCTAAGATCGATGACTTAATATTCTAAGTATGTGCTATGGCTTAGTGTGACATGATAGACTAGGCTTTTAGATTTTAATTTCTCTAAGGATAAATGTTTAAATTTATCATTGAAGGTTGATTATGCTTCAAGTGATTAATCATTTAGAGTGAATTATAAATTTTAATTTGGTTTCATTTGATTTTATTTGAATTCAGAATTTTAAAGAGAAAGAGAAGGAGTAGAATCCACCTCAATCCCTAACCTTAAGTTGAATCTAAGAATGAATTTTATGATTTTTAATCATATTAATGAATGTTTATGAATTTTCTTATTAAATCAAGTGTTTATATTTGACTTAAAAATAATCTTATATAAATATAAAAGACATCTCAAGATTAATAAATTCAAACCACAATCAATTCAACAATATTTCTTAGCTTTGCTTCATCACCTCTTAATATCTCTTTGATGGAATAACATACTTAATAAAAGGTGATTAAATTTAATAAGTGTTCATATGAATCATTTAAATATTTCACACATTGATGCATGAATGAATTAACAAATTTTGTTTATTTATATTTAATTTAAAATTCAAGAATATAAATATGTATGATGCATGAATTTTATAGGAAATGTGATTGAATTATTCTTTATACATATACATATACATTGGTTTATTGAATTTATACAAGTACGTGCCTTTATTGAACAAGGAAAGTGAGGTAATAAAAAATATCCTTAGGACTACTTAAAGTCTCGCAGTCCCAGAATGTCCAGACTTTATATTTGTTAATATGTATATACATGTGCAAGTATATGGGTATAATGATGAATTGTGAAGATTTTTTTTAAGATGCTTGAATACATATATGAAAATAATTTAATCTTATTATGTATTTCACTATAAACTTTGAGATACGTGTCATTGATAGTTAGGGAAGTGAGGTAATTAAAGGCTCCCTTGAGACTACTTAAAATCTCGCATTCATGGGATATCCAGATTATATACCTGTCAAGTATGTAGATTATACATGCAAAATTAATTTAAATATTAATTTAAATTTACACAAATATATATAGTTTATTAAGAAAAGTAATTTTATAATTACTAGTGATAATAGCCACATTATTAATTCAAAGCATATAATTAAATGAAAAAAATTATTTATTTGAAACATGAATGCATGAAATATATGGAATACAAATTTATAATAAATAATTGAAGTAAAGTAATTAAACATCACTAAATAACCCACCCATTTGAAGTTATTAACTCATAAGGTCATTCATATTAAGATAATCTTACTTAAGTTTAATCAAGTTCATTAAGTATTGATTTTAAAATTTGAGTTATTTAAATCTAATGATGAGATCAAATATTTAAAATTAATCATACCTTATATTAAGATACTCTTACTTAAGTTTAATCAAGTTCATTAAGTATTGATTTTAAAATTTGAGTTATTTAAATCTAATGATAAGATCAAATATTTAAAATTAATCATTGACCCACTTCTGTTCATTAAGTGATTTAGGTTATTTTTATGAATTAATTAATATTAATTAATTATTTTAACCAATTAAGCCAAAAAGAGTCCAAAAATTTAATTAGTCCCTAAATATAAGCCCAAAAATTATGAAAAAAAATTATTGAACATGCACAAACATGAAATAAACATACCCTATAATTAGGTAACTATAATTAGGCTTATAACTAGGGATTAATTGAAGAAATAGAAAAAAAATCTAAAATTTAAAGGGTATCCTATAGTTGGATTGGCATCAAACCATGTTTCACTTCACAAAAGACCAACACCAAGATAGTTATGCTTACAGTTTGAGAGGATTATCTCACCAAAGCAAAAGACTGGAGATCCATCAGTTGAGGTAGCTTCGCCTTGAAGAGATGAAGCCCTACTGAGAAGATCCTTCCTTACTTCCTTGCTGAAAGTTCTCGAGATCAATCTCTTCCTCTTCTGCCAAAGTTTGATGAAAATTGATATTTCGATGATCAAATCGAGTGAGTCTCAATTCATTCTTGCTCATGAGGTGGGAAGGTTTAGTTTGATTTTGGTTAGGTCTTGGTGAAGTTGGATGTGAGGGACGCTCGAGTTTGAGATGATGTTGGTCTCGCCGATGATGTGGTGCTCGAGAGGCTCTAGGGACTTGTGGGGCTAAGGGTTGTGTTGTGAGGAGAGTGTGTGTGAGGTTTTAATGATAAAGGAGGTGTATACCCTCCTCCCCAAGTGAGCTAATCAAAATGATTGGTTTAGGCTATGGAAGCCGACTAGGCAGTGGAGGTGGCCGAAAATAGCATGAGATTGGTGAGGTAGAGGTCCTCTAGTGGCTAATGGAGTTTGGTGGTCAGCAGTGAGAGGGACAAACCATGGGTGTTGGACCAAGAATCGACCAAGGTAAGCATGACCTATCCCAGGTTAATGGATGTGCCCAACAGCTTTAGGTCAGGTCCATTAAGCATGGGTGAGGTCAAGGCATGCTAAGGTGGTTGCCTAAGAGAAAGGGAGGTTCAGACCTTCATATTTTGGTTTTTATCCCATATGCGAGGCTTAGTTCACTTGATTTGAGATGAACTTAGTTCACCATGGGTTGGGTCCATTTGGGCAGGTCAAAGGAGTCCTAAGAGTGAGCCATGCCAAGTTTGGTTAGATTTAGACTGTGTTTAATTAGGTTTGACTCAATTGGACCTATATAGGTTCAATTTGGGTACAATTGGGTTAGGTTGATCAATTAACTAAATTGGGTCAGAAAGGCTATTAGGTTAAGCTCAAGTGGTGATTTGGAACTTGTGGTGTTTATTTTCGGATGCGTCGTGTGGACACCATACAGATCTTAGGGGATACTTATTGAAGTGATCATGTATGACATTAAGGTATGATGTACTATCTTGAGAGATAGAAATATCACCTTACAATAGACCTAATCACCTAATAAAGACTCCTAAGGCATGATGGGTCTTCGTCTATACCAGAGATTCTTCCCTAACTTTACATGGAAAAGTAGAGTAGGGTTTATTTTATGCTAGATTATTTAGTTCCATATGGAGGCAACCCTCCATAGTTAATTACATCCTAGGAAATGGGATTTCTTAAGAAAACTATCGATTAAAGTAGTCAATTATTGTCTCCAAATATTTCAAGGTTAAGACATCAAAAGATTGGTTATTTTGGAAAATCAAGTGGGATTGTTCAATTGGAAGACTTATTTTAGAAACCAAAAGAAGATGAGTAGGAAGTGCCCATGATATTAAGAAGCATAGTGAGCACTACAACCTATCATATGGTGAGGCTTTATTTGTTTGAAAGTGGTAGGATTTATTTGTTTGAGTTGAAATTTTATTAGATTCCTAGGGGTTATAATCCATCAACACAAGATTGTGGAAATGCTAGCCAAAGGAAAAAAATAACATAAGATCCTAAATTTAGGGACCTTTGACACATGTTAAAGCACGACCTAAATCTAAGTGAAAGGGGACATAATGGTCTATTCCACAAGAGAAGACAAACCCATCTGGCTCTTCTAGAATTACAACCACCTGGAGTGGCCGCCATTTAACACCTACTATGATTTAAAAGCATGTAGGTCGATCTTATGTAATTATAAGATGGTTTAAGTTGTTATTTAATTTTGAAAGAGACTAGGGTCCTAAATTCACTCTCTAAGAGACTAGATCATGTTTGGTATGAGCATATGACTTAGTTTAAAAATGCAATTTTTTTTTAAATTTTATATTATTTTGTCACATTCATTTGGACAAAGGCTTGTGATATTTTATGCCTAAATGCATGATGAAATTTGGTTGTTGGACAAATTAAAAGAGAATGAGGGTGAAGTTCCATCATAATGGGTTGCTCTCATAGGTCAAGCGATCCCTAAAGTGCTGAAATTGAGGTCCTCATGTTTAGAAGAGTGATTCAATATGACATGCATGATGTGAGACATACAACATATAGCTAAGGGGTTGTTAAATCTTTTAATTATCTTGATTATAGCCTAAGCTTTTGTATGAGGTTGTGAGTAATTTTAAGATTTAGTTTTGAGTTGTTAGTTTGGTAGAAAAATTACTTTTTATCCTAAGAGCCTACCGCATCCAGGCCACACATTAAATCATCAATCATTAAGAAATTATAAAAATCATGCTGTTCTAGTGCATAAATTAAACACAACAGTAATCATATTATAAATTACTTGAAAGAATAAGAGGTCGATGAGACTGGGTACCACCGTACACCCTGAAAAGAGAAAAGATGGATAGTGGAGCTCTACCATTATACAACATAGAATTACAAAATAATTTTATAATTTAAAATTGAATACATACTATGGGGTCTTCATTCTTCATTTCTTCTTTATTCCTTCTTTTGATTTGTTCTAAGGCATCACAGGGCAGCCCAAGACTAAGCCTTCTAGCCACTGCTCATCCTAATCCCCATAGCACTAATCCTAATTTCTATTGCAAAATTATATTTTTATAGGAAAAGTAAATCTAACTACACCTACAAAATAGATATTAACTAAACATACATACAATCCCAAATAGTTATATTTCATGATTTAGACTTAGTACCATGCACATGGGTAACCAAGCCCACATATCATAATATGGATTATGTTTAGGGGCATAAGAAACTTGTAAATAAAATATTTATATTTATTTTTGAGTGGCTCCTTAAGCACACTCCCCTGCAGAAAATAAGATTAAGCTAACAACAGCTTAACATCCAGCCTACGATCCACATTCCTAACATTCAATTTGAAAGATTACATCATAAAAAAAGATACATCATCATTACATGCACTGTCCTAACCTAAAGATAGAAGTAGTGGATTAGCATACTAATATGTGAGCTTAGGCTTTATGTGGTATGTCTTAGCTAAGCTTTTGAATTATAATTTTTTAAGTTTAGAAAATTTTAAGTTAACATGATGGATGGTTTCATTTTAAGTTGTTTAGGAGATTAGTGAATTTTAATTTGTATCTTGTTTGTTCCATTGAATATACAATTAGCATCTAAGTGTTGTAAAGAGAAGAAAGAGGCTTAACCTCTTTCATCCCTATCCTAAGTTATTTCCTAAAAGCATATTTTCTATGATTTAGGTTCTTTTAGTGAATGGTTTATTACATGTTTTATTAGTCCTAAGTTTAGTTAACTATAAAGAATCCTATTAAATATGAAAGACATCTTAAGATTAATGTGATTGAATTACCATCACATAAAATATGTTGAACCATTCCTTCCCATCACCCATAGCATGCACATGATTTAACACTTAGTATACCTATATATATAACATATCTTTGCATACTTAAATGATCATGGATGCATACATTTGAAAATTGTATTTTACTTGATTAGATTATTTAAACATAAAAATTAAAGCTCTATCCAAATTTTAATATAAATATACATTTTAAATAAGTATGTGCCTTTGTTAACCAAGAAAGTGAGATAATTAAATGACCTCCTTGGGGCTACTTAAAGCCTCGTATTCTTGGGATGTCCAGACTATATACTTATCATCATTCAAACATATGTAAATCCATATACGAACATAGAAAAAAAGTACTACATTTACATGCAATACATTTGATATGCTTAAATGATTTTGGATGCATGTATTTTTAGTAGAAAATAAGATTCTCATTCTTTAATCAAATACACATACACATGTATAAAAGATATAAGCAAGTATGTGGTGTTGTTTAAACTAAGAAAGTGAGATAATCAAATGACCTCCTTGGGGCTATTTAAAGCCTCGTATTCCTAGGATGTCCATACTATATACTTGCTATCATAAATATATATGAATATATACATGATTGGAAGAATGAAAATCATGCAAGAGATTATATTTTATTTGATTGTATTATTTATACATGTAAATTAAAGCTCTATCCAAATTCTAATAAAATATAAATAGGAATGAAATTAAATAAGTATGTTCCTTTGTTAACCAAGGAAGTGAGAAAATCAAATGACTTTCTTGGGGCTACTTAAAGCCATGTATTCCCATGATGTCATATAAGAACTTAGGAAACAAAGCACTACCATTACATGCTTAAGCTATAAACGCATGCAAATCCTATAAATATAGTCATAACTACTATCACTCTAAATATTATTATCAATTTATAGCTTTTGAAAGTAAATTTGAATTTATTAGTGATAATAGCCACACATATAATAAAACTAAGCCACCACTTGCAATTTTACAAAAGAAAATTCTATTTGATTTTGAAAATATGAATGCATGAAGTCACATGACATACAACATTAAAAGTGATTGGGAAGGAATAGCCAAATATTTTTACATAATTCATTCAACTACACTAATTCCTAAGGACAATCACATTTAATAAAATCATTTAAAGAAAATCAAAGCTTCTTATTAATTTGATTTTAGATTTTGATTGAACATAAAGAGGAGAGATCATTTGCTATTTTTATCCCATTCTCATGTTAGTGATCTTAATTTATTTAAGGAAAGATAATTAAGTGATTTTTATAATTTAATTAAAATGAACCATTAAATAATCCAATTTAATTACCCTTTCCTATGCTTCTTTAATTTAAGTAACCATTTAATCATGAGTCATAAATGACATGTACATGAAGAAAATAAAATTTCAATGTTCCTAAAGGACCTAATGCAATTAGCTCATGATTAGAGATTAATTAGATTAAAGAATCTAATTAAGTATTTTTATGATATTCTCATATTTATGGGTTAATCATAATTTTCTTAAGTGTCTTTATATTATTAAACGAATAAAGAGAAACCCTTAATTTAAATGTTGATTATCTGAAGGGATTATTAATTTAATTTTGATTTGATGTGGAAATTATTTAATTAATTAAATCCTTAATCAAGTTATGTTTTAATTAACTCTCTTTAATGAAATGAATTTGGAACAGTAATTAGGAAAGAGGCTCTAATTACACTCCCTTGTCATCTCTCTGTTAATTAATGATTAATGAATTAATTAATTTTTTGTTTAGAACTTTAATTAATCATTAAGTTTATTAAGACAGTAATTAGAGTTTGAATTTTAAAATTTCTAATTACATAGCTAATAAATCCCAATAAAATCATGGGAGACAGAGGTCATCCCATTAAATCAATTTGTCAAGTTTAGGATTAATTGCCCAAGTAATTAGATCTTAATTAAGATAATTATAAAAATATTCAAACCTAATTAAGTCTTAATCACTATTCAAAATCAAATGAAATTATTTTTTATTAAATTCTCCTATGCTTAACCTTTCCAAAATGTATTTTTTGGATTTTTCTACAATTAATTATAAATTTAGGAAGTTTCAACCAATTAATTGCATTTTAAAACCTTAATTAACCCCTAATCCCATCGGTGTCACACTAGCGGCTGACGTGGCAATGCTTTTCATGTGGCATCATAAGATTGGCCACTTAAATCATCCGACGTGGCACTGACGCGGCGGTGGCGGACACACTTTCATCCCTTAGATATATGGTGGGGATTAATCCTGGGGTTCCTATAAGGAACAAATCAAGATAAACGAATGGATTAATCATGGTCCTCCATTCCAATCATGTGAAATGGATGGTGGATGATCCATTATCCCTCGAGCGACGGAAGACGCACACCGTCTGCCCTCCTCCACTTGATCCGTGCTTGTCGGAGCTCATGAGATGTCAAGATCGACTTTAAAAGCTTCAAGGAGAAAATATAAATGGATCCTATGGTTGAAATCGCATGAAATCACACTTTCCTTCACAAAGGTCTAAGAAAAATTGAGATTTACCAATTTGCCAGAAATTATCTCATCGGAGCTTAGGATCGAGAGGAAGATGTCGATCAGTAGATTCATCACAGGAGAAAGTGGAAGGTGTGGGTGAAGCTAATTTGAAAATGGTGGAGTTTGGATGAGGCTTGATGGAGATGGGCTATATCCTATTTTGGGTTTGGTGTTTTCGGTGAAGGAGAGGCTTGGGAACTTGAGAAATTATAAGGAGTTTGTCTCGACTCTCTCGTGCTTTAGGAAAATTCTGATGCTGTGTTTGAATCAATTGGGGGGGGGGGGGGAGAGTACACTCTCCTCCCCATCCAAATCGACAGCTTGGATTAATTCTGCCATAGGCAGATGTCTGGTTGGCACAAGAGACAGTGGGTGGCAAGGAATTAGTGAGGTGGCTCGATTTGAGTGGAGGAATGAGGGGAAGTGGGTTGCCAAAGCTGAGGTGGCTTATCCTTGCTTTCCAAGTGTACCAATGGAAGGAAGTGGATTAGCTCGCCTCCACTTGGCTTATGGCTGACCCATCCAACTTTGGGTTAGGTGAGCTAGTGGTCCTCATGTCCAATTTGAGCTTAGGGTGGTTGCCAAGGGTAAGAGAGTGGGTTTGACCATCTAAGAATGAGTTTTATTCTATGTGGAGGGATTTACCAAATGGGTAATGAACTTGGGTTGAGTTTGATTTGGGCTGACCCGTGGTGATCTAGGGGTGGTCATTCCAAGTTTGAATGGGTTTGCACTTGGTTTGGTTGAGTTTGGCTCAATTTGACCCATGTAGGTCAAATTGTGCTAGGTTGGGTTAGGTTGTCCAATTGGTTAAATTGGGTCAAACAATGAGTTGAGAAAAGTTCAAATGATGATTTGGGATGTTTAGGTTAAATTGGTTTGATTTGATTTTGAGTGGAATTTAGATTTGAATGGAGATTCAATAGATTAGTTTGGTTCAATTGATTAAATTGGATTCAATGGAGGCTTTGATCTGGTTCAATAATCAACTTGAAATGGATTTGAGTCATTGGTTGCAATCAATTTGGATTAGAATTTGATTTGGTTCAATTTGGCCTCTTAGGTCAAATTGGGTCAAGAGACCAGTTAGATTTGGTTTGGCTCAATTGATGATCAAGCCATATTCAATGATCAATTTTGGGTTGGTATGAATCATTGGTTTCAATCAATTTGAATTAGGATGAGATTTGGTTCAACTTGGCTCATGTAGGCTAATTGGGTCAACTTGATCAAATGACTAAATTGACTTGGCTTGACCCAATTGATTACAATTGACTAATTAAGGATGATCAACAATCATTGTAGGAGGTTTTGAAAGGTTTGGTTCATTCCAATTTGGGTTGGATTGGAGTTTGGTTCAAATGGATCCTTTAGGTCACTTTGGGTCAAGTGAACCTAATGGGTCCATTGAGTTGATTTTGGTTTGAATTGAGTTTGATTGAGTTTGACAATTTATTTGGGATTTGATTAATGGATATGATTGCAATTGATTTGGGTTTAATTGGATTTTGGCTCATTTGAATATTTTGGGTTCCAATGGGCTAGCTTGGGTTAATTGAATTGATTTTGGTCAATGGGCTTGATTGGCTTGATTATAGAGTTTGGAATGAGAGTTTTGGATGGTTGGAGTGCTTTTATGAAAATCAATTGGATTCGGGTTTGATTGAAAAAAATTTGGTTAATTCCATAGGATTAGCTTAAGGGGTTAAGATGGATTTAGATTATGGGTTTCAATCATTTTGGCTTGGAGCTTGGATATGAATTGAAATTCAATTGGGATTGGTTAAGTTCATTTGAGATTGGTTTGGCTAAGAAGATAGGCATGAGTCTTGGGTTAGGCCATAGGATAGGTAGGCCTACTAAGGTCCTAAGACATAGTCTAAACTTATGGCAATCCTCCTACGTCTCTAGGTTTGGGTTAAGTGTCCAAGTATCCTATGACTAAGAAGATCCTAGTGTCTTGAACACTTGTTGACCACTTTTTTAGAATGAGCTCTCAACCTCTCCATCTTAGACATAGGACTCCTCTTAGACACTAAGAGTCCTTAATCTTAAGGCACTTCTAGTGATTAGGTGAACATTTAACCTAACCCTAGAGACTTAGAAGAGTTAGCGATAGGAATAGGTCATGCCTTAGGGGTGTTAGGAAAACTTGCCTACCCTATCGCTTGAACCAAATCCTTACTTCCTTCTTTCAAGTCAAACTTTAAATCCAAACCAACTTCAAACTAAAATCAATTCCAACTTAATTGATTTTCTTAAATTCAAATCCAAATCAACTACAAACTCAAACCAATTCCAAATCAAATCTCAAATTAATTCCAACTTAATTTATTTTCTCAAACCATAAATCTATTCCAATTGATTTTCTCAAATCATGAATCAATTCCAAATGATTGAAATCCAAAACTCAAGTCCAAATCTAAAATCTTTCCTAAGTCACTTTGATTTCATCTTACGGACTTAGCTCAAATCAAATTCAAATCACTTCAAATTCAAAAGATTTTCTCATAACCCATTTATATTCTCATTTATATTCACAAATATAAATGAAATATAAATTCAAATATCCAAAAACTAATTGAAAAATCAAATCCAACCTAAACCCTTTCAAGTCAAATTCTTGAACTTAGCCAAATCAAACTCAAATAAATCTAAACTATTGGATTTTCTTCATGATTCAATCAATCTTTCAATCATGAAACCAATTATAAATATAAACTTCAATCATCAAACCAAAACTAAATTCCAAAATCAAATCCAAATTAAACCCATGTTCATCCTTTGAACTTAAAATTGCCAAATGAATCAAAACCCATTTGACTCCAAATCACTTGCAAATGGATTTATATTTCAATCATAAGTCCATATATGAATTCAATCAAACTTGAATCAATCCTTGATCAAGACAATTGACTCACTTAGGCCCACTTGACCCAAAGTGACCTAAACACCTTTTTGAGCCAAATTCTAATCCTACCCAAATTGGATTGAACTAAGCCCACCTGAGCCTCACATTACGGGCAACAATCATCATAAGATGATCAATCACTCAAATTGGGTGAAACCAAGTCAAACCTAGCCTTTGACCAAGTCAACACTTAACCTAAATGAAACTAAAACTAACTAAAATTCAGCATAGGCCAAATTGATTGAAACCATTGATCTAAACCAGTTCATGATCAATGATTGGACTTGACCAAGTCATCATTTGAGCCAAACCTAACCCAATTGGCCAGTTGACCCAAATTGACCTAAAAAGTCAAAATATGTAAAATCTTGATCTAAGCCAAATTGATTGCAACCAATAGGTCAAATTCATTCTAAATCACTTATTGAACTTGACCAAAGCCTCAATTGGCCAACTAGACCCAACCTAGCCCAATTGACCATGAACCTAACTTGACCTAAAAGGTCAAATAAAGCCAAAATCAAATTAAACCAAAATTAGTTGAAACCAAAGCTTGCAAAATATTTCAAATGGCCAACCAAGCCTAAACCAACCCATGACCAAACCTAATTAGGTCAAATGGGTCAGATTGGTCAACTTGACCCATTTGACCTAAGTGAACTCAAATGAACCAAAACCAAATACAAATAAAATTGAACCAAATCAATGATACCAAACCACTCCAAATGGTCATATGAACTTGACCCAACTCTTGGTTCGACCCAATTTGACTAATTGGTCAACTTGACCCAAGTTGATCCATTTTGACCTAAATGGGTTAACATGAGCCAAATCATATCAAATAAACACCAAATTCATTGAAAATTAACACAACCCATTTTTCAATCATATCAAATCTACTTAAATCAAAATCAAAGCCAAATGACCATTTTACCCTTAGTTCAAAGGGTGAGCTATGGTCAAATCCACTTAGAATTTGGTCAATTTCTTTTCATGGCCACTTAGCATTCTCTTAGTGGTCCATTTGGATACCAAGGGATGTGGTGCACATGACCCAATGGGTTTGGGTCAGGAAAACCCAACCCAAAGCCAAAATAGACCATGCAATGGAAACTGAGCACATGGATTCACTCCATACTCTCGTTTAACACATGGGCAACTTCTCCACTACACTCCCCTACCAAAATCGAACCATGTGAAGCTCCTAACAGCCTAACAAACCCATTCCATCTCATCAATTGATAAAAAATGAAAAAGAAGCTCACGACCATCCGATCCATGTAGGGGAGATATACTCCCCCTAATTTCATTCCAATTCAACAGTCTTGCAATCGATTGAACCCTAGGAACTCAGTGGAAGCTCCCCAAAACTCTCCTAAGTATTCTTAAGGTCAACTGAAATTCTCCATTCTCAGTTTTGAAGCATGCCTCATCGGAGGCTATTGTCGGCACTTCCAAACATTGAGGTAGCTTTTTCTAGTGAAGATAAAGCCCTGTTGAAGGTTTGAAGGCTTAAGATGGAGTGGAACTTTCAATTGGCCAAAGCTCCCTTCAATGGCTTGCAGCTTTGATCAAACTCCTCCTTCTCATAGCTTGGTTGCTTTGAAAACACCTTGGGTGAGCTTGACTTGCCTCTCTGATGGTGCTTGCAAGAGGAATTAGACTTCTATGGAGAATTGCAATCAATTCAAATCTAAATTGATTGAAATCTAAATCTACAATGGGTTAATTGGGTTCAATTGATCAAATTAGATTCAATGGAGGCTTTGATCAGGTTCAATAATCAATTTGAAATGGATTTGAGTTATTGGTTGCAATCAATTTGGATTAGAATTTGATTTGGTTCAATTTGACCTTTTAGGTCAAATTGGGTGAAGAGACCAGTTAGATTTGGTTTGGATCAATTGATGATCAAGCCATATTCAATGATCAATTTTGGGTTGGTATGAATCATTGGTTTCAATCAATTTGAATTAGGATGAGATTTGGTTCAATTTGGCTCATGTAGGCTAATTGGGTCAACTTGATCAAATGACTAAATTGACTTGGCTTGACCTAATTGATTGCAATTGACTAATTAAGATTGATGAAAAATCATTGTAGGAGGTTTTGAAAGGTTTGGTTCAATCCAATTTGGGTTGGATTGGAGTTTGGTTCAAATGGATCCTTTAGGTCACTTTGGGTCAAGTGAACCTAATGGGTCCATTGAGTTGGTTTTGGGTTGAATTGAGTTTGATTGAGTTTGATAATTGATTTGGGATTGATTGATGGCTATGATTGCAATTGATTTGGGTTTAATTGGATTTTGTCTCTTTTGGAAATTTTGGGTTCAAATGGGCTAGCTTGGGATAATTGAATTGATTTTGGTCAATGGGCATGATTGGCTTGATTCTAGAATTTGGAATGATAGTTTTGGATGGTTGGAGTGCTTTTATAAAAATCAATTGGATTTGGGTTTAATTGAAGAAATTTTGGTTAATTCCATAGGATTGGCTTAAGGGGTTAAGATGGATTTAGATTATGGGTTTCAATCATTTGGCTTGGAGCTTGGATATGAATTGGAATTCAATTGGGATTGGTTAAGTTCATTTGAGATTGGTTTGGCTAAGAAGATAGGCATGAGTCTTGCCATGGATAGGCTTTACTAAGGTCCTAAGACATAGTCTAAACCTATGGCAAGTCCTCCTAAGTCTCTAGGTTTGGGTTAAGTGTTCACTTAGTCACTAGAAGCATCCTATGACTAAGAAGATCCTAGTGTCTAGAACACTTATTGACCTCTTTTTTAGAATGAGCTCTCAACCTCTCCATCTTAGACACTATGATTCCTTAGTCTTAAGACACTTCTTGTGATTAGGTGAACACTTAACCTAACCCTAGAGACTTAGAAGAGTTAGCCATAGGAATAGGTCATGCCTTAGGGTGTTAGGAAAACTTGCCTACCTTATCGCTTGAACCAAATCCTTACTTCCTTCTTTCAAGTCAAACTCTAAATCCAAACCAACTTCAAACTCAAATCAATTCCAACTTAATTGGTTTTCTTAAATTCAAATCCAAATCAACTTCAAACTCAAACCAATTCCAAATTAAATCTCAAATCAATTCCAACTTAATTTAATTTCTCAAACCATAAATCAATTCCAATTGATTTTCTCAAATCATGAATCAATTCCAAATGATTGAAATCCAAAACTCAAGTCCAAATCTAAAATCTTTCCTAAGTCAGTTTGATTTCATCTTATGGACTTAGCTCAAATCAAATTCAAATCACTTCAAATTTAAAAGATTTTCTCATAACCCATTTATATTCTCATTTATATTCACAAATATAAATGAAATATAAATTCAAATATCCAAAAACCAATTCAAAACTCAAATCCAAATCTAATCAAAATCCAACCTAAACCCTTTTAAGTCAAATTCTTGAACTTAGCCAAATCAAACTCAATTAAATCTAAATCATTGGATTTTCTTCATGATTCAATCAATCTTTCAATCATGAAACCAAATATAAATATAAACTTCAATCATCAAACCAAAAGTAAATTCAAAACTCAAACCCACATTAAACCCATGTTCATCATTTGAACTTGAAATTGTCAAATGAATCAAAACCCATTTGACTCCAAATCACTTGCAAATGGATTTATATTTCTATCATAAGTCCATATATGAGTTCAATAAAACTTGAATCAAGCCTTGATCAAGCCAATTGACTCACTAAGGCTCACTTGACCCAAAGTGACCTAAACATCTTTTTGAGCCAAATTCTAATCCTACCCAAATTGGGTTGAACTAAGCCCACCTGAGCTTTACATTATGAGCAACAATCATCATAAGATGATCAATCACTCAAATTGGGTGAAACCAAGCCAAACTTAGCCTTTGACCAAGTCAACACTTAACCCAAATGAAACCTAAACTAGCTAAAATTCACCATAGGCTAAATTGATTGAAATCATTGATCTAAACCAGTTCATGATCAATGATTGGGCTTGACCAAGTCATCATTTGAGCCAAACTTAACCCAATTGGCCACTTGACCCAAGTTGACCTAAAAAAGTCAAAATGTGTCAAATCTTGATCTAAGATAAATTGATTACAACCAATGGGTCAAATTCATTCTAAATCACTTGTTGAACTTGACCAAAGCCTCAATTGGCTAACTAGACCCAACCTAGCCCAATTGACCATGAACCTAACTTGACCTAAAAGATCAAATCAAGCCAAAATCAAATCAAAACAAAATTGATTGAAACCAAAGATTGTAAAACATTTCAAATGACCAACCAAGCCTAAACCAACCCATGACCAAACCAAATTAGGTCAAATGGGACAAATTGGTCAACTTGACCCATTTGACCTAAGTGAACTCAAATGAACCAAAACCAAATACAAATCAAATTGAACCAAATCAATGATACCAAACCACTCAAAATGGTCTTATGAACTTGACCCAACCTTTGGTTTGACCCAATTTGACATATTGGTCAACTTGACCCAAGTTGACCTATTTTGACCTAAATGAGTCAACATGAGCCAAATAATATCAAATCAGCACCAAATTCATTGAAAATTGACACAACCCATTTTTCAATCATATCAAATCTTCCTAAATCAAAATCAAAGCCAAATGACAATTTTACCCTTAGGTCAAAGTGTGAGCTATGGTCAAATCCACTTAGAATTTGGTCAATTCCTTTTCATGGCCACTTGGCATCCTCTTAGTGGTCCATTTGGACACCAAAGGATGTGGTGCACATGACCTAATGGGTTTAGGTCAGGAAAACCCAACCCAAAGCCAAAACTGACCACCCAATAGAAACTGAGCACATGGAGTCACTCCATACTCTCATTTAACACATAGGCAACTCCTCCACTACACTCCCCTACCAAAACTGAACCATGTGAAGCTCCTAACAGCCTAACAAACCAATTCCATCTCATCAATTGATCAAAAATGAAAAAGAAGCTCACGACTGTCTGATCCAAGTAGGGGAGGTATACTCCCGCTAATTTCATTCCAATTCAGCACTCTTATAATCGATTGAACCCTAGGAACTCAGAGGATGCTTTCCAAAGCTCTCCCAAGTATTCCTAAGCTCAATTGAAATTATCCATTCTCGATTTTGCCTAAGCCAAAATAGGGGAGGTGAGTGAGAATGCCAACTTACTCAATTCTCCATAGAAGTCTAATTTCTCCTGCAAGTACCATCAGAGAGGCAAGTTGAGCTGACCCAAGGTGTTTTCCAAGCAACCAAGCTACGAGAAGGAGGAGTTCGATCAAAGCTGCAAGTCATTGAAGGGAGCTTTGGCCAATTGGAAGATCCACTCCATCTCAAGCCTTCAAACCTTCAACAGGGCTTCATCTTCACTAGACGAAGCTACCTCAATGTTTGGAAGTGCCGGTGATAGCCTCTGGCGAGGCATGCTTCAAAGCCGAGCTTAGGTATAAAATTCTTTGGTCCTTTGTCAAGGGAAGCATAATACCAATAAAATTCCACCATTGGATGTCTTTCTCTTTGCTCTTAGATGGCATGTGTTCAATCCTAGCTCAATCCGAGCTCAAGTGAGCTCGGATCAAGCCATGGAGGATGAACAGTCTCCGTCTCCCTCAGGCGAGGGAAGGGATGAATCATGGACCGTCCATACCGTATATTTTGGATGGACGTCCTGATTAATCAGATTAGATCCAGTCATTTTATCCCTTTAGATCCACGAGTTTTATCCTGACCATCTGATCAAACAATCTTTGATTGGACAGTTCAAGGAGAAAATACATAGCACTACCGGTTGACATGATATTTGATTTTGACTACTTAAATAACCAATCCTGCTACGCCACATGGAAAGTGTGTGCCATGTCAGCGGTCCATGTGGCGTTGACCGAATTAGTTATATAATTAAGGGATTTAATGACCTAATAATCACTGAAGCTTCAAAAATACATAATTAAATATAGAAAAATCAGATAAATATAAATGAGGGCTCATTTTAAAGATAATTTAGTGAGGAATAATATAAAATTATTTCTAATTGATTTTGAACAATGAATTATCCTTAATTAGGGTTTATTTAAAATCTTAATCACCCTAATTTCTCCCTAATTATTTTAATACTTAATTCCAAACTTCTCAAGCATATTTAGCGGGATGACCTCTGCCTCCACTAATTTTCTTGGGATTTATTAATGAGTTAATTAGGAAAATCAATTAATGAATACCTAATCACTCTCTTAATGTAATTAAGGATAATTAAGCTTGTGAAAAATGGTTTAATCATTTAATTAAGGGAATTAAACATTATTTAAGTGAAGAGAAGGTTTATGGAATGGGTTTGGGATATTTTCCCTAAGTTATTCCCTAAACCACCTCCCTTAATCCAAACCTAATTAAGGATTAATCCACTAATGATCTTCTTAATTAGCTTAATCAAAATTTCAAAATCAATCTAAACTTAATCAATCCTTTGTTGGGTAGATCCTTAGGTGTTCAAAAACCTAAGGTAAACTTAAGGAAATCATTTCCAACCAGATTAATAAAAATCTTTTGCTGTGCAGGTTGCTTATACCCCTAAGCATAATCCAAAATAGGCCAGGTGGACTTGGTTACCCATGTTGTGGGGTGCTAAGTCCAATTTATTCATATACATGCTTGGGATGTGTGGTTTGTTTAGCTAATCTCTATTTTGCAAGTTTTAGACTTACTTTTCTCATTTTCATGTAATTATTGTGATTAGGATTTGGAATGAATGTTATGGGGAATTAAAATAAACATTGGTCATAAGACTATGTCGTATGCAACATGTGAAGCCTTTGGAGCAACCACATTCCAACCAACCAAAATAAGAAAGAAGAAAGAAGAAAGAAGAAAGAAGAAAGAAAAGAAGAAAAGAAGAAATGAAGAATGAAGACCCCCATGACATGAATTCCTTTTTTTTTGTAATTTATTCATTTATAATCCGGGTTGTATAAGGGTATAGCTCGGTTACCCAATTTCTTTTCGAGTTTGTGCAGTAGAGCCTGACCACAAAAGCCTTTTATTTTTTTGTGCTAGCCTTATAAATTGTTTGATGTTTGTTTAGCTTGTGCATTAAGATGACATATTTTTCCTAGTTTCTTCCTTGCTTTGATGAATGGTCTGGATGTGATTAGGCTCTCAGGAAAAAATAAATTTTCTATCTAATTAATCTACTAAAAATTAAAAACTAACAACTCATAACTTCACCTAAAGCCTAGGTTATAAAACAAGATAAAAGATTTACCAACCCCTTAGCTGGATGTTGTATGTTTTCACATCATGCATAAAAAAGCATCTTGCTTCACACTTGCTTATGGAGGGCTTCCACCTTTGCTAGGGAACTTGGCATAACCTTTGAGAGACATGGTGGAAACACACCTCCTTCTCATTGATTTTAGCCTATAATCTAATTTCTCATGCATTGGGCATATGAATCCCATAGCCTATGTCAAATCAATTGTCAAAAAAAAAAAAAAAAACTAAAATTTGCATTAGATTTAAGTCATTAATCATGCCCTACATGATCTAGTCTCTTAAGAAGTGTGTTTAAGAACTTAGTTTCTTTCTAAATAAACAACAGCCCAGCTATCTTGCAAAAGCATATGACTTGCCTACATGTATTTAAAATCGTAGGAGGAGTTAGTTGGCGGCCACCCCTAGGCGGTTGTAGGTCCAACAGTCGGGTGGTTTATCCTCTCTTATGGAGGTAAATCAAATACCCATTTTCTCTTTAGATTTAGGTCATGCTTCCGCTTTCTCCAAAGCTCCCTAGATTTAAGTTCAAAGGTTGCTACTTTCCTTTGCAGGCTATAAGCATAAATCCTCACCTCTTAGGCATTTCCATGATTTTGTGTTGTCGAATTGTAAGCCGTAAATTTCTAATAAAAATTCAACTCAAATAAATATGCCACTTCAATTTTAAAAATATAAAGCCCAACCATAGGATAGTTTGGGATGCTTACTAGGTTTCCTAGTATCATAAGTATCCCCTACTTATCTTTCTTTAGTTTCGATAATAACTCCCTCCTTTTGATCAATCCCACTTGATCTTTCAAAAATAAACTAATTGATAGTCCTATCTTTGGAATCTTTGGAGACAATAATCATTTACCTTAATCGAGAGTATTCCTAGGGAATCTCATTCCTTAGGATGTAATTAACTATGGGGGCTTGCCTCCATAGAGAACTAAATGAACCCGATTTAAAATAAACCCTGCTTTATTTTTTCATGTAAAGTAGGGAAAGAATCTCTGGTACATTCGAAGACCCATAGTTCTTAGGAGTTCTTATTAAGGTGATTAGGTCCATTGTAGGATGGTAACTTCTATTTATCTAGATAGTACATCATTCCTCAATGTCGTACTGGATCACCCTAATATCTATGGATCTACATGGTGTCCAACACAAGAAGTTATTATTTTTGTTCTTCATTTATTTTTCCTCAAAAAAGATAGATGAAGAATGAAAATAGAAAATAACTCACCACAACACTTCTAGGTATAAGATCAAAAGATAGAATCCGCACTCCAAAAGTGAGGTCAATAAAAGGACACCTAATAGGTGTGTTGTAACTGACAAGGCACACTGTATGTATTGGCATTGATAGAGACGATCAACATTGTCTAAGAAGATCGCAAGCGCTAATAAAGAGTATCCATAGCTAAGCCAAGAGGTAGATAGAATCAAGATTTTCGTGTAATGCAACTTATCTCATGCCAAGGGCATAAGAGAACCAAAAAGATTTAGTTTGAATTGGTTGAAGATTGATCTCATATCAAAGGCATGAAGAGGGATCCGCTGGGGAATCACACATGAATTGGATTAGATTTAGGGATTGATTTATGCCAAGGGCATAAAAAGGGAAATCTAGTAGGGATCGAGGTTTGATTGAATTTATTTGATTTAGTTTGGGAGGAATCCACTAGGGATATAAATTTGATTGAATTTGTTTTATTTTGTTTGATTTAATTTGATTTATGGAAGGGGGATCCCCTGGGGATACAGGCTTGAATCCGTTGGGGATCAAGTTTGGATTTATTTTGATTTGATTTATTTATTATTTTGGCTCCACTCGGGAGGTTAATTTGGTTGATTTGATTTAATTTGATTTGATTTGATTTGTTAGTTGATTTTCCTCCTCTTGAGAGGTTAATTTGGTTGATTTAATTTGATTTAGACCCTGTAGGTGTGCGATGGACCGCACTAAAAAGGGGCCATGAAAGCCTGAGACTATATTAGATTTACCAGTCCAAAGGGGTAGTCTATCGATCGAAGGGTAGGACTATCTGACCTATGGGTTGCCTTTCAGTGTGCAACGACTGTGCTAGGTAGAAAGCACAGAGACTTACATCTTCTAAAGCGGAATCAATCGCTGGGGTGACTTATTGATGACATAACAAATCGAACCTGACCTAAGGTGACTATTGAGAGAGTGCCGGTGTGAATCTTATCTCAACTCAAGAGTAGTCAAGGCGATTCCTATAAGGAGTTTTGCTAACACTGCCTTAAAGATAGGATGTATGCTTGGGAAAAAGTGCCATTAGGGGCATTATCCTAATCCATAAGAGATTTTGTTTTATTTTGTTTATTTGTTAAGCATGGACCCTTTGGTTTGCGAGGGACCACACTAAGATGGAGCCACGATGGCTTTAGCATATCTCAAATTTACCAGCCCAAGGGAGAGTTCACACATCCAAAGTACAAAATTTCTAACCATAGGGTGGTTATTAGGAAAGGGGAACTATCCAATCCAATAGTAACCTGGATAGTGTCTAAATGGGGTCATGAAGACGTAGTCCAAATAGAATTCCCACAGGGGAGGTGCCTCTAGGGGCATTATCCTTATCCTTGAAAAAGAAGGCCTATAGGTATACAGTGGCTAGCTCAAGGAGAAAGCACAGAGACTTGCATCTACCTGAGCGGTGCTATCCATCGGGTGGGTCGCTGTCAGCATAGCGAACACCAACCAACCTAAGGTGCCCGTCAGTGTGCGATGATCAATCTAGGAAGAAAGTGTCGGAGTCTTACATCTTCATAAGAGGAACTAATCATCGGGACAATTTATCATCGGCTGGACAGCTACTATCCGACTTAGAGCGACTACTAAGTAGAAAGTTACAAAGATGGAATAGACCCAAATTTGAAGTAGCCAAGAGGAAAGGAGCTACCGGGGTCTTACCCTAATCCTCAAAGATAAACTCAGACTCAATTTGTGCACAATGGATAATTCAAGAAGAAAGCACAAGGATTTACATCTTCTTAAACAAAGTGAATGTTAGGTAGCTCATTGGTTATGCAATAAGATAGACCACACTAACAAGGCCTTCATCGCTATGCAATGGTTATGTTAGAAAGAAAGCATGGGGACTTACATTCTCCTCAACAAGGGACCATTGAGGAGACACACTAGCTAGGTAGTAAATTAAACTCCACCTAGAGGAGCTACTGAGTGAGGGCCACTGAGGGTGTTATCTCAACTCAAAGTAGCCCGAAATAAAGGATTTATATTTGTGTGTAATTTGTGTTTGCATTGTGCTAGTGAGCGATAGGATGTTGCTCGGGTTCTCTTACACCTACCCTAAACATACCATGAAAAATTTGCGAATGGGAAGAAATGCTTTCAATTTGAAAATATTTTTATTTGAAATGAAATTTTATTGATGAAATTTATTTTTAAACATTCTTTTATGGGTAATATTTCTTAAGGTAAAGCCCATTGATTGAAGCATCAGACGTTCTCCTTTGTGGTTGATGAGTTGGTATGGTCCGCCTTGGTAGGCCTTCTATATGGCATAAAGGCTTTCCCAAGAGGGTTCAAACTTGCCTCCCATTTTGCGATGGGCAATAATTGGTCTCCTTATAACTAAAATAAGCTCTCATACTTGAAAAGTTTTAGGGCGGACCAACTTGTTGTGAGCTTGAATAATTTTTGCTTTGTATAACTCGTGGTTCTAGCATGCTCGTAAGCATTTCTCCTCCAGACCTTCGATTTCTTCTAGCTACAATGTGGCATTCTGATCGGTTGTAATCATTTTACCCACAACTATCCTTAGTGATGGGAGTTAGACTTCTAATAGCAGAATGGCCTCAGACACATACACTAAGGAGAAAGGGGTGGACTAAGTTGGAGTCCTGAAGGTGGTGCGGTAGGCTCATAAAACTTCAACTAACTACTCATGCCACTGTCACTTATTGTCATCAAGCATGTTCTTATGTATTTGGATGAGAGTTTTGTTGAAGGCTTCTACTAAACCATTCGCCTGTGGGTAATAGATGATAGAGTATCTCCATTCAATGTTGTGTCTCTGGGTGAAGTTTTTGATTTTAGTGCCACCGTACCATTATCAGATATAATTTGATAGGGCACCTCAAATCAATATACGATATGGTTCCTTAAAAATTTGAGCACATGCTAAGCTTTGATCTCTTTGACCTCCCTTAGTGGAATTGCCTCTGCCTACTTGAAAAATAGCATGTAACAGCAAGGATGAATTGGTGACCATTAGAAGAAGGAAGATCAATCGGACCCACTATATTAGTACCCTAATAATCGAATGACCATGATGCCAAAGTTAGATGTAGAATATTAGGTGGTTGGTGTAGGACCACTCCGTGTACTTGGCATTGGTGGCATCACTTAGCTATATCCATGCAATCAGTAATCATCGATGGCCAATAGTACCTAAGTCTCTTGATTTTGGCTTTCATCTTGGGACCTAATTTGTGATCTCTGCATAATCTTGAATGAACCTCGGTCACAATCTTATGGGCTTCATGCTTGTCTAAACATTATAACTACATATGATCAAAGGACCGTCAGTACATGACACCATCCACGAGGGCATAGGAAAGTGCCCTTTGCTTCACTTGATGTGCTTGAGACTTCTCCTGAGGTAATTTGCCTTTATTTAGGTAATCAATGAAGGGTTGCCTCCAATCCAGTTCTTCATTCCTTTTGGCAATGACAACCTCCCATTTAAGAAAGTATTTTTTGATGAGTTCAATATCAATAAGAGGCAGGACTAGCCTATTTCAACCCTTTATTAATATGGACTCATCTTCCGGACATGCCAACTCTTTGGCAAGCTTGGCTAAGGCATCCGCTATGACATTTTCTCCTTGAGGGATCTTGTAGATGGTCACTTCTGAGGTTTGAGCCAACAGCTCCATGGTGTACTTGTGGTAGTGATGGAGTCTAGGCTTTAGGGCCTTATTAGACCCGGCGATTTGGTTGACCACTAGTTGGGAATCCAAAAAGATGTTGATGTTTTGGATGCTTAGTGAGATGGCTAACTCCAGACTAAAAATTAGAGCCTCATATTCGACTTCATTGTTGGTGCAAGGATCAGATAGATGATATGAGAATCTCATCATATCACAGTCTGGAGTTAGGAGAACTATTCATACCCCTGCCTTTCCTGGAAGAGTAGATTGTGGTTCTTCTCCTCTTTGAGAGGAAGTCACACCATCAAAATACATTTCTCAGTGGTGAATGCTAGTATCCCTTAAGTTCATGATTTGTTCATCGGGGAGATCATCATTAAGCAGAGAGTCAGTACGAAGTGGGTGTGTTGCTAAGAAATCTATGAGTGCTTGTCCTTTCACCGCACGGAGGGGTATGAAAGTGATATCAAACTACGATAAAATCATGGACCATCGTGCCAATCATCCGGATAGCGTCAGTTATGTCATGAGATATTATAGTGGATTGATTCTAAAAATCAAGTTTACTTTATGAGAAAGCATATAGTGTCGTAGCTTTTGGGATGCAAAGATTAAAGCTAGGCAATGCTTTTCAATGGGAGGATAGTTTGCTTTAGCAGGGGTTAGACAATGGCTGAGATAATAGAGTGCGTTCTCCTTCCTTTCGTCATTGGCTTGGGGCAATAAAGCATCGTGAGAGTCATCTAATGCAGTAGTGTAAAGTATAAGCAGCTTGCTTGGGATAGGGGCGGTTAAGACTGTCAGTGTCATCAGATACTGCTTGATGCACTTGAGGGCATGCTGGCACAGGTCATCCCACTTGAACTCGATGTCCTTCTTAACTAGTGCTGAAATGGTTGGCATCTTCCTGATAGATTGAATATAAAGTGTCTTAGATATGCCAACCTCTCTTGGAATGATTTGAGTTGAGTTAGGCTAGGGGGTGGCATTTCTAATATCACTTTAATCTTCTCCAGGCCGATTTCAATTTTGCAATGTCGAACAATGAACCCAAGAAACTTCCCTGAAATTACTCTGAATGCACACTTCACATGATTCATTTTGAGGTTTTATTATCTTAACTGCACAAAATCTACTCTCAAGTCAAAGAGATGGTCTTCCTTTTTTTGCTTTTGACCATGAGATCATCGACATAACATTCTACTTGGTGATGAATGAGTTCATCAAAGATTCAGGTCATGTCTTGTTGGTATGTAGCCTAGCATTTTTAAGGTTGAAAAGCATGATCTTATAGCAATAAATTTTGATCAGAGTTATAAAGGTAGTGTTTATTTCATTTTCAAGTGCCATCTTTATTTGGTTATATATAGATCAACCATCCATGAAAGAGAAGACTACATGAGATGAGATAATGTCCACCATCAGTTATGGTATTTGTAGTGTAAATTTGTCTTTTGGACATGCCTTATTAAGATCCATAAAATCGATGCATATGTGAATTTGGCCTTTCTTTTTCTGAACTGGGATGACACAAGCAAACTAGGTGGGGTATTTTTCCTCCCAGATGAAACCAACATCGATCAATTTCTTGACTTCAAAAATGGCCTGTTGTTCAATGTCTAATCACATGCATCTAGGAGCTTGCTATATAAGGTTAACATCAAGCTGTATCGCTAGCTTATGGACCATCAATTTAGGAGCCAATCCATGCATTTCTTTATAACTCCATGAAAATCAATCCTTAAACTCATTGAGTAGCCTAACTAAGTTATTAGTTTTAGTTTCATTCAACAAGGAACTGATGTACGTCGAGCATGGGCTGTCTTCAGTTCCCAAGTTGATTTCTCTGAGCTCGTCAATGTTTGACTTGATTTCTTCTTCAAATTTTGGAGGTGCATCCTTGACTTGGAAATCATATGGATCATTTGAAGTTTCTAAGGACACCTCCTTATATGAGTTAATATGATTTGAAAAGAACCTATCAGATTCTAAATGATTGGTGATGACCAAATAATAATCATCATCATCGACTAAGGTTATTATACCAAAGCCTAGTCTTGGTCTTGATTGAGAGCTTTTGCATTTGTTGTTCCATAGCCTTTCAAAGTAATTTCACTTATGCTTAGAGCATGTATGTGGAATTAAACCTTTCTTTGCTAAGTTATGAACACAAGATGAGTACCAATCAAGAGATAATTTTATTAATTCTTTATCTGAATCATCCTCAAGTTTTATATCAACTTCTTAACTTGAGGATGATGCTCCATGATAAAACCTCTGAATTTTTGTAATTGTAAATGATTTAGGGGCCTCCTTAACTACCAAACCCTCAAATTTTGGTGAGGAAAGTGGGGTTAGAGTTAAGGTTCCCAACTGATGCATAACAGTTTCACATAATTAGGGCTTGGATACACTTATGCTTTACTTGGAAATCTGGTCTTCATCACTATCTGACTCGAGTGTCACCTTTAACGGGAACTGCTATCGAGAAGAGCTAGTCGGTGTGCTAACTACATAAGAATCATCCTCTGAACTAGATTTGAAGTCTATGTAGATAGCATGTGTACTCCTGAAAGTTGGGCCGAATCTCCTGGTGACGCCTTCTACCTAGGGGACTCCCTCTGGACTTGCCTTTTCCTTGTCCTGGTGAAGGTCAGGTCATCCTCCCCACTTGTTTGAATGGAGTAATGAATTATGGGTGAAATCTAATCTCAGGATCCACTTCCTCCCTAAGGTCTTCTTCTTGCTCACTTTTTTTCATTTTCAATTTTTCTTACATTGAGATTTTGACTAAATTCACGAGAATAAACATTATGTTTCTTAGGGAGGTAGTAGGCTGCATCATCGTATATCCCGACCTCATAAACTGCAAAGGGTTTGAGATCTCCTTTGACATAATACTCTGTTCTACCTCTTAGGAACTTGATGCACTGGAGTAAAGAGGATGGAACCATATTGTTCTCATGTATCTATGCTCTGCCAAGCAAAGCATTGAAAGATGTATCCAAGTCAATTATGTGAAATTTGGCTTCAGTCTTCCTATCATCTATCTTTAAGGGCAACACTATGGAGCCTAAGACCCTCTCACCTTATTCATTGAATCCTTTTAACATCATCATCTTTGTATAGAGTTTAGACATGTTAATCCTCAAGTAGGCAATGATTCTTAAACTCATAATGTTGACTGATGCACTCGATTCAACCAAAACATTAGATAGCTTGAATCTGCCAACATTCACTATAATGTAAAAGGGACGGTTGTGCTCGATCATTCCTCGAAGTAGGTCTTCATCTATGAAGGTAACTTTTAGGATCTTCTTTGAATAGCATGCTTCCTCTCTAATAGCAGTCAGTTGAGCTAAGCATATCTCCAGATCAAGCAAGGCTTTGATTAGAGATTTCCTCATTTCTTTGGATACGATAAGTGCATCATATATGCTTAACTTAGTTGATAGCTCTCTAAGATGTGCGAGAATATTGTAATAAACTTTGGACTGGTCCTCCACAAGCATATCCATAGGTGTAGCATCTTGTGGAGGGGCTATCTACTCATTGGAACTAATGACCTGTTTACCTTTATCCCAAGATGCTTCCCTAAGAGGTAAAAATTTGCTACTACAAAGGTTGACTTCATTGACTTATTGAAATAAGAGATTTGTGGTAAGTTTTACCTGCTCATAGGGTATACATACAACTTCTCCTAAAGGATCCTCAAAGTCAGATGACTCCAAATCAATCTCAAGAGGTGAACCCTGATGATTTAGAAAAGGGAAATTCATTTTTGAATCAGATTGGGAATGATTAGAATTATTACTTTGACTTAGAGAGCTTTCAATTGGAATAAAACTGATAAGAACATCAGAAGTAGAAAAGATATAAGTGGAATCAAATTTCTTCATTGATTTCTTTAATTTTGGGGGAGGTACATAATAGAAATAAAGTAAAGTAAGTGGGGCGAGGGGTTTGGTGTCCTCATTTGTTGATATAATGCTACTGGTAGAGGTGGAGGAGCTAGTGGAGGTGGTAGTAGCTACAATAGTGGAAGGAGTGCTGGACTCGGATGATGGTTGCGCTACGGATCTATCTCGAGCAAATGTATGCTGGTGCTACTGTTGGGTTTCCACCCTCATTGAGTTGTCCCTTACAACTAGCAAACCTTCTTTAGTGTAGGAGGTTTGAGCTGATTCAGGCACATATAGAGAAAGTTTCTTGATTTTAGAAATTATTTTCTTAGAGGTTTAGAATAAGAAAATATCTCAACATTCTTTTATATTGAGAGGATTAGAGGTATCCCCAAGATTACTCTAATATAACCGGATGGTTATTCTACTAAGTATTCCTTAAGGATAACTATAGTTCATGACTTATATCTATCAATTTTCTAGATGTGCTTCTTACAAAAAATCCTTCTTTCGATTGATAGTTGGAACAACTGGAACTGTAACTTTGGGAAATGCTAATTCTCAAGAAAGAAAGATTCAAGCCAGCTTGGCTTATGGGTTTGGTATGCGATGCATAAGAAGTATATATTTCATTATCTTTCTCATAGAATCTAGATCAGGTTCAAGGGGAACACTATCCCAACCCAAATTTAGCCAGGTTCTAATGATCATGTCTCCTTGCCTACAATTGTATCTTGTCTTGGGGAGTGCTCAAGCCAATTCTTAAAGGTAATGCAATCCTCTAAGACATGGCCTAATATGTGGTGGCAGGGGAAGTAGTTAGGATCATCACTCCTGCCTACTTTCTCTGACTTCTTAGGCTTGGATAGTTAAAAATCAGGCTTCTTCAAGAGATTCTTGAAAGAATATGGTTTGTTGAGTTTTTTAGCAAGAAATAGGTGGAAAAGACTGCCTAGTGGTGGATATGATATCGTTGCTGAGTAGGCAGCTGTGGTGGTGGTGGTGGCCATTGTGGTGGTCATGGTAGTGGAAGAGAAGGCAGTAGCAGGGGTTACTAAAATCTGGGCCTCTCAAACTGAACCCTTGCTGGCTGCTTCTCCTTATCGACTGCCACTACTATCCTAGGTTTCTTTTCAAAGACCTTCTAAGGCTTTGTCTTGGATGGCTGGTTTAAAAAGGGTAACTATTTGCTTCCTCTTGTAGGTTAGCCTCCTTGTTGATTAGCTTCTCAAATGTCTTAATGGTGAGGCCCTTAAGCATGAAGGTGATTGAGCCATAAATATTCTTGAGTAGAATCTCAATGGCTTACCACTCTTACAGCTATGGTTTGCATTTTGTACTAAGGTTGGGCCATATAAGAATCTAATCAACAAAAGACTCATTTGGCTTTTGCTTCTCTACAATGAGGTCCCTTACACTTACCCTTTGCTGAACTTCTGCAAATCTCTTGATGAAGAGATGCTCTAACTTTGCAAAGGTCTTCACCGAACCATTAGGCAGTTCGACATACCAATCAAATGCAACCCCTGAAAAGCTACTGACAAATAACCAGAAAAGAAGTGTCACTGTCACTGGTGTTGCAACAATTGGCTCAAAAATATACTATATGTTGCCTTGGGTCCCCACTACCATCAAAGATCTTAAAGGATAGTGGCACAAAACCCTTGGGGTAGTGAAGTACATCAAATTCCTTTGGGTAGGGTCTACCCTTTGAGATAGATGAGCTCCCCTAGGTTTGCACCAATGCTTCCTTCATATGCTGCTCTTCCATCTATTTTATGTCCTTTTCTTGCACGGAGGTACTATCGGTGACCTTCCTATGCAAGTTACTAGCATCATCATCCATGGGAGTGCACTTGGGATGATCTAAAGCATGAACTAGCTCAGGCCGATCAACCTCCATGGGGAAAGGTTGTTAAACTGAGGCTTGTTTCTACAAAATTAGAATTACTGCCATCAACTCCTCTGCCCTTCGCTCCATCCTATCAATCTGATCATCCTTCTGCTTGATTTGTTGGAGGAGGCGTTGAGTTGAGTCTGGTGCCTCATCCTCCTCAACTATAATGCCTTCATAGCTAGGCTACTCTTTGTGCAAGGATCCTTGGGTAATAACCATATGGACTTCTACTAGATCATCTAACATATCATCCTCATCGACATCAAACACTAGTATACCCTCCTTCTGGTCAGACTGATTATCCTCAACTATCTGCCTCACTGTGGCATGATATTCCTCCAGAATGTCATCCAAAGTATGATCATTTAATCGACCATGCTCTACTGGCACATATATTGGCTGATGACTGATTACTGGGCTGAGATCTATGGAAGCTATGCATTGAATACTCTCCACTAGTGGAGTACTCTCCTTGACTGACTCAACTGCCATTGGGACTACCTCGATATCCCTTCCCCTCTCCTCCTCCAACTATTATACTATTGAGGTGTGTGCTGAGACTAATGACAACTTACCTAGCACTACTCCTACTTGCAATAATTTGGCTTCTCATGACAAACCTTTGCTTAATTTGAATCTTAATGAAAATATGAATGGAAAATCTACATTGGATCAAAATAATGTTGATCCCTTGGTGTCGAAAAATCGAATATGCATCATGGCAATGAAAATGCTATTTACACTATTAATGGTGCAAGAACCTCCCCTCTACTTCTCTACAGTGATACTCGTATCCAAATTTCTCATCCTAACTCGATCAGAAGGAGAAATCACCACTAAAACATTGACGATCGCTCATATTCTAGAAAACAAAACCAATCCCTTTTCGATGGAGATACCTTGGATTCTGATAGACCTTTCCAAACTATTATTAAAAAAAAATCTTATAAACCCAAAATGACTAATAATAATTTCACTAGAACCACACGTTCTTCCCTTACAGCTCATAAATAATTCTGTCCCTCTCTCTTCCTTTTTCCTTTTCCTTTTTTATCTTCTCTTTCTTTTGACATTTTTTATTATGTTAAATTTTCTTATTTGGAATATCCGGGGTTGTGGGACACTCCCTGTCCGCAACCGTGTTAGGAGCCTTTGTCGCCTTGCATAACATCAAACTTCTTATTATTATTGAGCCTTTCATTAACCCTTCCAAAATTGCCTCTGTTGCTAGATCGCTTGGATTTCAAAATTTCTTCTTCAATCTTAATAATAAAATTTGGTGTTTCTGGGATAATTCAATCACATTAATGATCTTGATCAATTGGTTAATGTCAAAATCTCTTTAGGTGACTTTTTGGCTTTAGGTTCCTTTATCTATGCCTCTTGTAATAGAGTCGGTAGGAACATCCTCTGGAACCATTTAAGAACCTTCGCCTCCTCAGTTAACCTTCCCTGGTTGGTTGGGGGCGATTTAAACACTATCATTGCTTCTTCGAAAAGGAGGGGAGGATGTTCTCCAAACCTTCATTTCATGAAAGACTTCTCTAATATGATCCTAGATTGCAATCTGATTGACATTGGTTTTCAGGGTCTGATTACACATGGCACAACTCTAGACTTTGGCAGCGTCTTGACAGGATCCTCTTTAATTCTCTTTGGATTAATCAATGGCCTCTCACTTCTGTTGAACATTTGAGCAGAACTTTGTCTGATCATGCCCCTCTTTTGATCTCTATCAAAACTCCCCCTATTAACCCTCCTATTCCCTCATCTTTTCGCTTCCAAAATATGTGGACCCAACATGGTGATTTCACTAATGTTGTTTCTACTAACTGGATGGCTCCCGTTTACCCGGATAATTTTGTTAAAGGCATGCTTCGGCTTTGGCTTAAGCTCAAGAGGCTTAAACAAAACCTCAATTGGTGGAACAAACATATTTTAAAAATCTCTTTGCCAATCTTAAAGCTATGGAACAAGTGGTTTGTTCACTTGAAGAGGCTGTCTTAACCATTGATAAGCTTGAAGAGTTGGCGCCAAAGATAGTTTGATTAATTACCAAAATATGGAAGGAACCTATTGGCGTCAAAAGCCGCTAAAAACACATTCGATGGTGACAGAAACACTAGGTACTTCCATGCTATTTACAATAAACGGAAAGCTCTAAACTCGATTAAGAAAATTAAGAACCCTAATGGTGGCGAAACCCCCTCCACACCTATCTTATCTCTTCTAGGATTACCAATGAGGATAACCATTTGCTCACTATGCATCCCTCGAAAGCGGAGATTAGTAGTACTCTCAATAGCATGAACAATGATTACATTCGTACGATGGTTTCACGACATTTCTTCCAACATTGTTGGCCTTTTATTAAATCGATCTTGTTATCTTTGTTATTGATTTCTTTGATGGCAGCTCCATTCCCAGATATTTTTCAAGTACCTCTATTGTCCTTATTCCCAAAACCATCAATCACGAATCACAGGGGGACTTTAGACCTATTAGTCTTTGTACCTTTTTTCAAAAACTAATTGCTAAACTTCTTAATAATAGGATTAGCCCCTTGCTCCATAAAATCATCTCCCCTAACCAAACTAGTTTCATTAAAAATAGAGCCATTGCTGATAATATTCTCCTCGCTCAAGAGCTGGTTCATGACATTGATGTTCCTTCCAGAGGAGGTAATATGCTTTTCAAACTGGATATCTCTAAAGCCTTTGACAACCTCTCGTGGGATTTCCTTTTCCAAATCTTGCATTTGTTTGGTTTCTCTGATCATTTTATCTGTCTTATAAAAAGTTGTATCACTAACATCTGGTTTTCTATCATTCTAAATGGTGAGTCCCTTGGTTTCTTTTCTTAGAGCCATGGTTTGCGTCAAGGCGACCCCCTTTCTCCTTCTCTTTTTATCATTGCTGTCGAATATCTTTCGAGAAGCCTCAATAACCTTTTCATCAAAAAACCTAACATGGCTTTTAAAACTCATGGTGGTTTCCCTGTTTCTCTTCTTAGCTTTGCAGATGATTTTATAATCTTCTGTAATGCCTCTCTTCAACATGTTAAAAATATTAAGAGTCTCTTAAATGATTTTGGCAAAGTTAGTGGTCTCTTCCTTAATGACAAAAAATTTTATTCCCTCACCAAGATTCCTCAATAGATTAAATAAAATCTCATTACTAATTTTAAGCAAAGTCAACTTCCCATTAATTACCTGCTCCCTTTTAAAGGTCGAAAAGATCTCATCTTTTGATGACCTTATTCAAAAAATTTCTAATAAAATTTTGGTTTGGGAATTTCATTTACTCTCTTTTGGTGAGGCTAACCTTGATTAAGAGCACTCTTAATTCCATGCCTTTATATCTCATCCAAACCATTGTGACCATCTCTAGCATCAACAATTGGCGTCTCTTAAATAAATTTTTTTGGGGCTCCAATACCTCTTCTAAAAAAATGCACTGGACCTCTTGGTTTAAAAGTTGTGGCACTTTTGACGAAGGTGGTCTTGGTTGTAAATCCATAAAAGAAGCTATCAATGCCTTTTCCTATAAACTCTGGTGGAATTTTAGGAGTAATCACAGTCTTTGGGCTAATTTCATGACTGCTAAATATTGCCAGGGTAAGCACCCCCTCATTTGTCCCTTTAAGCCGGGTGATTCCCCTGTGTGGAAAAGACTTTGTTCTGTCAAATGGGATGCCGAATCCCTTATTTTTTGGGGCATCAACTCTGGTGCCTCTTTCATTTGGCAAGATAACTGGAGTGGTTGTGGTTCCATGGATGACTTACTCTACACCCACTCCACTTCCACTATTAAAGTAAATTCTTTCTGGCATAACAATAAGTGGAACAATAGTAAGCTTGCTGATTTTATCCCTTATACGGAATATGGTTCTTTTATTCCTATCACTCCTCAAAATCAAGATCATATTCTCTTTAAGCTCTCTCATAATGGTAATTTCAACCTCAAAAATATGTGGCTCCACATTAAAGATACTCATGATTCCTCCTATGTTTTCTAAACTTTGGAATAACAATATCCCTATCTCTTATTCTTCTTACTTGGCATTCTAAAAAATTTTATCCCTGTGGATTCCTTGTTGTGGGGTAAAGGGTTTCATATACCCTCTAAATGCCAATGTTGTTTTCATATTGAGAATGTTAATCATGTCTTTGTTAATGGGGTCATTGCTTCTAAACTTTGGATTTGGTATGATGATCTTTTTAATAATGTAAATTTCAATGGCTCTCTTACTTTATATCAACTTCTTGAAACTTATTTTGATAATACTATTAAAGGTCATATTAAAGTTATCATTGTTATCACTCTTATCTGGTTCATATGGATGGACCAAAATGATGCAAAACATCGTGGGATTCCTATGAACCATGTGAGGATTATTGCTAGAACTAAAAACAAAATTTGTGACTTGTTTAAAGCCAATCTCATTCATTACAAACATTTCAAAGGCTGTAAATTTGTGGCCAATAAACTGGGCATAAATTTGCGGATCAACCTTCTTCGTCGACAAGATTGTCTATTGGAAAAAACCTCTTGATCATATTATTAAAATCAATACTGATGGCTCTGTCTCTCATAATGGTTTTGGTTGTGGTGGCATTTTTAGAAATTCTAAAGGTATAGTTCTATGTGCTTTTGCTTATCCCCTTATTTCCTGCACTGTTCCTTTTTCTGAACTTATGGCAGTCTTCAAAGCTCTTGAGATTTGTCTCCAAAATGGCTTGATCAATATTTGGATCGAGGTAGATCCTGCTCTCGATTGATCTCTTGACTTCCACTAAGATGAGCGACCTTGTACTACCTCCTCAAGCAAACTAGATCTCTTCTTTCCCAATTGAATTTTAACATCACTCATGTTTGGCGTGAAGGAAATGCTTGTCGATTACCTTACCAACACTGCTAGATCCAATGGTATCATCTTCTTTGATCAACACACCTTACCCAAACACTTATTTGGTTAACTGGACAATTCTGGGTTACCTTATCTCAGAACTTAATCAATTCATTTGATGTTTTCTATCCATTCATCTTTTTTCTGTTTGCTTCTTTACTTTTTGGTTCTCTGTTCCTTTTTGTACCTTTTGTGGATGTTTAACACAGAGGATATTAGTGTCATGATTTGGTGTTTTAATAGCTCCTCCTTCACTAGGAGGCTCATTGCTTTTGGCATTTACGTTGATAACAGGCTATTGTTGAGCTATGTGCATACGAATATTCAGCATAGGAATTAAGTTGAGCTATGTGTCAGCTGCTATTGGTTTTATATCCCCAATCCTACTTGGGTTTCTTATACCAATCTTTGGTCATTCTAATCCTAGAGGCTTAATCTTTCTGGATGGAGATTTTTATTTTATGGGTTTACTCCCATGTGGGGGGTTTCCTTCTTTTCTCCCACTTGCTATAGCTATTTTTTGCAGGTTTTCTTACAGTCTCACCCCACACCTTGAGACCTATTATGAACTTAGATATTACTTCTTGGCTATCATTATATGCTTCTTTCACTTTGCTTGGGTGGAATCTCGGCATTTCTTTGCTTTCTTTCATTTGTTTATTTTATCTGGATGAGTTTATTAGATAGTTTCGTGCTTTACCCAGATATCCTTCTTCTGGGATGTTTGAGATTGGGGCTTTGGTCAAGTTCTTTTACTGCTTTTGTTTGAAGATCAATTATTTTTTGCTGCCTGTTCTCTCACATTCCCTGCAGGAATGGTTTTTCTTGTTGGCCTCTCTTTTTAGTTTTTATTATGTTTACCCCCTTTTCTCAGTTTTTCTTTCTGCTCTTGTTGCTAATACTTGGGATGCTGTGGGTCTTCCCTGCAGCCATTTTCACTATTTATGCTATGATGGGAACATGCAAATCTTGAAGATCATTCTTCTGTTCTGCTTGAATTTAATCAATGGTTTATCTTATATGCATAACTTGGTTATTGGCCAACCTAGTGGTTATTGTCTTGTCATTGAAATCTTGGGTTAATGTGACTAAGCAACCTACTACGAGCTTTTGCTCATGTGTCTTAGTGGATTGGTTTGTGGTGGGAGCTGTTCATTACCTATCCCTCCCTATCTGTACCTTTTCCTCATCACGGTTTTTTGTAACTATACCGGTGAGTTGGGGTTTTCTTGTATCTTGGTACTTAATTATTTTAATCCAAAGTAGGGATTTTGAGCACCAATTGGTTGAAACTTTCCTTGCTTCTATTTTCTTTGTTTATGATATTATTTGCTTTCTCTGGTGTTTTAAGCGTAACAATGTCCCCATTTTTGATTTTAGATTCTTTTCCTTGTCACAAGATGCTAACACGGATTGTTTTGTCTTCCTTCTTTGTTTTCTCTCCTATGCTATGATGGGAACATGGTATACTTAAAGATCTTTTTTTATCTTTGGAAGTTAATCAATGGTTTATCTTATATGCATAATTGGGTTATTAACCTATTGGTTATTGTCATTATCCTTGGCGAGTTGGCTTAAGGTGATTAAGCACCACATTCTTGATCGATTTCTCAATGTCACTTACTGGATTGGCTTGTGGTGGGTGCTATTCATTATCTATCCCTCACTTTCTTTATATATGTTTTGGGTGGCCTCTTGGCCCTTATTGGTCTTATTTGTCTTGTTTGTTGGATTAACTCTCTTCTTCTGTCTTTGGGGTTTTGGTTTATTTTGTTGTATATTGAAGTTCTTGATTGCTTGGTGGACTTTGCTTTGAACCCCGATTAGTTTATTATATGCTTATCGATTTCATTGGTCTATCTTATCACCGCTATTTTTTATCCTTTTCGATAAACTTGCATCTACCTGTTTATATTAGATGGGTGGCGGTATGGCATGCTAAATTTTTTTGTTGTTTTGATTATTTCTTATCTTGGAGATTTCCTGCCTTCGTTTATCAGGACACCTATGTTGGCTCCATCTTTGTTGGTTGAAGGATTTCAGGGTCCTTTATTCAACAAGCGGTTTTGTCACTTTTATTACGATGGTGATGGTTTTGGAGATTCTGAGTTCGCCTTCAAGATAACTATTTTTATGCTCTATCTATTTGGTTATTAACTACTACCATATCTACTGATTGAGAGGTTTTATGGCCAACTGGTCCTTTCTGTCTTGAATGTTCTCTTCTTGTCTTTGTCTTGGCTATTTTTTGCCTTGGTTATCCATGTCTATTTTTTCTGGATTCTAATGTTGATACTCATTTCAATCCTCTTGTTCACTTTTCTTGTGGTGTGTTTCATTGTTGCATTAGCTATTTTGCTGTTAGGGTTGGCTTTCTAAATGCACGTCTATTTATGCAGGCTGCTTGCTCATCTCTTGTTGTGATCATTACCATTGTTGTCTCTATTCCTATCTTGGTTCAGTTAGGTTTGTGCAGTTTTATGCACTGTCTATTCTGAAAGAGTGGTATTATGGACAGTTGCTGCCTTTTGCTGTCTTGTTCTCTTGGTTATTTTTTGAGCTGGATTATCCAAATTTTGGCCCTGTATGCTGCTATGGGAGCGCTCTAACTGTCTTTACTTGGTGCTATTTTTTTGGTTACTGATCCATTTTTGTGTTGAGCTATCTTTGCCTTCCTTTACAATTGTTTTCTCCAATTCGATATGGATATTAAAAGGGGTTGTTTCACCTACGAAAGTTTCATTTATATATCATATGATTGGGAAGGTGTTAATTATAAGCTCATTGACTTGATTAGCGATTTGACAAGTTGTCTCGCTATTTTCTTGTGGAGGGATTATATCTTTGGTTTGCTTTATTACTTGGATATCCCTTCACATGAGGCTCTAAGATGACTAATTCTCTTATGTTTATATATTCTCATGTCGATGACTATATTGATGATACTTTACTTGAATGGGACACCTTATCATTCAGCTCTTTGCAATTTCCTCTCTATTTTAGATATGATTTTGTTTAGGATTGCAGGTAATAAAGCTCACAAGACTATCAACAATTGGGTGTTACCTCCTCACAGGTTTGTTGGCTATGATGGTAGTGATGATTTCACTCCCTTTGGTTTGGTAGTAGCTCATGTGTTGTAACTCAAGTTTGGATGCTCATATTTGCATCGCCCCAACTTGGTGTGGTGACGAGCCCTTCTCTATCAAATTTCTTTACTATTGCTCTTAGATTATATTGTTTCCATTTATCTCTTTGTCTGTATTACCTTACCTGTCCTAATCTCCCTCTCATTGTAATTTTGTAGGTGATTCCCTCTTGTTCTCTTGTAGGTTTGCTCCATATTACCATGCACTCTTACATCCTTCAGAGCATTGGCCTTAATCTTCCTTTAGCTTATTATGTTAATCATCTTGTATCTTTTGATTGCTTTAATGTCTTCTTTTGCTTTTGGATGTACTTAGATAGGGGATTTACTCCTTAGGCTGATTGTAGCTCTTTGAGCAGTAGTTTTGGAGTTTACCCCCTTTAAGGACCTTGTAACCCTTTTTTTGTGGCAATAAAATACCCCCACATGGGGTTTCCCTAAAAAAAAAAAAACTATTATGCTGGTAAAGTGACCGCGACTCTTGGGTTGCCACTCATTCTTCATCACTATTGGGATGGAAGGTTGAGTAGGGGAATTTGACCTCTCCTCAATGAATAGAGTTGATGGAGTGGGATCCTTAGGCCATAGCTGGATTACCATAGCATTCCCCTTTAGAGTAGGGGCAACCATAGAGGTACTAGCCCGTCTGATGCAGTAGAATTGGCTGAGCAGCACAACCTAGGGGAACCCTACTGCCTTCATCTTCAAAGAGGAAACTCAGATTCGGACTGTAGGTCAAACTATTAGAGTGGCTTCTTGCCTGCCACATCATCTCTACTAATAGTGGTGAGGGCTAGTCCTTCACATGTGACTTTGAAATGCTCAAACTAAGTCCAAACTTGATGATGGGGGCATCTGTGAGTATGGCCTGATCTAGGGCCAAATCCACATTAGAAGAGAACAAGAAAATCAGCTTGCCGGAAGACATGGCTAAGGATTGACTAAAAGAAGGAAGGAAGAAGATGAGCTAGTATCTCTACTGCATTGTTGGAAAAGAGAACTAGATTAGGCTTTGCTTTGATGTTGACTTGAATTATTATTTTTGAATTTGAATTGGAACCCACATTCAACAAATTTGATTATGTTAAATGGGGTTTAATCATGTTGGAGAGATTTTGGAGAAGGGATTTTCTTTTTTGGCTTCAGATTTGTTGGTGGATTTAATTTTGATTTTGTGTTGGAACCCTTATTCAACAAATTTGGTTATGTTGAATGGGGTTCAATCATTTTAGAGAGATTTTGAAGATTTTGAGGAAGAGGCTTCTTTTATTTATGGTTGTTATTGATGTTTAGTTTTGACTTGATTTTGAAAAGGAAACTCTCATTTAATAAATTTGGTTATGTTAAATGGAGTTGATTACTTTTGTTTGAAAAGATTTTGGAATTTTTCAAGAAGGGATTTTTGCTTTTGATTGTTGTTGTTTGTTTGATTGATTTTGATTTTGAATGAGAACCCTCTTTGAACAAATTTGATTATGTTAAATAGGGAGTTCATTAATTTTATTTAAAAATTTTGGAAAAGATTTTTCTTTATTTTTGCCTTTTAATTTTATTGAAACTTCATTGAGGATTGGATGAACCTTACTTCACCAAGCTAGTGGTGAGAGGTTCTTAATTTTATTTGATTATTGTTTGATTATTCTTCTTTAATTGATTAATTTATTTTTACCTATTAGGGGATGTAGGCCACCTTTGCTTAATAATAAACTAAGTGAAGTGCTAATGGAAAGAACGATAGTCTTAGGAATATATGAACTATAAGTCCACTATCGATGCTTGGAGTCAATAATTGACTACTAAAGATGGAGAGAGGAATGATTCCCAAAGGAGTCGCTAGAAAAATCTGTGGTGTTTATTTTTGGATGCATCATGTGGACACCACATAGATCTTAGTGGGTACTTATTGAAGTGATTGGGTATGACATTAAGGTATGATGTACTATCTCAAGATATAGAAACATCACCCTACAATGGACCTAATTACCTGATAAGGACTCCTAAGGCATGATGGGTCTTTGTATGCACCAGAGATTCTTTCCCTACTTTACATGAAAAAGTAGAGTAGGGTTTATTTTATGCCATCTTCTTTAGTTTCCTATGGAGGCAAGCCTCCATAGTTAATTACATTATAGGAAATGGGATTTCCTAAGAAAACTCTCGATTAAAGTAGTCTATTATCTCCAAAGATCTCAAGGTTAAGACTATCAAAGGATTGATTATTTTAGAAAATCAATTGGGATTATTCAATTGGAAGACTTATTTTAGAATCCAAAAGAAGATGAGTAGGAAGTGCTCATGAAACTAGGAAGCCTAGTGAGCACTCCAACATATCCTATGGTGAAAGTGAGAGGATTTTTTTGTTTGAGTTAAAATTTTATTAGATTGCTAGGGTTTATAGTCCATCAACATAAGATTGTGAAAATGCTTAAGAGGTGAGGATTTATGATCGTAGCCCAAAGGAAACAAGCAACCTCGGATCGTAAATCTATGGAGCTTTAACATAAGTTAAAGCACGACTTAAATCTAAGAGAAAGGGGACATAAGGGTCTATTCCATAAGAGAAGATAGACCCATCCGACAGTTCTGGACTTACAACCGCCCAGAGTGGCCACCAACTAACACTTCCTATGATTCAAAATTATATAGGCTGATCTTATGTAATTGCAAGATGGTTTAAGCTGCTATTTAACTTTGAAAGACACTAGTGTCCTAAACTCACTCCCAGACTAGATCATGTTTGGTATTAGCGTATGAATTAGTCTAAAAATGTAAATTCTTTTCAAATCTTATATTATTTTGACACATTCATTTGGACAAAGGCTTGGGATATTTTATGCCAAAATGCATGATAAAATTTGATTATTGGCCAAATCAGAAGAGAAAGAGGGTTAAGCTCCATCATAAGGGGTTACTCTCATAGGTCAAGTGGCCCATAAAGTGCTAAAATGGAGGCCCTCATGTTTAGAAGTGTGATTCAATATGACATGCATGATGTGAGACATACAACATATATCTAAGAAGTTGCTAAATCTTTTAATTATTTTGATTATAGTTTAAGCTTTAGAATGAGGTTGTGAGTTGCTTTAAGATTTAATTATGAGTTGTTAGTTGGGTAAAAAAAATTAATTTTTAAACTAAGAGCCTACCACATCTAGGCCAACATTCAATCATTAAGAAACTGAAAATGCACAACAATAATCATTAAACTACCATGAAAGAATAAGAGGTCGATGGGTTGCATACATACAGAGAAAAATGGGCATCCAAGTTCCACCCACCCAATTTAATATTAGAATTGAATACATGCTATGAGATCTTCATTCTTCATTTCTTCTTTCTTCATTTCTTCTTTCTTCATTCTTTTGATTTGATCCAAGGTATCATAGGCACCCCAAGATTAAGCCTTCTAGCCACTGTTCATCCTAATCCCTATAACACTAATCTTAATTTCTATTGCAAAATTATATTTTTATAAGAAAATCAAATCTAACTACACCTGCAAAATAGATATTTGCTAATCATACGTACAATCTGTAGCAATTATATTTTATAATTTGAACATGACACCCTACACATGGGTAACCGAGCTTTCCTGTCCTAATATGGATTATGTTTAGGGGCATAAGAAACATGCAAATAGAATATTTATATTTATTTTTGAGCGGTCTATTAAGCATAATGCCCTACAAAAAATAAGATTAAGCTAACAATAGCCTAACATCCAGTCTTTGATCCACATTCCTAACATCCACTCTAATACATTACATCATAAAATAAAATATATCATCATTACATGCACCGTCCTAACCTAAAACTAGAAGTAGTGGCTTAGCATACTAATGTGTGTGCTTAGGCTTTATGTTGCATATCTTAGCTTGGCTTTTGAATTATAATTTTATAAGTTAGGAAAAGTTTAAGTTGTTTAGGAGATGAGTGAGTTTTAATTTGTATTTTATTTGTTTCATTGAATACACACTTAGCATCTAAGTGTTGTGAAGAGAAGAAAGAGGCTTAACTTCTTTCATCCCTATCCTAAGTTATTTCCTAGAAGCACATTTTCTATGATTTAAGTTATTTTAGTGAATGATTTATTAAATGTTTTATTAGTCCTAAGTTTAGGTTAACCTTAAAGAATTCTATTCAACATGAAAGGCATCTTAAGATTAATGTGATTGAATTACCATTACATAAAATATTTTGAACCATTCCTTCCCATCACCCATATCATGCATATGATTTAACACTTAGTATACATATACATACAACATATCTTGGCATACTTAAATGATCATGGATGCATACATTTGGAAATTGTATTTTACTTGATTAGATTATTTGTACGTGTAAATTAAAGCTTTATCCAAATTCTAATACAAATATACATAGGAATGAAATTAAATAAGTACGTGCCTTTATTAACTAGGGAAGTGAGATAATCAAATGACCTCATTGGGGCTACTTTAAGCATCGTATTCTCGGGATGTCTAGACTATATACTTATCATCATTCAAACATATGTAAATCCATATATGAACATAGGAAAGAAAGCACTACCTTTACATGTAATACATTTGATATGCTTAAATGATTATGGATGCATGTATTTTTAGTAGAAAATAAGGTTCTCATTCTTTAATCAAATACACATACACATGTATAAAAGATGTAAGTAAGTACGCACCATTGTTTAAATCAGGAAAGTGAGATAACCAAATGACCTCATTGGGGTTATTAAAAGCCTCGTATTCCAGGGATGTCCAGAATATATATTTGATATCTTAAATACATATGAATGTATACATGATCAGAAGAATAAAAATAATCCCAGAGATTGTATTTTATTTGATTGAGCTATTTATACATGTAAATTAAAGCTCTATCCAAATTCTAATACAAATATACATATGAATGAAATTAAATAAGTACATGCCTTTGCTAACCAGGGAAGTGAGGTAATCAAATGACCTCCTTGGGGCTACTTAAAGCCTCGTATTACCGAGATGTCTAGACTATATACTTACTGTCATTCAAACATATGCAAATTTATATAAGAACTTAGGAAAGAAAGCACCACCTTTACATGCTTAAGCTATAAATGCACACAAATACTATACATATATTCATAATTATTATCACTCTAAATATTATTATCAATTTATAGCTTTTGAAAAGTAAATTTGAATTTTTAGTGATAATAGCTACACATATAATAAAACTAAGCCACCACATGAAATTTTACATAAGTAAATTCCAATTGATTTTGAAAATATGAATTCATGAGGCCAAATGACATACAACATTTAAAGTGATTGGAAAGGAATAGCCAAACATTTCCACATAATTCATTAAACTACATTAATTCTTAAGGGCAATCACATTAAATAAAATCATTTAAAGAAAACCAAAGCTTCTTATTAATTTGATTTTGGATTTTCAATGAACTTAAAGAGGAGAGGTCATTTGTTGCTTTTATCCCATTCCCATGTTAGTGATCTTAATTTATTTAAGGAAAGATAATTAAGTGATTTTTATGATTTAATTAAATAATCTAATTTAATTACCCTTACCCATGCTTCTTTAATTTAATTAACCATTTAATCATGAGCCACAAATGACATGTACTTGAGGAAAAAAAATTGCAATGCTCCTATAAGACCTAATGCAATTAGCTCATGATTAGAGATTAATTAGATTAAAGAATCTAATTAAGTACTTTTATGATTTTCCCACACTTATGGGTTAATCATAATTTCCTTAAGTGTTTTTATGTTATTAAACACAAAGGGGAACCTTTAATTTAAATTTTGATTATCTGAAAGGATTAGCAATTTAATTTTGATTGATGTGACCATTAATTAATTAATTAAATCCTTAATAAAGTTATGTTTTAATTAACTCTCTTTAATGAAATGAATTTAGAAAAGTAATTAGGAAAGAGGTCCTAATTACTCTCCCTCATCATCTCATTATTAATTTATGATTAATGAACTTTGATTAATTAATTTTTAACTATTTAGAACTTTAATTAATCATTAAGTTTATTGAGAGAGAAATTAGAGTTTGAATTTGAAATTTTCCTAATTACATAGCCAATAAATCATAATAAAATCTTGGGAGGCAGAGGTTATCCCATTAAATCAACATGCCAAGTTTGGATTAATTGACCAAGTAAGGGCTTAATTAAGCTAATTAAGAAAACATTTAAACCCTAATTAAGCCTTAATCAATGTTCAAAATCAATTGAAATTATTTTTATTAAATTCTCCTCTATTTAACCTTTTTAAAATATATTTATATATATTTTTTGAAATTTTCTACAATTAGCTATGAATTTAGGAAGTTTAGCCAATTAATTGCATTTTTAAACCTCATCACCATGTGGGCGATTGACGTGGCTACGCTTTCCACATGGGGCCATGGGATTGGTCACTTAAATCATCCGATGTGGTGCTGGCGCGCTTTCATTCTTGCAATCTAATCTAAGATCAAATGGTGGGGATTAATCCCATAGTTCCTATAGGGAATAAATTGAAATAATCTAATGGATTAATCATGACCATCCATTCCAATCACATGGAACGGCTGGTAGATGATCCGTCATCCCCTGAGCAATGGAAGACGGACACCGTCCACCCTCCTCTACTCCATTCGAGCTCTTCAGAGCTTTTGAGATATCGGGATTGACTCTAAAAGCTTCAATGAGAAAATCTAAAGGGATCTTACCATTGGAATCGCCCAAAGAAAAATTAAGATTATGATGGTTTGCCAGAACTTACCTCACCGGAGCTCAGGACTGGCAGTTAATCGACCGAGGTAGCTTCATCTTGAAGAGATGAAGTCCTGCTGAGAAGCTCACACCTTACCTCATTGCTGGTGGCTTTGTGGATTAAATGCCACTGGGATCCTCACTAGAGTTGGTTATGGAAGGGTCTCCGGTGCTCGAATCAATTCGTTTCTCCTCGCCGGAGCTAAGGGAAGGTGTGTGTGAAGTTAATTTGAAAGTCGTGGAGTATGGATGAGGTTGGACGGAGATGAGCTCTATCCTATTTTAGGTTTTATGTTTTCGGCAATAGGCAGTGTGTTATTTATTTTTTGGATGTGCAGGGGTGAGGGTGGGAGGGAGGGACATCACACAGATCATAGGGGTACTTATTAAAGTGATCAGGTGCGACATTGAGGTATGATATACTATCTTGAAAGATAGAAACATCACTCTTCATCAGACCTAATCACTTAATAAGGACTCCTAAGGCATGATGGATCTTCAAATGTACCAGAGATTTTTTCCCTACTTTACATTGATAAATAAAATAAGGTTTATATTAAATTGGGTTCTAAAGTTCCCTATGGAGGGAAGCCTTCATAGTTAATTACATCCTAAGATATGAAATTTCCTAAGAATACTCTCGACTAAAGTAGACAATTTGGATCTCCAAAGATTTCAAGGCTAGATTATCAAAGGATTGACTATATTTGGAAAATTAAGTGGGAAAGCTCAAGGAGAAGACTTATTTCTAGAAGCCAAAGGGAATGAGTAATAAATGCTCATGATACTAGGAAGCCTAGTGAGCATTCCAATCTATCCTATAATTAAGCTTTATATATATTTGAAGTTAAAGAGATTTATATGTTTTGAGTTAAATTTTATTAGATTACAGAGCTTATAATCCGTCAACCAGGGTTGTGGAAATGCCTAAGAGGTAAGAATTTTATGGTGCTTATTTTTAAATATATGTATATGGGGGGACACCATGCAGATCTAAGGGCATACTTTTTGAGGTGAGCAAGTATGACATTAAGGAATAATGCACTATCTCACAAGATAGAAATCACTAACCTATAATGGACCTAATCACTTAGTAAGGACTCCTAAGGCATGATGGGTCTTCGAATATACTAGAGATTTTTTCCCAACTTTACATGGATGAATAAAGTTGGGTTTAATTAAATCGGGTTCTAAAGTTTTCTATGGGGGCAAGCCCCCAATACTTAATTACATCCTGAGGAAGGTGAGTTCCTTAGGAATACTCTCGATTAAAGTAGGCAATTATTATCTCCAAAGATTTCAAAGATAGGACTATCAATAAATTGGCTATGAGCGAAAAATCAAGTGGGATAGATAAAAAAGGAGAGACTTATTTTTGAAGCCAAAAGGAGGTGAGTAGTGGATGCTCATGATGCTAGGAAGCTTAATGAGCATCCCAAACTATCTTATGGTTGAGCTTTATATATATTTGAGATTGGAGAGAATTATATATTTGCGTTGAAATTTTATTAGAAAACTAGGACTTATAATCCCACAACACAAGATTGTGAAAATGCCTAAGAGGTAAGGATTTATGCTTGTTGCCCAAGGGGAAACAACAACCTCATATCCTAAATCTAGGGAGCTTCAGTGAGGGCAAAAGCATGCCCTGAATTTAAGGCAAAAAATGGGTATATTGTTTACCTCCATAAGAGAGGATAAATCATTTGACAGCTGAACTTTTAATCGCCTAGAATGGCAACCAGCTAACTCCTGTTATGTTTTAAAACAATGTTGTCAAGTCATATGTTTTGCAAGATGGTTAGGTTGTTATTATTTAGAAAGAAATTAAAGTCTTTAAACCCACTCCCTAAGACTTAGTCTAATGCAAATTTTATCAAATTTTGGACTCTTCATTTTGATAAAAGCTATAAGATTTTATATGCCTAAATTCATGATGAAATAGGGTTATTGGCTAAATGAGAGAGACAGAGGTGTTTTCCACCATAAAGGAGACCCTCAAAGGTCAAGTCTTCCCCAGTCGTGTAAAGATGGAAACCCTCTCTTAATAATAATGAAACTAGATGATATGCATGATATTAAGCATATAACATTCTTTTAATTATCTTGATTTAATGCCTAGGCTTTAAATAAGGTTATGAGTTATTTAAAAAATTAGTTATGAGTTATAGTTGGGATAGAAAAGTTAATTTTTCTCTGAGAGCCTAATCGGATTCAGGCCACACATTAAATCATCATACATGAAGAAATTAGAAAAATACATGCCATTTCTATAACACAATTGTAAACAAAGCATCAAATAATTTATAAACTCAATGTAAAAGAATAATAGATCGGTGTGGTTGGGTACCGCCGTACAACCCGAAAAGAAAAATGGGTAGCTGAGCTCTACCCTTATACAACTTGGTATATGAAAGAATAATTAAAATTACATAAATGAATAAATATTATGGGGGTATTCATCCTCCATATCTCCTTTGGATTTGCTTGCTTCAAAGGCATCACGAGGGGCTCCCAAGATAAAGCCTTCTAGCCTCCGCTCAGCTTAATTCTCTATAACACTAATCTTAATTTCTAATGCAAAATTATATCAAAAATAGGAAAAGTAAATCTAACTACACCTGCAAGATAAGTGTTAGCTAAAAACACCGTACAACCCAAGCAGTTATATGTATAATTTGGACTTAGCACCCTACACATGGGTAACCAAGTCCAGCTGTCTTAACTCAGATTATGCTTAGCGGTTAAGCAACCTACGAAAGAGAGCATTCATATTTATTTTAAGCACCCCCATAAATAATCTTCTGCAGAAGATATAATTAGGCTAATCATGGCCTAACATCCAATCTACGAAGTATACACCCTAACATCTAGTCTACAACAATACATCATAAAATAAACATACATCAAACCATGCAACGTCCTAACATAAATATAGAAATGATGACTTAATCTAATGTATGTGTATTAAGGCTTGTGTGGTATGTTCTAACTAGGTTTTAGAGTTTTCATTCTCTAAGTATGAAGGACATTTAATTATAAAGGATGATCTTACTTTAAGTGGTTTAATTGATTTGTAAATTTTACTTAATGTTCCTTTTTTTCATTTGGTCTACACTAAATATCTAAGTGTTTTAAAGAGAAGGAAAGAGAGGATCACTCTCTTTTATCCCTACCTTAAGTCGCATCTAAAGCAAATTAATTAATCAATTCTCTTTAGTGAATAATTTATTACATATTTAAATTAATCCTAAGTAGGTTTACTTTAAATAATTCCATTCAATAAGAAATGCATCTTAAGATTAATTAGAATGAACTATTATCACATGATACATGTTTGTTCATTTCTTTCCATCATATATAGCATGCATATGATTAAGTCCTAAATATACCTATACATGTGATTTGTATCTTAGCACACTTAAATGATGAATGTAAGCAATTATACTTGGAATTAATGTTTCATTTGATTGAATTATTTTATCATATTAATTTGAAGCTCTATCTAAATTCTTATATAAAATCATGAGAAAAGAACTTTAAATCATATGAATAATTAATCCAACAACTTGAACAAAATATGAATGCATATCTTTTTAATAGAAAGAGGGGTGATTTTCATTCATTAGCTAAATACACATTCAAATGTATGAAAGTTTTAAGCAAGTACGTCATCATTGTTCTGCACTAGGGGAGTGAGGTAGCAACCTTCTTGGGGCTACTTAAAGCCGTGTGTCCCCAGAATGTCCAGACTAATATACCTGCTATTGTTAAATACATATGGATGTATAAATAATTATAAGAATAGAAAAACCCATGCAAAATTAGAATTTGATTTATTTAATTTATTTGTGTAAATGAATTAAAGCTCTATCCCAATTCTAATATCAAGATGCATAAGAATGAAATCAAATGGGTATGTTGCCATTATTCTACACCAAGGGAGTGAGGTAGGAACCTCCTTAGGGCTACTTAAAGCCACGCATCCCCAGAATGTCCATTCTGATATAACCATTAACATTCAAACTTATGCAAATCAACATATGAATGTAAGAAATAGACTTCACTTCATACACTAAACTTATATTCACATGAACCTCTTATGTATATGTAACTAAAGTCACAATATATATTATTATTCATGAATAAGCTTTTAAAAATACATTTGGGATTTAATAGTGATAATAACCACACATATTTCTAATTAAGTGAACACATGCAAATTTGACATAAAGAAAATCATTTTATTTAATTAATTTTTGAAAGAAATGAATGCATGATTACAAGTTGCATACAAAATTTTAAGATGATTGGAAAGAAATAAAGAAACACAAGCATGTAATTTCATTCAATCTAACTAATTCCTAAGGACAATCACATTAAATAAGCTTATTTAAAATAAACCAAAGTTTCTTAAAGCCATTTTTGATTTCATGTTTGATTTAATTTAAGGGATGTGAAAGATGTTTGTTAATCCTAATCCCCTTGCCCATATGCGTGAGTTAATTTGATTTAATGAAAAGTAATTAAATTAATTTTATGGATTAATTAGGTTGAGGTATGAATTAAATCAATTAATTAAACCCCTACCTACATCACCTTATATTAATTAACTAAATAATGATGAGCCAACATAAGATGTAACCATATAGAAAAGTAAATTAGCAATGCTCCTAAGAAATGAAAGGGGCCTAATGCAATTGGCTCATAATTAATAGCTAATTAAGCTTAAGGGATTTGTTTAATTACTTTTATGATTTTCTCACACATGTAAGCTAATCATAATTTCATTAAATTTCTTTAGACTATTAAACATCTAAAGAACTACCCAAGGTTGATTAATCAAAGTTAGGAATGAATTGGACTTTAAATTAGTTTAAGTAAGCCCTTAATTGGTTAATTGAATCCTTTGATTATATTTTAATTAAGACAATAAAGTTAACTTAGGGAAAGAGGTCAAATAAGAGGCCTCAATCCCAATCCCTAAGCCATTCCAAACAATCAATGAGGCTCTGAAATAATTAGACTGCCTTTTCTTTTAATGATTAATTAAGTGGCTAATGAATTACTTAAAATTTAATTAATTTGAAACAAATGTAAAGGCTTAATGAAATGGTCAAAAGGAGTAAACCTAAACTATTTCCCTAAGACTTTTTACTGTTAATAGGCAATAAGCTTAATTAGTGGATTAATTTACAGTTCATTTGCTTAATTAATCATGAATTGAATTAAGAGGGTAATTAAGGTTCAATTAACCAATTTCCCTCATTAAGCATCCAATAAATTCCAAGAAAAATAGGGGAGGCAAAGGTCATCCCCTTAAACATGCTCTAAATTTTTTTGAGTTAATTAGATGCTTAATCAGAGAGTAATTAAGCTAATTACCTATTTAATTAAACTCTAACTAAGTTAAAATAACTATTCAGAATCACTTGATGACATTTTTAACAAATTCCCCTTTGAAATACTTTTAAAATGAGCTCTCATTTATATTTTTTAGATTTTTCTATAATTAGTTATAAATTTTGGAAGTTTCAGCATTAAAAAATAGATTAATTGACCTAATTAAAGCCCTAATCCGATCGGCGCCACGTGGCAGCTGATGCGACATGCTTTCCATGTGGTACGATGGGATTGGTTATTTAAAACGTCGCATCCCACGACTAAGTCAGTAGGTGGCAGATGAGCTTTCCCGTGGACCGTCCAATCTAAGATCGGATGGCCATGATTAAATCTCATGATTAAGGAGAAAATTGAGGGGATCTAAGCGTGAGTTGATCATGACCATTTGTTCCAATCACTCAGAATGGATGACCCATGATCCATCCTCTAATGAGCGATGAACGATGGAGCCCGTCTACCATGGATTTCTTGATTTGAGCTCACCCAAGCTCATATCTGCTCTAAACTCAACCCACACCTTCCCACGAAGGATCCACAAGGATCCAATGGCTAGGATGGGCTCAAATGCAAGTTTTCTTTGAAAAGGACCAACACATTTTCATACAAGGATCAATTTTAATGGTATACCTCACCGAAGCTTGTGACTGGTAGTTCCAATGATTGAGGAAGTTTTGTTTGGTAGAAACAAAGCCCTGTTGAGCTGCATGAGCTTTGATTTGAGGTGGATTGCTCTAGAGACCAAGATCCTCCCTTTGAGCATTTGGTCTTGATTGAACTTGTGCTTGGAGTGGATTTGGATATCGAGAAAAGGTTTGAATGGCTTTGACAACACACGAGGATGGTGTGTGTGAGTTTAATTAAAGTTTGGTTGAGAGATGGATGAGTTTGAATCAAAGGAGGGATGCCCTGTTTCGCCCGGGCACAGGAATGGAGAATTCTGGCAAAGGAAAATTCGGGAAGGCTTGGGGAGGCTCTCTGAGATTTGAAAAACACTTAGAGAATTCTCCCAATGTGAATCATGTTGTTTTCTCCTCGAATTGAGGTGGTATACCCCTCAATTGAACTTGATGGATGAATGGGATCCATCTCTGATTTTTGGCTGGTTCACCACCGCCAGCCTACTGGATGGGTCACCATCAATTCCACGTGGAATGCCAGAAGTGGAGGAAGCTATGATAGGCAGACCAAGGCATGATATGGGGGATTGAGTCTGCTTGGTCCTTTGGGTGCTCGCGTATGAAGGGAGGTGACTTGGTTCACCTCCCTTTGGTTCATGGTGAGTGCTAGTTGTTCTAGGGTGGGCTAGGAGGCTTAGGTGTGCTCCATATGGAAATTGGATGGCTGCCATGGTGATGAGAGAGTAGACTTTGCTTCTTATGGAGAGAATCTAATACAAATGAGGTGTGTCCAATGGCTAATTCCCTTAGGTGGGGTCCACTTTGCTTTTGGGATGATTTGGGCTGACCTAGGGTCAATTTGGGTTAGGTTTGGTCAGCTCTTAGGGTCCATGGGTTGGTTTTGGGTGCCTTGGCTTCATTTGGTCAAATGGATTCATATGGATTCATGTTGGGTTGGGTTGACCAATAGGTCAAATTGGGTCAAACCAAGGCTTGGGTTAGGTTTAAATGATAATTTAAAGAGTTTTGGTTCAAGTGTTTTTGATTAATTTGGCTTAGGTTTAATTTTGGCTCATTTGAAATCAAATGGGTCAAATGGGTCAAGTTGATCAATTTGACCAAATTAGGTTGGGTTAGGTGTTGGTTCATGTTCAATTGGTTAATTGAATATGATTGTAGGCTTTGGTTTGGTTTGATTTGGGCTTAATTTGGATTTTGATGAATTTGACCCTTTAGGTTAATTTGGGCTAGGTTGGGTCAAGTTGTCCAATTGGTCAAATTAAGCTCAATCATGGCTTTAGTCAAGTTTAATAAATGATTTAGAATGAACTTGAGCCATTGGTTGCAATTAATTTGGGTTAAATCATGATTTGACCCATTTTGGCTTTTTAGGTCAATTTGGGCCAACTTAGGTGAAATGGTCAATCGAACTTGGTTTGGCTCAATTAAGGGTTTGGTCATATTCAACCATTGATTATGAATGAGTTTGAATCAATGGTTTCAATCAATTTAGTATATGGTGGGTTTTGGCTAATTTGGATTTTATTTGGGCTAAAGGTTGACTTGGTCAAAGGACCAAGTTGGCTTGGTTTGACCTAATTCAATGTAGTTGATCATCCTAGGATAATTGTTGATCATAATATAAGGTTTTGATGGCCTTGGTTCAATCCAATTTAGGTGGGATTAGAATTTTGGCTCAATAAGGTCCTTTAGGTCACATTGAGTCAAGTGGACCTAAATGGGTCGATTGGTTTCGTTTTATCTTGATTCAAGTTTAGTTGAACTCATTTATGAGCCTAGGATTGAAATATAAATCCAACTACAATCAATTTGGAGTGTAATGGATTTTGGCTCATTTGAAATTTTCAAGCCAAAAAAGGCTAACTTGGGCTTGACTTGGGTTGTCTTGAGTTTGGTTTGATAATTGTAGTTTATGTTTATAATTGGGTGAGTTATTGAAGGAATGATTGATTCATGAAGAAATCCATGGGTTTTGAATTGATTTGGTTAAGATTTGGTCAAGTTCAAGAAATTAGCTTAAAAGGTTAATATTAAAAATTTGATTTGATTTGGGTTTGGTTTTGGCCATTTGTATTTATATTTCATTTATATTTGTGAATATAAATGAAGGTATAAATGATTCATGAGAAAATCACTTGAGTTTGGAATGATTTGGAAGCAAATTTGACCAAGTTTAAGGATGTAGGTCTAAAGGGCTTAAGTAGGGAATTGATTTAGTTTGATTTATTTTTGGTCATTGGAGGGTGGGTTTCATTTATGTTTGTGAATATAAATAAAGGAATAATTGATTTATAAAGAAATAAATTGAGTTTGGCTTAATTTGGGTTGAGATTTGATTAAGCTTATGGAGGTAAGTTCATATGGCTTAAGAAAGGTCTTGATTTGATTTGATTTGGCTCATTTGAATTTGGATTTCATTTATATTTGTGAATATAAATGAAGGAATGATTGATTTATAAAAAAATTGACCAAGTTTGATTTGGTTTAAAGGGGATTTTGGCTAAGCATATGAAGGTGGTTCATATGGCTTAGGAAGAAATTTTGGAATTTAAATTTGATTTTGGGTTCTAGCCATTTGGAGTTGGATTTGAGTTGGGTTGGAATTTTATTTGAGATTAAATTAGCATTTGAGAAAATCAAATGAATTGGGGTTGATTTGAATTTAAGGCTAAGTCCATAAGAGAAAATCAAATGGCTTAGGAAGGGCTTTAGAATTTGAATTTGATCATAGGTTTCAATCATTTTATTTAGAATTGATTTATAATTTGAATTTGAATTGGATTTAAGGTTTGGTTTAAGGAAGGAAGCATGGATTGGGTTTGAGCCATAGGGTAGGCAAGTTTTCCTAAGTCCCTAAGGCATAACCTATTCCTATGACCCTTATAAGTCTTTAGGCTTAGGTTAAGTGTTCACTTAATCACTAGAAGTGTCTTATGACTAAGGAGCTCTTAGTGTCTACAAGAGTCCTTGATCTATGATGAGGAAGTTAAGAACTCACTCCAAAAGTGAGGTCAACATATTTATGCTCGTAGCTCGAAGGAAACAACAACCTTGTATCCTAAATCTATGGAGCTTTAGTAAGGGCCAAAATATGGCCTAAATCTAAATGAAAATAAGCATAAGGTTTACCTCAAAGAGAGGATAAACTGCTCAACTTCTAGAATTATAATCGCTTAGAGTGGCCGCCAGCTAACTCCTCCTATAATTTTAAAACTATGTTTGCTAGTCTAATAAATTTACAAGATTGTTGGGCTATTATTAAATTTGAAAGAGGCTAAAGTCCTTAAACTCACTCTCTAAGAGACTAGAGCATGAGTGGTATGAGTAATGACTTAATATAATACAAAATATTTTCAAATTTTATTTCAATTTTGACACTTCATTTTGACAAATGCTGTAGGATTTTGATGCCTATATGCATGATGAAATAGAGTTGTTGGCTAAATCAGCAAGAAAGGGTGTTTTCCACCATAAGGGATGCTTTCACAGGTCAAGCATGCTCCTATCATGCAAGGATGAAAATTCCCTATTTTCAAGAATAAGATAATATGATATGCATGTTATGAAATATTCAACCATTTAGCTAAGGGATTGCTAAATCTTTTAATGATCTTGTTTAAAGCATAAGCTTTATGGTGAGGTTATGAATTGTTTAAAATTTAGTTATGAGTGATTAATTAGGGTAGAAAGATCAATTTTTTCCTAAGAGCCTAATCGCATCCAAGCCATAGATTAAAGCATCTATGGTGAAAAAATTATATATATCTCTGCCTTCATCTATCCCCCTTTTCTTTTTAGAGAAAAGAACGATAAATGAAAAATAAAAATATATATAAAATATGCCTTGTTGGGGTGCCACTTAGAGCTGCAGATATTCTTATTAGGGTGATCAGGTATGATATTGAGGAAAGGTGTACTATCTCAAGAGATAGAAGTCACCACCCTACAATGGACCTAATCACCTCAATAAGGACTCCTAAGGACTATGGGTCTTTGGAATGTACCAGAAATTCTTCCCTTACTTTACGTGGAAAAGTAAAGCAGGGTTTATTTTAAATCGGGTTCGTTAAGTTTCCTATAGGGCAAGCCCCCATAGTTAATTATATCATAAGGAACAGGATTCCTTAGGAATACTATCAAATAAGGTAAATGATTATTATCTCCAAAGATTTTGAAAGGTAGGACTATCAATCAATTAGTTTATTTTTAGAAAGTAAAGTGGGATCGATCAGGAGGAAGGAGTTCTTATCGAAGCTAAATGAAAACAAGTAGGGGGTGCTTAAGATGCTAGGAAGCCTAGTAAGCACCCCAAACTATCCTATGGTGGGGTTTTACATTTTTGAAATTGAATTGATTTATTTGACTTGAATTTTTATTAGAATGCTAGGACTAATAATTCCATGATAAAAGTCACAAAAATGCCTAAGAGGTGAGAATTTATGCTCGTAGCCCGCAAAAGGAAATAGCAACTTCTGAACCTAAATCTAGGGAGCTTTGGCGAGGGCTAAAAGCATGACCTAAATCCAAGGCAAAATTGGGTATTTGGTTTACCTCCACAAGAGAGGATAAACCACCCCACTGTTGGACTTACAATCGCCTAGGAGTGACCACGAACTAACTCCTCCTACTGTTTTAAAATATGTAGGTGTGGTGAAAATTTTATATATTCTTGCCTTATCTATCCCGCTTTTGGAAAAGAGGATAAATGAAAACAAAAATATATAAAATATGCCTTGTTAGGATGCCACGTAGATCCACAGATGTTCTTATTAAGGTGATCTGGTATGACATTGAGGAGAGGTGTACTATCTCGAGAGATAGAAGTCTCCATCCTACAATGGACCCATTCACCCAAATTAGGACTCCTAAGGACAATGGGTCTGCATGTGTCCAGAGATTCTTCCCCTACTCTACATGAAAAAATAAAGTAGGGTTTATTTTAAACAGAGTTCTTTAAGTTTCCTACATGGGCAAGCCCCATAGTTAATTACATCCCGAGGGATGGGATCTATTAGAAATACTCTCGATTAAGGTAAATGATCGTTATCTCCAAAGATTTTAATAGGTAGGACTACCAATCAATTATCTTACTTTGGAAGATCAAATGATATTGATCAAGGAGAGGGAGTTATTATCGAAGCCAAAGAAAGATAAGTAGGAGATGCCCATGATGCTAGAAAACCTAGCGAGCATCTCAAACTGTCCTATTATTGGGCTTTACATTTTTAAAGTTGATTTAATTTGTTTGAGTCAAATTTTTTATTAGAAATTTAGGGCTTATGATTTCACAACATAAGATTGTGGAAATGCTTGAGGTAAGGATTTATGCTTATGGCCCACAAAGGGGAGAAGCAACCTCAGAACCTAAATCTAGGGAGCTTTGGAGAGGGCCAAAAGCACAACCTAAATTTAAGAAAAAAAGATTATTTAGATTGTGTCCATAAGAGAGGACAAACCACTCGACTGTTTGGACTTACAATCGCCTGGGGGTGGTTACCAACTAACTCCTCCTATAGTTTTAAATTCATGTAGGCAAGTCACATGCTTTATGCAAGATATGTAGGCTATTATTTATTTAGAAAGAGATTAAGTCCTTAAAATCACTCTCTAAGAGACTAGATCATGTAAAGGGTATGCTTCAAATGACCTAAATCTAATGTAATTTAGATTTCATTTTATTTTTATTTTTTGGAAAATTATTTTGACTCAGGCTAATATGATTCATATACCTAAAGCATGAGAAATGAGATTATTGGACAAAATTAGTGAGAAGGGAGGAGGTGTGTTTCCACCATGGCTCTCAAAGGTTAAGCCAACTTTCTCTGGCAAAGGTGGAAGCCCTCCAATAAAGAGTGAAAATAATATGTATTTGTGCATGATGTTATAAAATAAGTACTCATCCAGCTAAGGGGTTGCTAATTCTTTTATCTTCATTTTAACCTAAGCTTTAGGTGAGGTTATGAGTTTTTTATTTTTAGTATTGAATTATTAAATTTGGTAAAAGATTTATTTTTACCTAAGAGCTTAATCCACATCCAGGACATACATAAAGCAATGAAGAAACTAGGAAAAGGATGCCACTTAGTGCACAAGCTAAACAAATCATCAATCAATTTAAAAACCTAATCGCAAAAGAATAAGAGGTCATTATGGTCAGTTACCACCAAACAAAATGGAAAATAAATTGGGTAGCCGAGCTCTACCCTTATATAACCTAGATTACAAATGAATTAATTTACAATCAAGCAAGGAATTCATTGTTATAAGGGTCTTCATTTCATCTTTCTTCTTTCTTCTTTTCTTCTTTCTTCTTCTTTTCTTATTTCTTCTTTGGTTATTTCTTTTGAATGGTTGGAAGGTGGATGCTCCAAAGGCTTCACATGGTGCATAAGATGAAATCTTATGATCAATATTAATCCTAATCCCCATAACAATCATTCCAAAATCTTAATTGCAAAAATTACATGAAAAGGAAAAGTAAATCTAGCTAATACGCAAAAGCAGATTAGCTAAAACAAAAAATCAAGCATGTATGTTGGACTTATCACCCCACACATGGGTGACCACCACCTGGATTATGCTTAAGGATAAGCACCACACAATAAAGGCATTTATATTTTTATTTATTACAGTGCCCCTTAAGTACAATCGCCTGCAGAAGACAACGGTTAAACTAAGTTTGCCCTACCATTCATTCTACGCACATACATCCTAACATCCAGACTAAAAAATATATCACAGAATAAAATCAAGCATCAAACCATGCACCACCCTAACTTAAAGCTAGAAGTGGTGACTTAGCCTAATGTGTGTGCTTTGGAGGTTTGTGTGGTATGCTTAGCTATAGTTTTAAATTAGAATTTTCTAAGTGTGAAGGATGCTAAAATTAGAGGAGAGTTTCATTTAAGTGATTTAATTATTTTGGGTTGATTTTATTTTATGTTTTTATTGGGTTCAAGTGAATATTACAATTAATTACTAAGTTATAAAGAGAGGAAAAGAGAACTTCTCTTTCCTTCCTTAACCTAAGTAATTTCTAAGGTGGATTCATATTTTAGTTTTGTTTAGTTAATATTTTAATTAATCCTAAGTTTAGATGAACTCTAAACAAGCCTATTCAAAAGAAAACATTTTAAGATTAAGTAAAATGAACTAAATTCACAAAACATACATCACTTCACTTCTTTTCCAACATGTATAACATGCATATGAATGAGTCCTAAACATTTCTATACATACAAATGAGAATTTTTGGCACACTTCATGATGCATGCTAAGTAGTGTATTTAAGAAAATTTGAATGTTTATGATTCATGATTTTCATTAAGTAACAAAGGGATTTCTTATCCAATTTTCACATGCACATATGAATGTATGAAAGGCATAAGTGAGTATGATGATATTGTTAACCAGAGGTGTAAGGTACAAGACCTACTTAAGGCTACTTAAAGCCTCACAACCTCAGGATTGTCCAGACTAATATACCACTTTCCTTAAATACAAGCATGTGTACAAAAGAAATGAATGGAGAAGAAAGAATGCAAAAATTTATGTTGGTTGATTTATTTTTGTTTATATAATTTATATGTACAAGTATAGGCATCCATCTTAAGTAATAACATAGGAATAAATAGGATATGAAATTATGCAAGTGTTAGGTTCTTTTCTAATGAGCCATACACCTTCCCAAATCCTATTCAAAACTATGCTAAAAGAGAGGAGAAGGAAAATCTACACTAAGCACATCCTTATATTTCACTCACATGCAAACTTATAAGTAAGATATAAGTAACATACTTTCAGTTTCAATAATTGATTCATATATTTTGAAAATAATTTAGATTTAATAATGATAATAGCCACTCATATTCCTACTTTAGCATACACATGCAATTTGATATAAAGGAAATATTTTTATTTTAAATTTGATTTTTGAAAAGCATGGATGCATGAAGCCATATGACACACATATTTAGCATGTTGGGGAATAACTAAAGCAATGAAAGCATGTAAACACATTCACTTTAATTAAATCCTAAAGACAATCTTATGAAATAAGAAAGCTTAAAGTAAATCAAAGTTTATTGAATGTGATTTTTGTTTGATTTTGAATTTGATTTAATTTTGAAAATATGAAGTGAGTTTGCTGTTCCTAACCCATTCCCACATGTGCTTGATATTTTTGTTCAATCAAATAATTATGAGCCAATGAGATGACATAAAACCTCACAAAGAATTTAAATTTTTAATGCACCTAGGAAGAAAGGGGCCTAATGTAATTTGGCTCATGATTAATTATTAATTAAGCTAAGTGGTTTAACTTAAGTAATTTCAAAACACCCCTCACACATATGAGTTGAATTTTGATTTCCTTAATTGAAGTTAGGCTCTTGAACACATAAGTGTCTACCCCAAGTAGATTAATTAAGTTTTGGAAGGTTTTAGAATTTTTAAGAAATTAATTAATAGGGTAATTAGTGAATTAGCCCTTAATTAAGAGAGGATTAAGGAAGAAAAGGGGATTTAAGGAATAGCTTAGGGGAAATTTCCCAAAATTATTCCTTAAACCTCCTATTCACTAAAACAGACCTTAATCAACTTCAATGAAGGATTAAACTACTAATCAAATCCTTAATTATCCTTAATTATATTAAGGGGATAATTTGGAAATGAATTAGTAATTTCCTCAATTAAGCCACCGATAAATACCAAGAAAATTAGGGGAGGCAAAAGTCATCCCCCAAAATACACTCAAGAAGTTTGAGATTAATCAGTGGATTAATTAAGGAGTAATTAGCAAATTAAGATTTCCAATAAAACCCAAAATCAGAGAAAGACAATATTCAAAATCCATTAAAACCAATTTTAGAATATTCTATATTGAATTATCTTTCAGTGGCAATTTACCTCATATTTTTTTTAATTTTTCTTGAGAGAGATATGAATTTTAGAAGTTTATATAATTAATTAGAATTAAATAAACCCTAATTAATTTCTTAATCCAATGGCGCGCCATGCATGTAGCTGACTCAGCTGCGCTTTACATGCATCATGCTCCGAGTGGCCACTTAAACAACACATCGTAGCACCGCGTGGTGGCGGCGTTACACACTTTTGCCTCTGCCGTTCGATTAAGGATCGAATGGCTAGGATTTAATCCACGGTTTAGAGGGAATAAAATAGGATATAAAATGTGATTTAATCATGGTCATCCATCCAAAATGTGCGGATGAATGGCCAGAGATCATCCCTGTTCTTTCCTGAGGAACAATGGAGACCATCCACTTTAAAGGGAAGATCCGAGCTCGATCGAGCTCAGATTGGAATGAAATTTTGCACACACCATCTAACCCTAATGACAAGCACATCTAATGGTAGAAATATCATGCCATTAACATTTCTTTCATAAAGGACCAACACACATGGTGTTTATTGATAAAAAATGTCTAACATCACCGGAGGTGATCACTAGCGCTTGATTCTCTTGACAGAGCTTCGTCTAGTTGAGATGAACCTTTGGTGAAAGTTTTAGCTCTTGATGTTGAGTGGATAGCTCTATGGACCAACCCCTCCTTAGCTTGCTTGCAACTTTGATCGAATTAGCACTCCTCTTGCCTTTGGAGCTTGGGAAAGAGTATGGGTGCACTCGACTTTGTCCCTTGAGGGAGTGTGCAAAGGGAATTGGCTTGGTTTGGTGTATGGAGAAAGGTGGCAAATCCTTGGAGCTCCCCTATTTTTGCTTAAGGGAAATCGAGAAATGGAAACTTCAAACTTCCTCTAGAGAGCTTAGGATCACTCAAGAATGGCTCCTCTGGCTTCCTATGCTTCAATCGACAGAGTATGTGTGTGAATTGAATTGAATTAGGGGGAGTATATCTCCCCCTTAGGCAATCGAATGGCCGAAGCTTCACTTGATGTTTTGATCCAATTGATCTTAGGCAGTGGGTTATTTGATCTGTTAGAGGCTCGCACATGGTTGATTTGGGCTAGGGAGTGGAATGGTAACTCCCCATGTGCTCAAATTGAGTGGGAGCATGATTCCCATGTGGCCAATTTGAGCCATGTGCTCGATTTGTACTTGGGTCAAGTTGGGCTAACCCAAACCCATTGGGTTAGGTGCACCACCCTCCATAGGGTTTACTTGACCTATTAGGAAAGTATCAAGTAGGTATGAAGAGGAATTGACCGAATTCCCCATGAATTTGACCAAAATTTGTTCTATTGCCTAGGGGTAAAATGGTGATTTGGCTAATTTTTGAATTTGGATATGTTGGGTATGTTGAGAAAATAGGTTTGGCCAAGTTTCATGGTTTGGCTCATGTTGACCCATTTAGGTCAAAATGAGTCAACTTGGGTCAAGTTGACCAATTGGTCAAATTGGGTCAAACTAAGAGTTGGGACAAGTTCATATAACCATTTGAAATATTTTGGTGGCTTTGGTTTGATTCAATTTGGTTTAGGTTTGAATTTGGTTCATATGACTTCATTTGGGTCAAATGGGTCAAGTTGAACAATTTGACCCATTTGACCTTTTTTGGGTAGGGTAGGTTTAGGTTTGGTCATATGAAATTTGTATCTTTGTTTCCAATCAATTTTGGTTAAGTTTGAATTTGGCTCATCATGACCCCTTTAGTTCAAGTTCAAGGTCAATAAATTGGTTAGGTCTAGTTAGTTGAGAGCTTTGGTCAAGTTCAACAAGTGATTGGAATGAACTTGACCCATTGGTTTCAATCAATTTGGCTTAGATCAAGTTTTGACACATTTTGACTTTTTAGGTCAGGTTGGGGCCATTTGGGCTAAGTTAGGCTCAAATGTTGACTTGGTCAAGTTCAAATATTGATCATGAATGAACTTAGATCAATGGTTTCAATCAATTTGGTATATGGTGGATATTGGCTATGTTAGGTTTCATTTTGGCTAAGTGTTGACTTGGTCAACCCTTAGGTTTGACTTGGTTTGACCTAATTTGGGTGATCGATCATCTCATGATGATTGTTGATCATGATGAGAGGCATGGGTGAGTTTGATTCAATCCTATTTGGTTAGGATTAGAATTTAGCTCATAAGGGTACATTAGGTCACTTTAGGTCAAGTAAGCCTAAGTGGGTCAAATGGCTTGGTAAAAGCTTGATTTGAGTTGGATTGAACTTGTATATAGACTTATGATTGAAATATAAATCCATTTGCAAGTGGTTTGAAGTCAAATGGGTTTTGATTCATTTGACAATTTCATATTCAAAGGAAGAACATGAAAGGATTTGGGGTTTGATTTTTGAATTTAGTTTTGATTTAGTAATTGAAGTTTATATTTATATTTGGATTCATGATTGTAGGATTGATTGAATCATGAAGAAAAATTAAGAGTTTGGCTTGATTTGAAATTAATAAGTTCAAGATTTTGACTTGAAAGGCTTAGGTTGGAAATGGATTTGAGTTTAATTTTTGGAAGTGGTTTTGATTGTTTAAATTTATATTTCATTTATATATGTGAATATAAATGAGAATATAAATGGATTATGAGAAAATTTCATGAATTTGGAATGATTTGATCATGATCTAGGGTAAGTCCATAAGAGAAGATTAAGGAACTTAAAAAAGATTTGGAATTTTTGAATTTGAATTTTTGAATTTGGTTTGATTGAATTGAATTTATATTTCATTTATATATGTGAATATAAATGAGAATAAAAATTTGGTTATGAGAAAATTTAAGAAAATTTGATTTGAATTTTATATTTAATATGTGAATATAAATGAGAATATAAATGAGTTATGAGAAATTTAAAGGATTTGATTTGATTTGAGATGATTTTGGCTAAGTCCTTAAGAGAGGATTAAGGACCCAAAGAGAAATTAAATTTGAAATTTCATTCATGGTTTCAATCATGATTTTAGTCATGATAATCATATGTTTCAATCATGGATAAATCATGTGTTTCAATCATGTATGTTTCAATCATGTGTTATTGATTTTGAGTTTTGGAGAAAATCAAATAAGATTGACTGAGTTTGACCCAAGAGAAATTTGGAATTTGAAATTTCATTCATGGGTTTCAATCATGGATTTTAGTCATGGATTTCAATCATATGTTTCAATCATGGATTTCAATCATGTGTTTCAATCATGTGTTTCAATCATGTGTTATTGATTTGAGTTTGGAGAAAATCAAATAAGATTGATCTGGAGTTTGACTTGAAGGAAGGAAGGTGAGGAGTGGTTCAAGCTAAGGGTAAGCAAATTTTCTTAACACCCCTAAGGCATGACTTATTCCTATAGCTAACTCTTCTAAGTCTCCAGAGTTAGGTTGAGTGTCCACCTAATCACTAGATGTGTCTTAGGATTAAGGATCCCTTAAAGTCTAAGAGGAGTCTTATGTCTAAGATGGAGGGGTTGAGAGCTCATTCTAAAAATGTGGTGAACAAAGGACACTCAATAGGTGTGGTGTGACTGGTAAGGAACATCACACGTATTGGTGTTGACCAAAATTATCAACAACACCGAATGATCACAAGCGGTAACATAAATGCTCTACTCCTAAACCCAGGGTGTAAAAGAATTCAGAGCTTAGTGTAATGTGGCTCTACTTATGTCAAGGACATAAGAGAGGGAAGAAAGAATCCACTAGGGATAGAGTGTGAACCTTCTACTAGGGAAGCAGGTTCAAGTCATCCACAAGAGGATGAGAGGTTTGATTTGATTTAAGTCTTGCTGAGGAGAAATTTTTACTGGGAAAAGGGTTGAATTTGTTTCAATTTTTTTTAGATTTAAATTTTGAGATGAACCCTGTTGGTTTACGATTGACTGCATTGAGTAGGAGCCATAGAGGCCTAGACCTAACTTAGATTTAACAATCCAAAAGGGTAGTCTACTAAACACATAATAGGACTAGCCATCCAAAGGGATGCCTTTTGGTATGCAGCAACCGTACTAGGAAGAAAGCATAGTAGACTTACATCCTCTAAAGTAGAGACCAATTACTAGGATAATCTATTGGAAAGATAACAGATTGAACCCAACCCACGATTAACTATTGAGTGAAAGACATTGGGGGACTTAGACCAACTGAAAGATAGTCAAGATTAATTTCATTATTAGTTTTGTTTTGATGGATTCCGTCAGTTTGTGATGGATCACACTGAGAAGGAGCTCATATCAGCCTAGACCTATCTTAGATTTACTAAACCAAAAGGAGTAGCTTCCCGGCTGATGGGAGAACTATCCAACCAAAGGAGTGCCTTTTAGTTTACAATGATCAATTGAAGGGAAGAAAGCTCGGGGCCTCACATCTTCCACTACAAAAGATCACTATGGTGATCAATTGATTTGGGAAACAAATCGAACCTGACCTAGGGCTGCCCGTCAGTTTGTGACAATCATGCTAGAAAGAATGCATCATAGTCTTACATCTTCCAAAGAAGAATAACCGCCGAGATAACCTCCTTATTAAAAAATAGATTGAACCCAACCTAAGGGTGACTACAGAGTGAGTACCGATCTGAGGATTTATCTCAACTAAGATAGTCAGATAATTTCTATAGGGAGTTTTGCTGACACTACCCTAAGATAGGATGCTTGCTTGGGTAAAAGGGGCCTTTTGGGGGCTTGAATTCCTAATTCATAAGAGAATATTTGGTTTATTTTATTTAGTTTATTTATCATAGACTCTATTGGTTTGTGAGAGATCAAACTGAGAAGGAGCCTATATGAGCCTAGACCTATCTCAGATTTACTAAATCAAGGGAGAATCTGCACATCCGCTAAACAAATTCTCCAACCATTGGGGTGGCTACTAGGAAAGGGGAACTGTCCAATCCAAAAGTAACCTGGGTAGTGTCCAAATGGGGTCATAAAGGGCGTGATACAAATAGAGTGCCCGCATGGGATGGGGCCGCTAAGGGCTTAATCCAAAACTCTGGAGAAGATGACATGGCTAGTCATATATCCAATAGGTATTTGATGGCCAACTCAAGGAGAAAGTGCGGGGAGTTACATCTGCCAAGAGTGGAGTATCCACCGGATGAGTCGCTGTTAGCATAGCGAACATCAACCAACCTAAGGTGCCCGTCAGTTTGTAATAATTAGCCTAGGAAGAAAGCTCGGAGACTCACATCCTCCTATAAAACTGACATCGGATAGTCTCTTCATCTAGATAGTAATGACCCAAAAGGCAATGAGTGAATGCCACTAGGGGACTTATATCGACTCAAATGTAGTTAAGAGGAAAGAAGCCTATGGAGGGACTTGTGTTAAATCTCAAATATACTCGACCTAGTTAGATCATGATGATTAGTTCAAGAAGAAAGCTCGGGGACTCACAACTTCTTAAATAAAATCAACATGAGATAGCTTACTAGCTAGGCAGTGAAGACTACCATACTATAAGGCACTCATTGGTTTGCAATGGTCAAGAATAAAGTTTGGGGACTTACATCTTCCAAACAAATGGCCACTGGGATAACATACTAGAAATGTAGCATGTAGACCCAACCTAGTGCAGCTAATGAGTGAGTGCCACAGGGGGCTTGCTCCCACATCAAAATAGCTCGAGATAAAAGATTTATGTTTGTTTTTATGCATGTGTTAAAGTGAATAGGATGCCTCTGGGACTCTTACACCTACCTAAAACACACTTGGGGATTTGATGAAATGGTGCCACGGATGGAAAATAGGATTCCCACTAAGAAAGGATGTCGCTTGGGTTCTCTCACACTTATCTTAGTTGTGCTAATTGAATTAGGATAACTCTTAGGTTCTCTCACACCAATTCTAATAACACTAGGAGATTGTGTTTGTGTTGTCAAAGAGGGATAAGATGCCATTGGGGGACTCTTACACCCACCCTAAACACATCACGGTAGATTCACAAGATAAACAAACAACGCTTTGAAAGAAGAGAAGATTTGATAAATGGAATTAGATTTTTGTTCTTTTTATTAATAATTATTTTCAAACATGATTTATTTTATGGCTAATATTTATTTAGGTAGAGCCCATTAATTGGAAGCATCTGGTGTCTTCTGGCAAAGCTGCTAATCTTGGTGCTTTTGAATGCAGTACTAATATTAGATATAATTTGTCAAGGTACCCCAAACCTATATATGATATGGTTCCTGAAAAATTGAAGCACATGATGTGCTATGACCTCTCTGAGTGGGATGGCTTCCACCCACTTAGAAAAGTAGTCGGTAGCAGCTAAGATGAACTGATGCCCCTTGGAAAAAGGACGATCGATCGGACCAACAATATCGGTACCCCAACACTCAAATGGCCATGAGGCTAATGTAGGGTGTAGAATGTTGGGTGGTTTTTGGAGGACCACACCATGTACTTGACACTGATGGCATCTTCTAGCTACATCCATGCAGTCTGTAATCATCAAAAGCCAGTAATATCCTAGTCTCTTGATCTTCATCTTCATCCTCAAAATGGATTGATGTGCGCTGCATAGACTTGAATGTACCTCAGTTACAATGCCACAGGCTTCATGTTTGTCTAAATAATGTAACCACATCTAGTCAAAGGGCCGACAGTATAGGGTGCCATCAATAAGAGCGTAGGAGAGAGCTCTCTATTTCACCTGACGGGCTTGTGACTTTTCTTGAGGTAGTTTGCCAGTGTTCAAGTAATCTATGAATGGTTGCCTCCAATCTAGCTCCTTATCCATTTTGGCAATGATAACCTCCCCTTCAAGAGAAATTCTCTCGATGAGTTCCACATTAATAAGGGATAAGACTTGTCTATTTTGGACCCATATTGACATGGACTCATCTTCTAGACATGCCAACTCTTTGGCAAGTTTGGCCAAAGCATCTGCTACTGTGTTCTCAGCTCGCGGAACCGTGTAGATGGTGACTTCAGGAATTTGGGCAAATAGCTTCATGATATGCTTGTAGTAATGACGAAGCTTAGGTTTGAGAACCTTGTAGGTCCTGACAATCTGATTGTTGATCAACTGAGAATCCCCAAAGATGTTGATGCTCTTGACACTGATAGTGATGGCTAACTCTTAACCGGCAATCAAAGCTTCATACTCAGCTTCGTTGTTGGTGCATGGGTTGGATAGATAGTATGAGAATCTCATCATGTCATGGTCTGGACTTAGGAGAATTATTCATACCCTTGCCTTTCCTGAAAGAGTAGATCGTGGTGCTTCCCCTTTGTGAAAAGATGCTGCACCATCAAAATACATCTCCCATCAGTGGTTACTAGCCTCCCCTAAGATTTGTTCATCAAGGAGATCATCACTAAGCAGAGAATCAACAGGAAGTGGGTGTGCTGTTAGGAAGTCTACTAGTGCATATCCTTTTACTGCACAGAGGGGGTACAAATGTGATATCAAATTGTGAGAGAATCATGGACCATCATGCCAAACATTCAGATAGCGTTGGCCGTGTCATGAGGTACTGTAGTGGATTTGTTCTAGAGATTAAGTTCACCTTATGAGAAAGCATATAGTGCAATAGCTTTTGAGAGGCAAAGATAAAGCTAGGCAATATTTTTCAATAGGTAGTTCACGAGAATCTTAATGAGGTAGTAGAGAGTGTTCTTCTTCCCTTCATCATTGGCTTGGACCAACAAAGCACTGAGAGAGTCATCTAATGAAGAAGTATAGAGGATGAGTGGCCTGCCAGAGATAGGGGCTGCTAGAACTGGCAGCTTCACCAAATATTATTTGATTTCTTCAAAGTCATGCTGACACTTGTCATCCAACCTGAACTTGGCATCATTTTTGATAGCTACTGAGAATGGCTTGCATCTCCCCGATAGGTTGGAGATAAAGCATCTTAGATACACGAGCCGACCTTGGAAGGATCTGAGTTGAGTTAAACTCTTAGGAGGTGGAATTTCTAAGATAGCTTTGATCTTTTTTGGATCTATTTCTATTCCCTGGTGTTGGATAACAAACCCAAGGAATTTTTTAGAAGCTACTCCAAATTCAGACTTTAGGGGATTCATTTTGAGGTTATATTATCTTAACCGTTTGAAAACTACTCTCAAGTCAAAGAGGTGGATTTCCTTTTGTCTTCTCTTGACTACTAGATCATCAACGTAGCACTCAACCTGATGATGTATGAGTTCATTGAAGATCTGAGTCATGGCCTATTGGTATGTAGCACCAGCATTTTTAAGGCCAAAAGGCATGACCCTATAACAAAAAATTTTTTGATAGGGGTTTGGAAAGTAGTATTTCTTTCATCTTCAGGAGGCCCCTTGATTTGGTTGTAGCCAGATGACCCATCCATGAAAAAAAATGTATGAGATGAGGCGATGTCCACCATTAATTCTGGTATAGGAAAAGTAAACTCATCCTTAGGACATGTCTTATTTAAGTCCCTAAAATCGATGTATATGCAAATTTGGCCATTCTTCTTCTTAATTTGGACAACACTAGGTAACCAAGTAGGATATTTTGTTCCCTGATGAAACCAATATTGATTAGTTTCTTGACTTCAAAAATGACATGTTGTTTAAATTATAATCGCATGCATCTAGGAGCTTGCAGGGTAGCAGATCTATTGCTATGGACCGCGCGTTAGAGATAATCCATGCATCTCTTCATAACTCCATGGCGATCTTTAAACTCAATTAATAGCCTAACTAAGTCATTGTTTTCTTCTTCATTCAGCAATGAACTGATGTACGCTGGGCTTGGATTCTGTTTTATCCCGAGGTAGATTTCTTTAAGCTTATCGATTGTTGAATGAATCTCCTCTTCAAATTTTGATGGTGCCTTTTTGATTTGGAGATCATCTAAATCATCTGAGGTTTCTAAACACACATTCTTATAAGAGTTGATGTTGTGTGAAAATAACCTATCAGACCCCAAATGATTAGTAACAACTAAGCAGTAATCTTCATCATCGACTAGACCCACTGTACCAAATCCTAGTCCTACTCTTGATTGTGCTTCCCTACTTATATTGTTCCACAGCTTTTCAAAGTACTCTAACCTATGCCTAGACCATGTATGAGGAACTAAACCTTTTTGTATAAGATTATGAACACAAGGCGAGTAAAAGTCAAAATGGTAATTTCATTAATTCTTTAAATGTATCATCCTCAAGTTCTACATCAACTTCCGAACTTGAGGATGATGATCTCTCTTCTCGCTTCATATCACCGGAAGACTAGGGACTTCCTTAACTACTAAACCTTCAACTTTCGAGATGTAAGTGAGGTTAGAAAGGTTCACCTAATAGTTTCACGTAAACTTGATTCAAATACTTTGCTTTGTATGGAGGCCTGGTCTTCATCTCTATCTGGATTGAAAGTCACCTCCAATGGTGCCCGCTAAGAGGGGTTGGTTGGTATACTAATCATATTAGACTCATCATTCGAGCTAGATTCCAAGTATATATGAATAATAGGGGTACTCCTATGAACTGGAACATGACCTCTATTTGCTGATGGCCAACCAGGGGGTCTTCCACCTTTGGAACTACCTTTGTTTTTGCCTCTGCTTCTACATGGTGGAGGTTGAGCCATCTTACCCACATATACATATGATGGAATGAACCGTGGGTGGAATGTAATATGCAGATCTATTTCTTCCTCTATTCCTCTTTCTTCTTCACTTGGATTTTCATTTTTCTTTCCTTTTTTCTTTTATCTTTTATTTTTCTCATTTTCTTTCTCTTTTATTTTTGAATTTTGTTGAAGTTCATGAAAAAGGATGTTTTGAGGAAGATAATAGGTTGCATCCTCATAAATCTTAACCTATTTAACTGAAAATGGATTTTCATCCCCATTGACACGGTATTCAATCCCATCTTTCTTGAACTTGATGCACTGATGGAGGGAGGATGAAATTATCTTATTCTGATGTATGTAAGGCCTACCGTGAAAAGTAGTGAACAAAGTATTCAAATCAATGATGTAAAACATGGCTTCAGTCTTCCAGTCACCTATCTCCAAAGGTAACACTATGGAACTTAAAGCTCGCTCGCCTTATTCATTGAATCCTTTCAACATCATCTGATCTCCTTAGAGTGTGGAGATGTCGATCCTCAAATAGGAAAGGATCTTTAGACTCATAATGTTCAGATGCACCGGATTAAAGAACCCGCAAGTCTAAATCACCCATATCAATCAGAGAGGACTTTGTGCTCCTAAAAAAGGTCTTCATCTGTGAAGGTGATCCCCGAGCTTCTTTTATGTAATTTTCCTCCTCACCAATAGCAATCAGCTAAGCTAAGCATATCTCAGGATCAAGGAGAGCCTATATTAATGATTCCCTCATCTATTTGGATAAGAAGATGATATCGTATATGCTTAGCTTAGATGATAACTTTCTTAGATGTGAAAGGACATTGTAGTCCACCTTGGGCTAATCCTCTATAAGCATATCCAAGAGTGGAGCATCATATGAAGGGGATTCTCTATCTTTTATACCAATTACTTATTTCCCTCTATCTTGAGGTGCTGCCCTAGGAGGTAGAACCTTGCCACTATGGAGTTTGACTTCGGTGATCTCTTATGGCAGGGTAATGGAAGGTTCTACCTGCATGTCAGACTCACCTACAAATTCTCCTATGGACCCTCAGAATCAGATGATTCCAAGTCTATCTCAAGAGGTGACTCATACTATTTAAAGTAGGAAAGTCCAACTCTGAATCAAAAAGAGGAAGATCAGAATTGTTATTGTTATTTTGACTTGAAGAGTTATCAAGAATATACCACCGTGGCGACAATGGATGTAATTCAAGCTAATTTTATTCTTCAAATTCTTGGATTTGTTTGGAGGTACAAAGTATAAATCAAGTTAAGTGAGTTGGGTAAGGGATTTGATGCCCTTATCCGCTGATACAAGAGTTCTACTAGTAGAAGAAGAAGAACTAGTTGATGTGGGGGAAGTCACCAGTGTGGAAGTTGTAACTGTAGACTGGAGGTTGGACTCGATCGGTGGTTGCGTTACTGAGCTATCCTGGGCTTACACATGCTGTTACTGCTGAGCTCCCCCTTTCCTCATGTTGGCACTAACAACTTGCAAACCTTCCTTGATGTTGGAGGTTTGAGCTAACTCAGGCACCTGCAAGGAAAGTTTCTTGATCTTCTGGATGATCTTTTTAGATATTTTGGATAAAGAGATATCCCAACCTTCTTTGGTTTTAAAAGGATCACATGTATCCCCAAGGATTACCCTAATGGAATTGGACTAGCCTCCTTGTTGATTAGCTTCTCAAATGTTTTGATAGAGAAGCCCTTAAGCATGAAGGTGACTGTGTCATGGATATTCTTTAAAAGAATCTCAATGGCATGCTGCTCAGATAGGTGTAGCTTGAATTTCATACTCAGGTTACGCCATTGGAGAATATAATCAACAAGGGACTCACCTGGGTGTTTTGCTACAACAAGATCACCAATAATAATCCTTTGCAGAGCTCCAACAAACCTCTAGATAAAGAGTTGCTCCAACTCAACAAATGTCTTTACTGAACCGTTGGGAAGTTCAACATACCAATCAAAAATAATCTCTGCTAGGCTACTAACGAAGAGGCATAATAACAAAGCATCATTGCCACCGACGTTGCAACAACTGGCCCTGAAGTGTGTTATATGCTACCTCAAGTTTTCACTGCCATCAAAGCTCTCGAAGGAAGGTGGCATGAAACCCTTGGGATATTGGATAACATCAAATTCCTCGAAGTAGGGTCTACACTTTGGAACCGTTGATCCTCCCCAGGCTTGAGCCAATGCTTCCTTCACTTGCTGCTCAACCATGGATCTTATGTATTTTTCTTGTATGAAGGTACTTTCCACTACCTTCCTATACATGCTAGTGCTATCTTGCTCAACGGGAGGTAAGGTCTTGGCTGTGTCCAAAACATGCACTAACTCTGGTTGACTAATATCGGCTATAGTAGGATGAACTGCTGGGGCTTATTTCTGAAGTACTAAAACTACTATTAGCAAGTCCTCAAGTTGCATCACCATCTTATCTATCTGCTCATCTTTCTACCTCAATTGATATCGGAGGTGTTGGGCTGATTGGCCTGTATCTTCCTGATCAACCTCATTACCTTCCATGGCCTGTTGCTCCCTGAGGAGAGATCCTCTGGTATCTACCATACAGGCTTCGGTTGAGTCTCCCAACAAATCATCTTCGTTGGGATCAAAGCTGACCTTCTCCTCATTTGACCAATCATACCCCAAAATTTCTTTCTTCTCTACAAGATAATGTGCTACTATCTCTTCGAGAGAATGATCAATCTGAACAAGAACAAATGATTTCAGCTGACTAGTGTGATCATTGTCATGCATTGAGAGGCACACTCCTGATTGTCACTAGCTATGAAAGGGGTGACATTCCTGGGAGTTTCCACTTTCATCGGTGCAACTGTGCTATCATCTACCTCCTCTGTAATAGCTGCTACCATCTCCATGTATTGCTAAAATAGTGGAGTTGGTGAAGGGACAACCACTATGCTTCGGGGTCGCCACTCCTTCTGCACCACCACTAGGGCAGAAGGTCGAGCAAGAGAGCTCAGCTTCGCCATAGTAGGTGGTGTAGATGAAGTAGGATCTCTCGACCGTAGCTGGATCACCAATGGGGGTACGCTTCTCCTCAAATATGACCTTCATGGCCTTCGATGGAACTGGAGATGCTGTGACATGAAATGTTGATGGCGTGAGTGGCAGAGTGAGGTGGAGAAACCACCGATATCTATGAACAGGAGCTATCCTCCTGTGATGACTGGTCCCCATAAGTAGGATGGTATCTGTATGGTCCATGTAAGTAGTGTGCTGAGCATGAAAATTGATGAGTGTAGAAGCTGGCAGCTAGTGACGAAACCTACGCCTCTCCCTGCTGGTAATATGAATAGATGGATGGGCCTCTCTGGCCCTCTCCTGTCACAAATGTTTCCCCACACTATGGGGGATGATAGATCTCAGATCAAATTAAGCTCTGGACTCTGAACATTTGTAAGCTCTGCCAAACTAGCACAAGACTGATCGAAGGCCAGCATACAACCTCCTGCTCCGAGTAACTGAGGGTTGATGTTGAACCACTGGTGGAGGTGAAGTATGAATCCTCCTAGCATCCTCCACCACCTAGAGTGAGGATGAACCGGTTTGTCAATCGTGAGGTGATCAAAGCCTCCCTTACTATGCGAGTGGCCTCCATCTCCTTGGCAATCCGTGATGATACGCCAATCATGCGCTTTTATTTCTCCTGTGTGGTAGGATGAGCGGATGAGACTAGACCCAACCTCAAAGGCTGGGGAGGCAATCTCTGGAATCAGAGGAGCCTTACCCTTAGAGGGTGCCAAAGAGGGGGTGCTAGCCCTCACTGGGGCAGTACGGGAAACCATAGGGTGCGCAGGCGCTATCACTGTCACTGCTAAAGCTAGTGGGACTGCCACTGCTTTCCTCTTTAATGAGGAGATATCAAAATCTGAAGGTAGCTCAATCTGGATGACCGACTCTTGCCCAGCCACCGCAATCTTACTAACAGTTGTGAGGGGAGTGCCCTCACATGTGATTCTCACTCCCTCAAATCCCCTGCCAAAATAGATAAGGTGGGTATGATCTAATCAGGGGAAATTAGCCTGGTCCAAGGCCAAGTCCATGCCATGAGGGAAGTGAACACAAACTTCTGCGAGCTTGCCATTTCAAATCAATTACAAAACTAAAAAAGACTGAATCAGAGTAACGATGCTAAGAATCGCAATATAGAAATGAGCTTGGATTCAATTTCTATTTTGTTGATTTTGAATTTGAATTTAGAATTTGAACCCACATCCAACATCTTGGAAGTGTTAATCAAATGGATTAAAGAAGATTTAGAAATTTGATTGAAAGATGAATTTTGAATATGAATCCAACTTCAACAAATTTGGGTATGTTGAAAAAATGGATTCAAATATTTTTTTAGAAGGATGCTTCCATAGGTTCATGTTTGTTTGAATTTAGGTTTTGATTTGAGGATCCTTTCCTTTAGCAAATTTTGGTATGTTAAAGTAAGGGTCAATTGATTTTGTTTTTGATTTGGTGTTTTAAAATTTTACTTACATAGCAAATTTGGGTATGCTAAGTGAAGTGTTTTGAAAATAATTGGAATTGTTTGATTTTGTTTAATTCCATAACAAATTTAGGTATGCTAAGTGAAGAACCCAAGTGTATTTGTTTGATTGAAAATAGATTCTTAGCAAATTTAGTATGCTAAGAAGATCAAAGTGTTTCATTTGTTTTGAATTTTGGATTTGATAGGATCCTTATAAAATTTGGGTATGCTAAGAAATGTAATGTGTTTCATTTTGTTTTGATTTGTTTTTGATTGAATACTTTACTTTAGCAAATATATGTAAAGATGAAGTTCCATTTAATTTTGTGAAATGAAAATTTGAATTGAGTATGCTAAATGAAATTCCAAAAGATGTTTTCAAAATTTTTGTGTTTTTGATTTTGTTTCTAAATATGGAAACATCTCTTTGGAGAATTTGGTATGCTAAAAAATGAAGTTCAAAAAGTGTTTGAAAATTTTTGGTTTTGAATTTAAAGACTTCACTTAGCAAATTTGAGTATGCTAAATGAAGTTCCAAAAGTGTTTGAAAATCTTTGATTTTGAATTTGGAGACTTCCTTAGCAAATTTGGTATGCCAAATGAAGTTCCAAATGTGTTTGAAAATTTTGGTTTTGAATTTGATTTTAGCAAATTTGAGTATGAAATGTGAATGAGTTTAATTTGGAGACACTTAACAAATTTGATGCTAAGTGAAGTTCCAAATGTGTTTGAAAATTTTGTTTTGAATTTGGAGACTTCACTTAGCAAATTTGGGTATGCTAAATGAAGATTCCAAATGTGTTTGAAAATTTTTTTTGATTTTGAAATTTCACTTAGCAAATTTGAGTATGCTAAATGAAGTTCAAATGTGTTTGAAAATCTTTGATTTTGAATTTGGAGACTTCACTTAAAATTTGAGTAAAATGAAGTTCCAAATGTGTTTGAAAATTTTTGTTTTGAATTTGATACTTCACTTAAATTTGAGTATGCTAAATGAAGTTCCAAATGTGTTTGAAATTTTTGTTTGTTTTGATTTGGAGACTTCTTAACAAATTTGAGCTAAATGAAGTTCCAAATGTGTTTGAAAATTTTTGTTTTGAATTTGGAGACTTCACTTAGCAAATTTGAGTATGCTAAATGAAGTTCCAAATGTGTTTGAAAATTTTATTTTGATTTGGAGACTTCACTTAGCAAATTTGGGTATGCTAAATGAAGTTCCAAATGTGTTTGAAAATTTTGAAAATATGATTGTTAAGTCTTGATTTTTGAAAAGAAGACATCCATTCAATTAATGTGGGTATGTAGGAATGGAAGTCAATCTCATTTTTGAAATGTAAAATTTTGTTTTGTTTGTGATTATTGCTTTTTGAAAGAGGGAATTCCAACTTAATCATATATGAGATATTTTAAGTGATTTCCAAATGATATTGTTCTTATTTGGGAATGAAATCTTCATTCAATAAATTTGAGTATATTGAATGGAGATGTTCATATGTGCTTTTGAAAAATTTATTTTTATTTGAAAATGAAACTCCCATTTAATAGGTGTGAGTACATTGAATGGAAAGGTTCATATCTGCGTTTTGAAAATTTTATTTTTGATTTTGATTTTGACTTTTGGAAAGATGTTTGTCATTTTATTTTGAAAATGAAATCTTCATCAAAATGCATTGAAGGAAGATGTTCATTTGTGTTTTTAGAAAAGATTGTTAGTTTTATTTTTGAAAATTCCTACATATAACAATTATGAGAATTATTAAATGAGAGTGATTTAAGAAAATTTTGTGGAAAATATTTTATTATGTGCATTTTGAAAGGGTGCTTTTTGAAAAGCATGACTTTTATAAAAAAATTAATTTATCTTTATTATTTTAGAATGAACCTTTCCTTATCATAAGAATGATAAGGATGAAGTCTTTAAATATTTTATTTTTATTTAGATCTTTTTATTTTTACCCATTGAAGGACCCAATTGGTGTTTTAAAACCAACATGGGGTGAGGTCCTAAAACCTAAAGATGTTGGCTAACTCAACTTAAGAATGAAATAAGCTAAGTGCCAACATAAAGAAAGATAGTCTTCGATTCATACCAAAGTACAAATCCACTATCGATACTTGAAGACAACAATCTTTTACCAAAGATGGAGAGAGAAACCATCTCCAACAGAGTGGCCAGAAAAATCTATGGTGAAAATTTTATACATTCTTGCCTTCATCTATCCCCATTTTGGAAAAGAGGATAAATGAAAACAAAAATATATAAAATATTTTGGATGCCATGATCTGCAGATGTTCTTATTAAGATGACCATGACATGAGGAGAGATGTACTATCTCGAGATAGAAGTCAACACCATACAATGGACCCATTCAATCAAGGACTAAGGATAATGGGTGCATGTGTACAGATTCTTCCCTACTTTACATGGAAAAGTAAAGTAGGGTTTATTTTAAATTAGGTTCATTACAGGCAAGCCCCATAGTTAATTACATCCTAGATGAGATCCCTTTGGAATACTCTCGATTAAAGTAAATGATCTCTCCAAAGATTTCATATAGGATTATCAATTGATTATATTTGGAAGATCAAATGGATTGATCAAGAAGAGGGAGTTATTATCAAGCCAAAGGAAGATAAGTAGAGATGCCCACGATGCTAAATGGAGCATCTCAAACTGTCCTATGGTTGGGCTTTATATTTTTGAAGTTGATTTAATTTGTTTTGAGTTGAATTTTTTATTAGAAATTTAAGGCTTATGATTCCACAACACAAGATTATGAAAATGCCTAAGAGGTGAGGATTTATGCGTATGGCCCATAAAGGGGAGAAGGATCCTAACCTAAATCTAGGGAGCTTTGGCGAGGGTTGAAAGCATAATCTAAATCTAAGGCAAAAATGGGTATTTGGATGTCCTCCACAAGAGAGGACAAACTACCCAACTGTTTAGACTTACAACCACTTGGGGGTGGCTGCCAACTAACTCTTATAGTTTGAAATTCATGTAGGCAAGTCACATACTTTATGCAAGATAGCTAGGTTGTTATTTATTTAGAAAGAGACTAAGTCCTTAAACTCACTCCCTAAGAGACTAGATCATGTAAAGGTATGCTTCAAATGACTTAAATCTAATGCAATTTAGATTTCATTTTTTTTTAATTTTTTGGACAATTATTTTGACTCAGGCTAATAAGATTCATATGCCAAATGCATGAGAAATGAGATTATTGGCCAAAATCAGCGAGAAGGGAGAAGGTGTGTTTCTACCATGTTTCTCAAAGGTCAATCCAAGTTTCTCAAAGGTGGAAGCCCTCCAATCAAGAGTGAAAATAATATGCATTTGTGCATGATGTTATAAAAGAAGTACTCATCTAACTAAGGGGTTACTAATTCTTTTATCTTTATTTTAACCTAAGCTTTAGGTGAGGTTATGAGTTCTTTATTTTTAGTTTTAAATTATTAAATTTGGTAAAATATTTATTTTTACCAAAGTGCCTAATCCACATCTAGGCCATACATAAAGTAAGGAAGAAACTAGGAAAAGGATGCCACATAATGCACAAGATAGACAAATCATCAATTAATTTATAAAGCTAATCACAAAAGAATAAGAGGCCATTATGGTCGGGTACTACCGCACAAACCCAAAAATAAATTGGGTAGTCGAGCTCTACCGTTATACAACCTGAATTACAAATGAATTAAATTACAATCAAGCAAGAAATTCATTGTTATGGGAGTCTTCATTTCTTCTTTCTTCTTTGGTTATTTCTTTTGGATGGTTGGAAGGTGGATGCTCCAAAAGTTTCACATGGTACATAAGATGAGATCTTATGATCAATATTCATCATAATCCCCATAACAATCATTCTAAAATCCTAATCGCAAAAATTACATGAAAAGGAAAAGTAAATCTAGCTAATACCTGCAAAATAGAGATTAGCTAAACAAATCACATAAAATCCAAGCATGTATATTGGACTTATCACCCCACACATGGGTGACTAAGTCCAAGCCTATTGGATTATGGTTAGGGGTATAAGCACCGCACAACAAAAATATTTATATTTTATTTATTACCCTAAGCACAATCAAGAAGATAATGGTTAGACTAGATCCCTACCATTCATTCTATACATACATCCTAACATCCACAAAACATATATACAAAATAAAGTAAGCATCAAACCATGCAAGTAACCTAAAGCTAGAAGTGGTGACTTAGCCTAATGTGTGTGCTTTGGTGGTTTGTGTGGTATGCTTAGCTATGGTTTTAAGTTAGAATTTTCTAAATGTGAAGGATGTTCAAATTAGAGGAGGGTTTCATTTAAGTGATTTAATTATTTTGGGTTGATTTTATTTTATGTTTTGATTAAGTGAATCCTACAATTAATTACTAAGTTATAAAGAGAGGGAAAGAGAAGAGAACTTCTCTTTCCTTCCCTAACCTAAGTAATTTCTAAAGTGAATTCATATTTTAATTTTATTTAGTGAATATTTTAATTAAGTGTTTAATTAATCCTAAGTTTAGATGAACTCTAAACAAACCTATTCAAAAGAAATGCATTTTAAGATTGAGTAAAATGAACTAAATTCACAAAATATACATCACTTCACTTATTTCCAAACATATATAACATGCATATGAATGAGTCCTAAACATATATGTGGAGAAAAATTTCTATATAGTCACCTTCATCTGTGGGTGAAGGGCAAGAATATTAAAATTCATCTTTTTGGGGCACCACGCAGATCTGTAGATGTATTTATTTAGGTGATTGAGTACGTCATCAAGGAATAGTGTATTAACTCGAGAGATAGAAGTCACTACCCTTTAATGGCCTAATCATCTCAATAAGGACTCCTAAGGACAATGAGTTTACATATGTACCATAGATTCTTCCTCTATTTTACTTAGAAAAGTAAAGCAGGGTTTATTTTAAATTGTTTGTTTATGAAGATAGTTAATTACATAAAGGGTGATTAGTTTGATTAAGGTAAATGATAATTATCTTCAAAGATTTCAATAGAAAAGACTATCATGGTTATTTTGAAGATCAAATGGGATTGATCAAAGAGAGGGAGTTATTATCTAAAAGAAAAGATAAGTAGATATGATGCTAGAAAATCTAGTAGCATCAATGATACTTTTATATTTTTGAAATTGATTTAATTTGTTTGAGTTGCATTTTCATTAGAAATTTAGGACTTAATTCCATAACACAAGATTAAGGAAATGCCTAAGAGGTGAATTAATGCTTATGTCAAATAAAAGCAACGAACTTAAATCTAAGCTTAGAAGGAAAACACAACCTAAATCTAAGGCAAAAATGGGTATTTGGTTTGCCTCCTATGGAGAAAAATTTCTATATATGGTTGCCTTCCATACATGGGTGAAAAGCAAGAATATAAAAATTCATCTTTTTGGGATGCCACGTAAATCCGCATATGTGCTTATTTAGGTGATCGGGTACGTCATCAAGGAATAGTATATTATCTCGAAAGATAGAAGTCACTACCCTTTAATGGACCTAGTCACCTCAATAAGGAGTCCTAAGGGCAATGGGTCTACATATGTACCAGAGATTCTTCTCTTACTTTACATAAAAAAGTAAAGCAGGGTTTATTTTAAGTCGGGTTCATTAAGTCCCTAACAGGGGCAAGCCCCCATAGTTAATTACATCCTAAGGGATGAGATCCCTTAAAAATACTTTGATTAAGGTAAATGATCGTTGTATTCAAAGATTTCAATAAGAAAGGACTATCAATCGATTGGTTCATTTTTGAAGATCAAATGAGATTGATCAAAGAGAGGGAGTTATTATCGAAGCTAAAAGAAAGATAAGTAGGAGATGCCCATGATGCTAGAAAACCTAGCAAGCATCTCGAACTATCCTATGGTTGAGCTTTACATTTTTTTGAAATTGATTTAATTTGTTTGAGTTACATTTTTTCATTAGAAATTTAGGACTTATGATTTCATAGCACAAGATTAAAGAAATGCCTAAGAGGTGAGGAAATATACTTATAGCCCATAAAGGGGAAAAGCAATCTCAGACTCTAAATCTATGGAGCTTTGGTGAGGGCTGAAAGCATAACATAAATCTAAGGCAAAAATGGGTATTTGGTTTGCCTCCATAAGAGAGGACAAACCACCCGACTGCTTGGACTTACAACCACTTCACACTTGGTGCCAACTAACTCCTCCTACAATTTTAAATACATGTAAGTGAGTCATATGCTTATGCAAGATAGCCAGGCTATTATTTATTTTGAAAGAGACTAAGTCCTTAAATTCACTCCCTAAAGAGACTAGATCATGTAAGGACATGCTTCAAATGTCCTAAATCTAATACAACTCAGATTTCATTTTATTTTCATTTTTTTGGACAATTATTTTGACTCTGGCTAATAGGATTCATATGCATAATGCATGAGAAATAAAGTTATTTCCCAAAATCAGTGAGAATGGAGGAGGTGTGTTTCCACCATGGCTCTCAAAGGTCAAGCCAAGTTTCTCTGGCAAAGGTAAAGCTCAATCAAGAGTGAAGCAAGATGCATTTGTGCATGATGTTATAAAAGAAATACTCATCCAGCTAAGGGGTTGCTAATTCTTTTATCTTGATTTTAAACACAAGCTTTAGGTGAGGTTATGAGTTCTTTATTTTTTTAGTTTTGAGTTGTTAAATTTGGTAAAAGATTTATTTTTCCATAAGACCCTAATCCACATCTAGGCCATACATAAATAAAGGAAGAAACTAGGAAAAATATTCCACTTAATGCAAAAGCTAAACAAAACATCAATCAATTTATAAAGCTAATCATAAAAGAATAAGAGGTGGTCGTACCACCGCATAAACAAAAAATAAATTGTAGAGCTCTACCCTTATACAACCTGGATTATAAATGAATTAAATATAATTAAGTAAGGAATTCATTATTATGGGGGTCTTCAAGATTCATTTCTTCATTCTTCTTCTTTTCTTTTTTCTTCTTTGGTTCCTTCTTTTGGATGCTTGGAAGGTGGATGCTCCAAAGGCTTCACATGGTGAATAAGATAAGATCTTATGACCAATGCTCATCCTAATCACCATAACAATCATTCCAAAATACTAATTGCAAAATTTACATAAAAGGGAAAAGTAAATCTAGCTAACACCTGCAAAATAAATGTTAGCTAAACGAACCACCATATCCCAAGCATGAATATTTCACTTATCACCCCACACATATATGACTAAGTCCACCTAAACTATTGGATTATGCTTAGGGGTATAAGTACCTGCATAGCAAAAGCATTTATGTTTTTATTTATTACAACGCCCCTTAAGCAAAATCTCCCACTGAAAATAATGGTTAGACTAAAATCGCCCTACCATTCATTCTATGAGCATACATCTTAACATCTAGTCTAAAATATATATATCAAAAAATAAAAAGCAAACATCAAACCATGCACCGCTCTAACCTAAAGCTAGAAGTGATGACTTAGCTTAATGTGTGTGTGCTTTGGATGTTTGTGTGGTATGCTTAGCTATGGCTTTAAGTTAAAATTTTCTAAGTGTGAAGCATGTTAAACTTAGAAGAAGGTTTCATTTAAGTGATTTAATTGTTTTGGGCTGATTTTATTTCATGTTTTGATTAATTTCAAGTGAATCCTACAATTAATTACTAAGTTATAAAGAGAGGGAAAGGGAAGAGAACTTCTCTTTCCTTCCCTAACCTTAGTAATTTCTAAAGTGCATTCAAATGTTAGTTTTGTTTAGTGAATGTTTCAATTAAGTATTTTAATTAGTCCTATGTTTAGATGAACTCTATACAAGTCCATTCAAAAAGAAAGACATTTTATGATTAAATAAAATGAACCAAATTCACAAAATATACATCACTTCATTTTTTTCCCAACATGTATAACATGCATATGAATGAGTCCTAAGCATATCTATACACACAAATGAGAATGTTCAACACACTTTATGATGCATGCTAAGTAATTTATTTAGGAAAATTTGAAAGTTCATTATGCATGATTTTCATTAAGTAGAAAAGGGATTTCTTATCTAAATTTTCACATGCACATATGAAAGTAAGAAAGGCATAAGTGAGTACAACGCCATTGTTAACCAAAGGTGTAAGGTACAAGACTTACTTAGGGCTACTTAAAGGCTCACAACCTCGGGGTTGTCCAGGTTAATATACCACTTTCCTTAAATACAAATGTGTGTACAAAAGAAATGAATGGAAAAGGAAGAATGCAAAAATTTGTATTAGTTGATTCTTTTTGTTTATGTAATTTATATATGCAAGTATATGTATCCATCTTAAGTGATAGTATAGGAATGAATAGGGAATGGAATTGGGCAAGTGTTAGGTTCTTTTCAAATGAACCATACATCTTACCAAATCCTATTCAAAACTATACTAAAAGAAAAGAGAAGGAAGACCTACATTAAGGACATCCTTATATCTTACTCACATGTAAGCATATAATTAAAAGATAAGTAACACACTTTCAATTTTGATAATTGATTCATATATTTTAAAATAATTTGAATTTATATAAATAGCCACTCATATTTTACTTTAGCCAACATATGCAAATTTGACATAAAGTAAATATTTTCATTTTAAATTTAAATTTTGAAAAGTAAGAATAAATGAAACCACATGACACACATATTTAGCATGTTGGGGGAAAAAACTAAAGCAATGAAAGCATGTAAACACATTCACTTTAAATAAATCCTAAAGACAATCTTATGAAATAAGAAAGCTTAAATTAAATCAAAGTTCAAGATGATTTTAGTTTGATTTTGAATTTGATTTAATTTTGAAAATGTGAGTTTAGCTTGCTGTTCCTAACCCATTCTCACATGTGTTTGACATTTTTGTTTAATTTTTAGATGATTAGATTCATTTTTAGATTTTGATTAGGTTAAGGTATGAATTAAGAAAGTTAATTAACCCTTACCAACACCACCTTAGCATAGTTAACCAAGTAATTATGAGCCATTGAGATGAAATAAAATCTTATAAATAATTTAAATTTGTAATGCACCTAGGAAGAAAAGGGCCTAATGCAATTTGGCTCATGATTAATGGTTAATTAAGCTAAGGGGTTTAACTTAAGTAATTTCAAAACACTACTCACACATATGAGTTAGGTTTTGATTTCCTTAATTGAACTTAGGCTCTTAAACACCTAATCATCTACCCAAAGTAGATTAATTAAGTTTTTAAAGGTTTTCTAATTTTTAGAAATTAATTAAGAGGGTAATTAATGAATTAGCCCTTAATTAAGAGAGGATTAAGGAAAGAACAGGGGGTTTAAGGAATATCTTAAGGGAAATACCCAAAATTATTTTTAAGCTCCTATTCACTGGATCTAACCTTAATCAACTCAATAAGGGATTAAAATACTAATCAAACCTTAATTATCTTAATTACATTAAAGGAGTAATTAGAATGCATTTGCAATTCCCCAATTAAGCCTTCAATAAATCTCAAGAAAATTAGGGAGGAAGTCATCCCCAAAACATACCCAAGAAGTTTGGGATTAATCGAGGATTAATTAAGGAGTAATTAGAAAATAAGATTTCATTAAAAGGCAAAATCAGAGAAAGATACAATACAAAATCCATTAAAACTAATTTTAGAATATTTTAGATTGAATTATCTTTCAATTGAAATTTACCTCATATTTTTTAATTTTAATTTAGGGAGATATGAATTTTTAAAGCTTAGAGGGTTAATTAAGATTAATTAAAACCTAATTAAATCCTCTTAGCCCACAACTTGACATGCGCTCGGGTTTTTACATCATCGTGAGTCGTCACTTAAACATCCCACCGGCAAGTGTGTGGATGCGGTTTGATACCCATTGTTCGATCAAGGATCAAACGCCTAGGGATCACCCTGTGGTTTTAAAAGGATAAAAGGATTTGTAAAACTTGCAGTTAATCTTGACCGTCCATCCAAAATGTGCAGATGGACAACCAGGATTATCTCTGTTCTTCCCCGAGGATCAATGGAGACCGTCCATGATCCAAGTTGATCGATTGATTGAGGCAGATAAATTTTGCACACACCATTATAAAGCATAGAAGATCATATCCAATGGTGGAATTCTCATGCCATGGCACTTTCTTTCACAAAAGACCAACACCCCTTATGTCTAGTGGTCAGAAAATGGCATACCTCACTAGAGGTGATCATGCTCGATTCTTGAGGAGCTTCGTAGACAAGCATGTGAGAGAATTAGCTCTTGAGGTTATGTAGATTGCTCTATGGACCAACTCCCCTTGATCCCCTTTGCAGCTTTGATCCAATTGAACCTCTCCTGCCTGAGCTTGGGAAGGCTTAGGAACTGACTTAGCTGAGTGGAATGTGCAAATTGCACATGTTTTGAGTGAGGAGGAAGTTGAGGATTCAATGGAGCTCCCCTATTTTCACTATTAAAAAAATGAGAATGGGAAAATGGCTGGAGCTCTAGGTGGCTAGGGATCACTCTTTGATGGCTCCTAACACTCTCCCTTACTCAATCGACACTGAGGAAGTACAAATTGAATTGAATTAAGGGGAGTATATCTCCCCCTATGGAAATCAGACAGTCAAAGCTATGGTGCCATTTTGATCCAATTGGCCATATGGAAAGGGTTGTTTGGGCTACATGAAGTTAGCATCTAGCCAGTTTGAGCCATGGAGTGGATTAATAACCTCTCATGTGCTTCAAATCAAGTGGAGGGAGGTTTTCAAATTGCCTTTGATCTAGGGGTTGGTTGGGTTAATTTTGAACCCAAACCCAGGGTGCACCACCCTCCATAGGGTTCACTTGACCTATTAGGAAGGTATCAAGTTGATATGAAGAGGGTTGACCAAATTCCCATGGATTTGACCAAAATTTATTCTATGTCCTAGAAATGGTCATTTATTTGATTTTGAATTTGAATATGATGGTATGTTGAGAAAATGGGTTTGGCCAAGTTTCATTGAGATTTGAGTTCATTTGATATGGTTTGGCCTATGTTGACCCATTTAGGTTAAAATGGGTCAACTTAGGTCAAGTTGACCAATTGATCAAATTGAGCAATACGTAAGTTGGGTCAAGAAGTTCATATGACCATTTGAAATGTTTTGGTGGCTTTGGTTTGATTCAATTTGGTTTAGTTTTGAATTCATATGACTTCATTTAGGTCAAATGGGTCAAGTTGACCAATTTGACGACCTATTGAGCTGGAGTCATGGGTAGGTTTGGTTAGTCATATGAAGTGGATTGGTATCTTTGTTTCCAATTAATTTTGGTTAAGTTTGAATTTGGCTCAACATGACCCTTTAGGTCAAGTTGGGTTCAAGGTCAATTGGGCTAGGTTAGGTCTAGTTGAGTGAGGCTTTGGTCAAGTTCAACAAGTGATTTGGAATGAACTTGACCCATTGGTTTCAATCAATTTGGCTTAGATCAAGTTTTGACACATTTTGACTTTTAGGTCAAGTTGGGTCAACTTGGGTCAAGTGGCCAAGTCTAGGTTAGGCTCAAATGTTGACTTGGTCAAGTTCAAACATAGTTCATGAATGAACTTAGATCAATGGTTTCAATCAATTTGGCCTATGCTAAATTTTGGCTATATTGGGTTTTATTTTTGGCAAAGTGTTGACTTGGTCAACCCTTAGGCTTGACTTGGTTTGACCCAATTTGATTGATTGATCATCTATGATGATTGCTGATTATGATGAGAAGCATATGTGAGTTTGATTCAATCCAATTTGGTTAGGATTAGAATTTGGCTCATAAGGGTACTTTAGGTCACTTTGGGTCAAGTGAGCCTAAGTGGGTCAAATGGCTTGGTCAAAGCTTGATTTGAGTTTGATTGAACTTGTATATGGACTTATGATTGAAATATAAATCCATTTGCAAGTGGTTTGAAGTCAAATGGGTTTTGATCCATTTCACAATTTCATATTCAAAGGAAGAATATGAATGGATTTGGGGTTTGATTTTTGAATTAGATTTTGATTGTTTGATTGAAGTTTGTATTTATATTTGGATTCATGATTGTAGGGTTGATTGAATCATGAAGAAAAATCAATAGTTTGGCTTGATTTGAAGTTGATTTGGCTAAGTTCAAGATTTTGACTTGAAGCTTAGGTTGGATTTTGAATTAGTTTGATTTTTTGATTGTTGGAATTTTTCATTTATATATATATATATATATATATCTATGAATATAAATGGATCATGAGAAAATTTTAAGAATTTGAAGTGATTTGATTATGATCTAGGCTAAGTCCTTTAAAAGGGAATTTAAAGGACTTAAGAAATTTTTGGAGTTTGAAGCTTGAATTTTTGAATTTGGTTTGATTGATTTATATTTATATTTCATTTATATATGTGAATATGAATGAGAATATAAATAAATTATGAGAAAATCCCATGAATTTGAAATGATTTGGTTATGATTTAGGTTAAGTCCATTAAAAGGAATTTAAAGAACATAGGAAAATTTTGGAGTTTGAAGTTTGAATTTTTTTTTTGAATTTGGTTTGATTGATTTATATTTATATTTCATTTATATATGTGAATATAAATAAGAATGCAAATGAGTTATGAGAAAATCCCATGAATTTGAATTGATTTGAACATGATTTAGGATAAGTCATTAAAAGGAATTTTAAGGACTTAAGAAGGATTTTAATTTTGGAATTTAATTTTTAGATTTGATTTGATTGATTTGTATTTACATTTGATTTATATATGTGAATATAAATGAGAATATAAGTGAGTTGTGAGAAAATTCCATAAATTTGAACTGATTTGGTTATGATTTTGGCTAAGTCCTTAATGAAAATTTAAAGGACTTTGGAAGTTTCATGAATTGATTTTGAATTTCGAATTTAATTTGGTTGGTTTAAATTTATATTTCATTTATATATGTGAATATAAATGAGAATATAAATGAATTATGAGAAAATCTCATGAGTTTGATTTGCTTTAGATCATGATTTAGGCTAAGTCCTTAAGAAAAGATTAAGGACTTAAGAAAGATTTGGATTTAGGAATTTCATTCATGGATTTCAATTATGGATTATAATTATGAATTTCAATCACATGGAGTTGATTGGAGTTTGAAGAAAATTAAAATAAGATTGATTTGGAGTTTGACTTGAAGGAAGGAAGGTGAGGAATGGTTAAAGCTAAGCTTAGGCAAATTTTCCTAACACCCCTAAGGCATGATCTATTCCTATGGATAACTCTTCTAAGTCTATAAGACTAGGTTGAGTGTCCACTTAATCACTAGATGTGTGTTAAGACTAAGGAACTCTTAATGTCTAAGAGAAGTCCTATGTCTAAGATGGAGGGGTTGAGAGCTCATTCTAAAAATGAGGTCAACACCTCCACAAGAGAGGACAAACCACCCGACAGCTTGAACTTACAACCACCTGGGGTGGCTGCCAACTAACTTCTCCTACGATTTTAGATACATGTAGGCAAGTCATATGCTTTATGCAAGATAGCTAGGCTGTTATTTCTTTATAAAGAGACTAAGTCCTTAAACTCACTCCCTAAAGAGATTAGATTATTTAAGGATATGCTTCAAATGACCTAAATATAATATAATTTAGATTTCATTTTATTTTCATTTTGGACAATTATTTTGACTCTGGCTAATAGCATTGATATGCCTAATGCATGAGAAATAAAGTTATTGGCCAAAATCAGGGAGAAGGGAGGAGGTGTGTTTCCACCATAGTTCTCAAAGGTCAAGCCAAGTTTCTCTGGCAAAGGTGGAAGCCCTCCAATCAAGGGTGAAACAAGATGCATTTATGCATAATGTTATAAAAGAAATACTCATCTAGCTAAGGGGTTACTAATTCTTTTATCTTGATTTTAAACCTAAGCTTTAGGTGAGCTTATGAGTTCTTTATTTTTAGTTTTGAAATGTTAAGTTTGGTAAAAGATTTATTTTTTCCTAAGAGCCTAATCCACATCCAGGCCATACATAAAGCAAGGAAGAAACTAAGAAAAGGATGCCACTTAATGCACAAGCTAAATAAATCATCAATCAATTTATAAAGCTAATTAAAAAAGAATAAAGGTTGTTGTGGTCAGGTACCACCGTACAAACCTAAAAAAAATGGGGTGGCTGAGGTTTACCCTTATATAACTCGGATTACAAATGAATTAAATACAATTAAGCAAAAAATTCATTATATGGGGGTATTCAAGCTTCATTTCTTCTTTCTTCTTCTTCTTCTTCTTTCATTCTTCTTTGGCTCCTTCTTTTGGATGGTTGGAAGGTGGATGCTCCAAAGGCTTCACATGGTGCATAAGATGAGATCTTATGACCATTGTTCATTCTATTTCCCATAACAATCATTCCAAAAGCCTAATTTGCAAAATTTATATGAAAAGGAAAAGTAAATCTAGCTAGCACTTGCAAAAAAATGATTAGCTAAACAAACCACCAAATCCCAAGCACGTATATTGGACTTATGACCCCACACATGGGTGACTAAGTCTACCTAGCCTATTGGATTATGCTTAAGGGTATAAGCACATGCATAGAAAAAACATTTATATTTTTATTTATTACAGTCCAAGCACAATCCCTCGAAAATAATGGTTAGACTAAAATCTCATTCATTCATTCTCACATACATCCTAACATCCGGTCTAAAACATATATCACAAAATAAAAGTAAACATCAAACCATGCACCTGCTAACCTAAGCTAGAAGTGGTGACTTTAATGTATGTGCTTTGGTGGTTTGTGTGGTATGCTTAGCTATGGCTTTAAGTTAGAATTTTCTAAGTGTGAAGCATGTTCAACTTAGAGGAGGGTTTCATTTAAGTGATTTAATTATTTTGGGTTAATTTTATTTCATGTTTTGATTAGGATCAAGTGAATCCTACAATTAATTACTAAGTTATAAAGAGAGGGAAAGAGAAGAGAACTTTACTTTCCTTCCCTAACCTAAGTAATTTCTAAAGTGGATTTATATTTTAGTTTTGTTTAGTGAATATTTTGATTAAGTATTTTAATTAATCCTAAGTTTAGATGAACTTTAAACAAACCCATTCAAAAATAAAGGCATTTTAAGATTAAATAAAATAAACTAAATTCACAAAAAATACATCACTTTATTTCATTCCCAACATGTATAGCATGCATATGAATGAGTCCTAAGCATATCTATACATATAAATGAGAATGTTTAACATACTTTATGATGCATGCTAAGTGATTCATTTAAGGAAATTAGAAGTTTATGATGCATGATTTTCATTAAGTAGAAAAGAGATTTCTTATCCAATTTTCACGTACACACATGAAAGTAAGAAAGGCATAAATGAGTACAACACTATTGTTAACCAGAGGTGTAAGGTACAAGGCCTACTTAGGGCTACATAAAACCTCGCAGCCTCGGGGTTGTCCAGACTAATATACCACTTTTCTTAGATACAAACATGTGTATAAAAGAAATAAATGGAAAAGAAAGAATGCAAAAAATTGTATTTGTTGATTTATTTTGTTTATGCAATTTATATGTGCAAGCATAGGTATCCTTCTTAAGTGATAGTATAGGAATGAATAGGATATGAAATTAGGCAAGTGTTAGGTTATTTTCAAATGAACCACACGCCTTGCCAAATCCTATTCAAAAATACACTAAAAGAGAAGAGGAGGAAGACCTACACTAAGCACATCCTTATATCTTACATGTAAGTTTATAATTAAAATATAAGTAACACGCTTTCAATTTTGATAATTGATTCATATATTTTTGAAAATAATTTGAATTTAGTAGTGATAATAGCCACTCATATTTTTTACTTTAGCCAACACATGCAAATTTGACATAAAGTAAACATTTTCATTCTGAATTTAAATTTTGAAAAGTATGGATGCATGAAACCACATTGCACACATATTTAACATGTTGGGAAAGAATTAAAACAATGAAAGCATGTAAACACATTCACTTTAATTAAACCTTAAAGACAATCTTATGAAATAAGAAAGCTTAAAATAAATCAAAGTTTATTTAATATGATTTTTGTTTGATCTTGAATTTGATTTAATTTTGAAAATGTGAGAGTTTGCTGTTCCTAACCCATTCCCACATGTGTTTGACATTTTTGTTTAATTTTTTGGATGATTAGATTCATTTTATATTTTGATTAGGTTAAGGTATGAATTGAATAAGTTAATTAACCCTTACCTACACCACCTTAGCATAGTTAACCAAATAATTATGAGCCAATGAGATGACATAAAACCTCACAAGAAATTTAAATTTGTAATGCACCTACGAAGAAAAGGGCCTAATGCAATTTGGCTCATAATTAATGGTTAATTAAGTTAAGGGGTTTAACTTAAGTAAGTTCAAATCACCCCTCACACATATGAGTTGAGTTTTGATTTCCTTGATTGAACTTAGGCTCTTTAACACCTAAGCATCTACCCAAAGTAGATTAATTAAGTTTTGGAAAGTTTTAGAAATTTTTAGAAATTAATTAAGAGGGTAATTAATGAATTAGCCCTTAATTAAGAGAGGATTAAGGAAAGAAAAGGGGGTTTAGGGAATAGCGTAGGAGAAATGCCCCAAAATTATTCCTAAAGTCTCATATTCACTAGATAAAACCTTAATCAACCTCAATAAGGGATTAAAACACTAATCAAACCTTTAATTATCCTTAATTACATAAGGAGGGTAATTAGGAAATCCATTTGTAATTCCCCCAATTAAGCCTTCAATAATCCCAAGAAAACTAAGGGAGGTAGAGGTCATTCCCAAAAATATACTCAAGAAGTTTGGGATTAATCAGAGGATTAATTAAGTAGTAATTAGTAAATTAAAATTTCTAATAAAAGGCAAAATCAGAGAAAGATATAATTCAAAATCCATTAAAACCAATTTTAGAATATTTTAGATTGAATTATCTTTCAGTATAAATTTACCTCATATTTTTGAAATTTTTATTTAGGGAGATATGCAATTTTAAAGCTTAGAGTATTAATTAGAATTAATTAAAACCTAATTAATCCCCTTAGCCCATAACTCGACACGCGGCGACGGCGGTCAATGTGCATTACACGCATCATGCTGTGAGCTACCACTTAAATATCCCATCAAGGTAGGAGTGTGGCGGCGGTACATAGTTTAATACCCACCGTTCGATCAAGGATCAAACAACTAAGAATCACCCTGTGGTTTTTAAAAGGATAAATTGATTTTAAAACATGCATTTAATCTCAGCCGTCCATCCAAAATGCACGGATGGATGACTGAGATTAACCCTGTTCTTCTCTGAGGATCATAGGAACCATCCATGATCCAAACCTTGATTCAATCTCGATTGAGCTTGGATTAGGATAAAATTGTGCACACACCATCATACACTAATGCCAATCCTATCCAATGGTTGAATTTTCATGCCATGACACTTTCTTTTACAAAGGTCCAACACCTCTTAAATCTAATGGCTAGAAAATTTTATACCTCACCGGAGGTGATCACTGGCACTCGATTAACTTGGAGGAGCTTCATTTGGTTGAGACGAAGCTGTGGTGAAAGGATTAGCTCTTAAGGTTGGGTAGTTTGCTCTATGGACCAACTCCCCTTGCTCTCTTTTGTGGATTTGATCAAATTAAACTTCTCCTTACCTTTGGAACTTGAGGGAGAGCTTAGGTAAGCTCAATTTGTTCCCCAGAGGGAGTGTGCAGAGGCAATTGGATTGGATTGTAGTGTGGAAGAAGTTTGAAAATCATTTGAGCTCCCTTATTTTCAAAAGATGAAATTTGAGAATGTTGATTTCAATTCCCTCATAGGACACTTAGGATTTCCTTCTGATGGCTCCTAACACTCTATAGCACTCAATCAATAATGAGGATCTGTGAATTGAATTGAATTAGGGGGAGTATATCTCCCCCTATGGAAATTGAACGACCGATGCAAGGTTTATCATTTTGATCCAATTGTCCATATGGAAAGGGTTGTTTGGGTTGTTTGAAGTTGGCACATGGTTGGTTTGAGCCAAGGAGTGGATTAGCAACCTCCCATGTACTTTAAATTGAGTGGATGGAGGTTTTCAAATTGGCCAATTTGAGCTATGGGGTCGGTTTTGGCCTTGGGTCCATTTGGGCTGACCCAAACTCATTGGGTTGGGTGCACCACCCTCCATAGGGTTTACTTGACCTATTTGGAAGGTATCAGGTTGATATGAAGAGGGCTTGATCAAATTCCCCATGAATTTGACCAAATTTGTTATATGATCTAGGGATAGAATGGTCATTTAGTTGATTTTTGTATTTGAATATGTTGGGCATGTTGAGAAAATAGGCTTGGCCAAGTTTCATTGGATTTGGAATTCATTTGATATGGTTTAGCTCATGTTGACCCATTTAGGTCAAAATGGGTCAAGTTGACCAATTGGTCAAATTGGGTCAAACCAAGGGTTGGGTCAAGTTCATATGACCATTTGAGATGTTTTGGTTGCTTTGGTTTGATTCAATTTGGTTTAATTTTGAGTTTGGCTCATATGACTTCATTTAGGTCAAATAAGTCAAGTTGACCAAGTTGACCCATTTGACCTATTTGAGCTAGGTCATGGGTAGGTTTAGGTTTGGTTAGTCATATGAAGTCGATTGGTATCTTTGTTTCCAATCAATTTTGGTTAAGTTTGAATTTGGCTCAACATGATCCCTTTAGGTCAAGTTGGGTTCAAAGTGAATTGGGCTAGGTTAGGTCTAGTTGGCCAATTGAGGCTTTGGTCAAGTTCAACAAGTGATTTGTAATAAACTTTACCCATTGGTTTCAATCAATTTGGCTTAGATCAAGTTTTGACATATTTTGACTTTTAGGTCAAGTTGGGTCAACTTGGGTCAAGTGGCCAATTGGGCTAGGTTAGGCTCAAATGTTGACTTGGTCAAGTTCAAACATAGTTCATGAATGAACTTAGATCATTGGTTTCAATCAATTTGGCCTATGGTGGATTTTGGCTATGTTAGGTTTCATTTTGACTAAGTGTTGACTTGGTCAACCATTATGTTTGACTTGGTTTGACCCAATATGATTGATTGATCATTCCATGATGATTGTTGATCATGATGAGAGGCATAGATGAGTTTGACTCAATCCAATTTGGTTTGGATTAGAATTTGGCTCATAGGGATACTTTAGATCACTTTGGGTCAAGTGTGCCTAAGTGGGTCAAATAATGTGGTCAAAGCTTTATTTGAGTTTGATTGAACTTGTATATAGACTTATGATTGAAATATAAATCCATTTGCAAGTGGTTTGAAGTCAAATGAGTTTTGATTCATTTGACAATTTCATATTCAAAGGAAGAATATGAACGGATTTGGGGTTTGAATTTTGAATCAGATTTTGATTTGGTGATTGAAGTTTGCATTTATATTTGGATTTATGATTGTAGGGTTGATTGAATCATGAAGGAAAATCAAGAGTTTGGCTTGATTTGAGGTTGATTTGGCTAAGTTCAAGATTTTGACTTGAAAGGCTTAGGTTGGATTTTGAATGGATTTGAGTTTGATTTTTGGAATTAGTTTTGATTGTTTGAATTTATATTTCATTTATATATGTGAATATAAATGAGAATATAAATAAGTCATGAGAAAATTTCGTGAATTTGAAGTGATTTGATCATGATTTAGGCTAAGTCTATTAAAAGGGAATTTAAAGGACTTAGGGAATTTTTGGAGTTGGGAGTTTGAATTTTTGAATTTGGTTTGATTGATTTATATTTATATTTCATTTATAAATGTGAATATAAATGAGAATATAAATGAGTTATGAGAAAATCCCATAAATTTGAATTGATTTGATCATGATTTTGGCTAAGTCCATGAAGGAAAACTTAAAGGACTTAGAAAAAATTTCATGAATTGATTTTGAATCTTGAGTTTAGTTTGATTGGCTTATATTTTTTTTATTTATATATGTGAATAAAAATGATAATATAAATGAGTTATGAGATAATCTCAAGGATTTGATTTGGTTTGATCATGATTTTAGCTAAGTCCTTAAAAGAAGATTAAGGACTTGGGAAAGATTTGGATTTAGGAATTTCATTCATGGGTTTTGATCATGGATTTCAATCATGGATTTCAATCATGTGGCATTGATTTGAGTTTGGAGAAAATCAAATAAGATTGATTTGGAGTTTTACTTGAGGGAAGGAAGGTGAGGAATGGTTCAAGCTAAGGGTTGGCAAATTTTCCTAACAACCCTAAGGCATGACCTATTCTTATGGCTAACTCTTCAAAAGTCTCTAGGGCTAGGTTGAGTGTCTACCTAATCACTAGATGTGTCTTAAGACTAAGGAACTCTTAAAGTCTAAGAGAAGTCCTATGTCTAAGATGGAGGTGTTGAGAGCTCATTCTAAAAATGGGGTCAACAAAGGGTGCCTAATAGGTGTGGTGTGATTGACAAAAAACACCAAAAGATCACAAGCACTAATAGAAATAATCTATCCCTAACCCAAGGTGTAGAAAGAATCCATAACTTAGTGCAATGTGGCTCTACTTATGTCCAAGACATAAGAGAGAGGGAAGAATCCATTAAGGGATAGAGTGTGAACCTTCCATTAGGGAAGCAGGTTTAAATCATCCACAAGGGGATGAGAGGTTTGGTTTGATTTAAGTCTCACTGAGGAGAAACTTCCACTAAGGAAGAGGGTTGAATATGTTTCAATTTTGTTAGGTTTGAATTTTGAAATAAATCTTGTTGGTTTGCGATGGATTGCACTGAGTAGGAGCCACGAAGGATAAGACCTGACTTAGATTTACCAATCCAAAGTGGTAGTCTACTAAACACATAGCAGGGCTAGCAAACAAAAGGGATACCTTTTGGTATGTAGCAGTTGTACTAGGAAGAAAGCATAGTATACTTACATCCTCCAAAGTAGAGACCAGTTGCTGGGGTAATCTATTGGCAAGACAATAGATTGAACCCAACCTAAGGCTGACTATTGAGTGATTGCTGCTGGGAAAATTAAATCAACTCAAAGATAGTCAAGATTAATTTCATTTTTTTAGATTTGTTTATTTTGATGGATGATGGATCCCATCGGTTTGTGATGAATTGCACTGAGTAGGAACCATGGAGGCCTAGACCTAACTCAAATTTTCCAATTCAAAGGGAGTAGTCTACCAACTGCAAGGTAAAACTATCTAACGAAAGGGGTGCCTTTTGGTTTACAATGATCAATTCAAGGGAAGAAAGCTCGGGGACTCACATCTTCCACTAGAAAAGACCACTGGGGTGATTGGTTGCTTTGGGCAATAAATCAAACCCAACCTAAGGCTGACTATTGAGTGAATTCCGTTGGAGGACTTAAATCAGCTCAAGGATAGTCAAAAGATTAATTTCATTTTTTTAAGATTTGTTTATTTTGATGGATCCCATTAGTTTGTGATGAATTGCACTGAGTAGGGGCCATGAAGGCCTAGACCTGACTCAGATTTATCAATCCAAATGGAGTAGTCTACCAACCACAAGGTAGAACTATCCAACCAAAGGGGTGCCTTTCAGTTTACAATGTTCAAGTCTTAAGAAGAAAGGGACTCATATCTTCTAGAAATAAGGAACCACTGGGGTGATCGATTGCTTTGGGCAACAAATCGAACTCAACTTAAGGCTAACTATTGAGTGAATGTCGCTGGGGGACTTAAATCAGCTCAAGGATAGTCAAATATTAATTTCATTTTTTAGATTTTTTTATTTTAATGAATTCCATTATTTTGCGATGGATTAAACTGAGAAGGAGCTCATATTAGCCTAGACCTATCTCAGATTTACGGAACTAAAGGGAGTAGCTTCCCGGCTGATGGGAGAGCTATCTGACCAAAGGAGTGCCTTTTGATTTGTAATGATCAATTCAAGAGAAGAAAGCTCGAGAAATCACATCTTTCATTAGAAATGACCACTGGGGTGATATGTTGTTTTGGGCAACAAATCAGATTTGACTTAGGGATGACTATTGAGTGAATGCCATTGGGGGATTTAAATCAACTCAAGGGTAATCAAAGATAGATTTCATTTTTAGTTTCATTTATTTTGATGGATTTCATTGGTTTGTGGTGGGTCATACTGATAAGGAGCTCATATCAGCCTAGACCTATCTCAGATTTACTGAACCAAAGGGAGTAGCTTCCTGACCGATGGGAGAACTATTAGACCAATGGAGTGCCTTTCAATTTGTAATGATCTATTGAAGGGAAGAAAGTTTGGGGACTCACATATTCCACTACAAAATAGCATTGGTGATCAGTTCCTTTGGGCAATAAATCGAACTAGACCTAGGGCTACCCGTCAGTTTGTGACAATCATGCTAGAAAGAATGTGTCATAGTCTTACATCTTCCAAAGAGGAATGACTGCTGGGGTAACCTGCTTATGGAAAAATAGATTGAACCCAACCTAAGGGTGACTACGGGGTGAGTGCCAACCTGGGGACTTATCTCAACTCAGGTAGTCATGCAATTCCTATAGGGATTTCTGCTAACACTGCCCTTAAGATAAGATGCCTGTTTGGGAAAAGGGGCCCTTTAGGGGCTTGATTTCCTGATCCACAAGCGAATTAATTTTATTTGTTTTATTTTATTTAGTTTTTTTTAACGTGAACCCTATTAGTTTATGAGGGATCAAATTGAGAAGGAGCTTTTATCAGCCTAGGGCTATCTCAGATTTATTGAACCAAGGGAGAATTTGCGCATCCGCTGAACAAATTCTCCAACCACAGGGGCAGCTACTAGGAAAGAGGGACTGTCTAATCCAAAAAGTAACTTGGATAGTGTCTAAATAAAGTCACAAAGGACATGATCCAAATAGAGTGCTCACAGGAGATGGGGTCGTTAAGGGCTTAATCCAAAACCCTGGAGAAGGTGACATGGCTAGTCATATATCTAATAGGTATTCGGTGGCCAACTCAAGGAGAAAGCATGGGGACTCATATCTGCCAAGAGTGCTGTATCCATCGGGTGAGTCACTATCAGCATAGCGAACATCAACCAACCTAAGGTGTCCATCAGTTTGTAATAATCAGCCTAGGAAGAAAGCTCGGGGACTCACATCTTCCTATAGCTAAACTGATTGTTGGGATAGCCTGCCTTTGGCTCGACATGTGCCATCCGACCTAGGACTATTGTGGGACTTATATCAACTCAAAAGTAGTCAAGAGGAAAAGGAGCCTCTAGGGACTTATCCTAAACCTCTCAACCTAGTTAGAGCATGATGGCTAGTTCAAGAAGAAAGCACGTACTCACATCTTCTTAAACAAAGTCAACATGAGGTAGCTTACTGGCTGGGCAGTGGAGACTACCATACTAACAAGGCACTCATTGATTTACAATGGTTAAGTTAGGAAGAAAGCTCGGGGACTCACATCTTCCAAACAAATGATCACTGGGGTGACATACTAGCAAGCCAATATGTAGACCTGACCTAGAGCAGCTATTGAGTGAGTGAGTGCCACAGGGGCTTGCTCCCACATCAAAATAGCTTGAGATAAAAGATTTGTGTTTGTTTTTATGCATGTGTCAAAAGGAATAGGATACCTATGGGAGACTCTTACACCTACCTTAAACACACTAGGGGTTTGATGAAATGGTGCCACGGATGGCAAAAAGGATTCCCACTAAGAAAAGATGTCGCTTGGGTTCTCTACCTTTTATCTGTTAATCAAAATAGGATGCCTCTCAGGTTCTCTTACACCTATTCTAATAGTGTCAGGAGATTGTGTTTGTGTTGTGAAAGAGGGATAGGATGCCACTGGGGACTCTTACACCTACCCTAGACACGTCACGACAAATTTGCAAGACAAGCAAACAATGCTTCGAAAGAAGAGAAGCTTTGATGAATGGATTCAAATTTTTATTCTTTTTATTGATGATTATTTTCAAATGATTTGTTTCATGAGAAATATTTTTTTAGGTAGAGCCCATTAATTGGAAGCATCGGGTGTTCCGCTTTACAATCAATAAGCTAATAAGATCCTCCTTGGTAGGCCTTCTCTATGACATAGGGGCCTTCCTAAGTGGGTTTAAACTTTCCTCCCATCTTTTGACAGACAACAATTGGTCTCCTTTGGACTAACGCAAGTTGTCCTACTCGGAAAGACCTAGGGCAGACCAGCTTGCTGTGAGCTTGAATCATTTTGGCTTTGTACAACTCGAGGTTCTAGCATGCCCATAGGTGACTTTCCTCCAAACCTTCGAGCTCTTCTAACCGCAACTTTGCATTCTGCTCTGTAGTTATCTTGTTTCCTAATGCTATCCTTAGTGACAGGAGTTGAACTTCTAAAAGTAGAAAAGCTTCAGATCCATACACTAGGGAAAATGAGGTAGACTGAGTTAGACTTCGGTATGTGGTGCGGTAGGCCCAAGCTTCAATAACCGTTTTCGTTTATTATCATCAAGAGTCTTCTTCAGTATCTGGATGAGAGTTTTATTGAATGCTTCTACTAAGCCATTTGCTCTAGGGTAGTAGATGGTAGAGTATCTCCAATATATACCGTGTCTTCTGGCGAAGCTATTGATCTTTGTGCTTTTGAATGCAGTACCATTATGGGATAAATTTGTTGAGGCACTCCAAACCTATATACAATATTATTCCTAATAAACTGAAGCACATGCTGAGCTATGACCTCTCTGAGTGGGATGGCTTCTGCCCACTTAGAAAAGTAGTCGGTGGCAGCTAAGATGAAATGATGCCCCTTGGAAAAAGGAGGATTGATCAGACCGATAATGTTGGTACCCCAACACTCAAATGGCCATGAGGTCAATGTAGGGTGTAGAATGTTGGGTGGTTGGTGGAGGACTACACCGTGCACCTGACACTGATGGCATCTCCTAGCTACATCCATGTAGTCTGTAATCATTGAAGGCCAATAGTATCCAAGTCGCTTGATCTTCATCTTCATCTTCAAACCAGCTTGATGTGCTTCGCATATACCTAAATGTACCTTGGTTATAATGCCATGGGCTTCGTGTTTGTCTAAACAACATAACTACATTTGGTCAAAGAGCCAGCCATACAGGGTGTCATCAACAAGAGCGTAGGAGAGAGCTCTCTGTCTCACCTGATGGACTTGTGTCCTTTTTTGAGGTAGTTTGCCGGTGTTTAAGTAATCTATGAACAGTTGCCTCCAATCCAGCTCCTTGTACATTTTGGAAATGGCAATCTCCCCTTCAAGAGAAAGTCTCTCGATGAGTTCAAAATTAATAAGGGATATGACTTGTCTATTTTGGACCCTTATTGGAATGAATTCATATTCCGGACATGCCAACTCTTTGGCAAGTTTGGCCAAAGAATCTGCTACTGTGTTATTTGTTCGGGGAACCTTGTAGATGGTAACTTCAAGAATTTGGGCCAACAGCTTCATGGTATACTCGTAGTAATGCCGAAGCTTGGTTTTAAGAACCTTGTAGGACCCAATAATCTGATTAATGATCAATTGAGAATCCCCAAAGATGTTAATGCTCTTGACATTGATAGTGATGGCTAACTCTAGACCGATAATCAAAGCCTCATACTTGGCTTCATTGTTTGTGCAGGGGTTGGAAAGATAGTATGAGAATCTTATTACATCATGGTCTGGAGTTAGAAGAACTATTCCTACCCCTGCCTTTCCTAGGAGAATAGATCGTGGTGCTTCTTTTTTGTGAAAGAAGACGCAACATCAAAATACATCTCCCATCGGTGGTTGTTGGCCTCCTCTAAGTTCATGATTTGTTCATTAGGGAGATCATAACTAAGCGAAGAATAAGTAGGAAGTGGGTGTGCTGCTAAGAATTCTACTAGTGCCTGTCCTTTTACTACACGGAGGGGTATGAATGTGATATCAAATTGTGAGAGAATCATGGACCAATGTGCCAAATGTCCAGATAGCATTGGCCATGTCATGAGATACTATAATGAATTTGTTCTGGAGATCAAGTTCACCTTATGAGAAAACATATAATGTCGTAGCTTTTGGGAAGCAAAGATCAAAGCTAGGCAATGTTTCTCAATAGGTTGATAGCTCACTTCAGTAGGAATAAGACAATAGTTGAGGTTGTAGAGAGTGCGCTCCTTCCCTTCGTCGTTGGCTTGGGCCAACAGAGCACCGAGAGAGTCATCCAATGCAGCAGTGTAGAGGATGAGTGGCCTACCCAGGATAGAGACTGCTAGAACTAGTGGTTTCACCAAATACTGCTTGTTGTCTTCGAAGATATGCTAACACTTATCATCCCACTTGAACTTGGCATATTTTTTGACAAGTGCTGAAAATGGCTTGCATCTCCCCGACAGGTTGGAGATAAAGCATCTTAGGTACACCAGCCATTCTTCTTCTTAACTGGAAACTCATCCTTCGGACATGCCTTATTTAAGTCCCTAAAATTGATGTATATGCGAATTTGGCCATTCTTCTTCTTAACTGGGATGACACTAGCTAACTAGGTAGGATATCTTTCTTCCTTGGTGAAACTAGCATCGATCAATTTTTTGACTTCAAAATAACCTATTGTTCAATTTCTAATTGCATGCATCTAGGAGCTTGCTTAATAGGGGTAACGTTGGGATCTATTGCTAGCTTGTGGACTACTACATCAAGAGATAATCCGGCCATTTCTTCATAACTCCATGCAAAGTAGTATTTAAACTTAGTCAATAGCCTAACTAAGCCATTGATTTATTCTTCATTCAGTAATGAACTAATGTATATTGGGCATAGATTTCTCCTACCTTAAGGTTGATTTGTTTAAGTTTGTCTATTATTGAATGAATTTCCTTTTCAAATTTTGGCAGCACCTCTTTGATTTGAGATCATCTGGATCATCTGAAGTTATAAAAACACATTCTCATAAGAGTTAGGGTTGTGTGAGAAGAACCTATCAGACTCCAAATGATTGGTAACAACTTAGTAGTAATCTTCATCATCGATTGGACCCACTATACCGAATCCTAATCTTGCTCTTGATTTTGCTTCCCTGCTTATAATTTTCCATGGCTTTTCAAAATACTCTGACTTGGCTTGGACCATGTGTGAGGAACCAAACCTTTCTGTATAAGATTATGAACACAAAGTGAGTAAAAGTCAAGTGGTAATTCCATTAATTCTTTGAAAGTATCCTTCTCAAGTTCTACATCAACTTCAGAACTTGAGGATGATGATCCCAAAAGAACCTCTTCTGCTTCATGTCATTGGAAGACTTAGGGACTTCCTTAACTATCAAACCTTCAACTTTTTATGATGTAAGTGAGGTTAGAGCTAAGGTTCCCAGCCACTGCCTAATAATTTCACATAAGCCTGATTCGAATACTTTGCTCTGTCTGGAGGCCTGGTCTTCGTCTCTATCTGGGTCAAAGTCACCTCCAATGGAACCAACTGAGAGGAGTTGTCTTGTATACTAATCACATTAGACTCATCCTCTATACTGGATTCCAAGTCTATGAGAATATTAGGGGTACTCCTATGAACTGAAATACGACCTCTGTTGGTTGATGGCTAAATAGGGGGTCTCCCACCTCTGGAACTGTCTCTATTTCAGCCTCTGCCTCTACCTGATGGAGGTTGAGCCATCCTACTCACACGTCCATATGAAGAAATAAACTGTGGGTGGAATGTGATTTGCGGATCTATTTCTTTCTCATTTCTCCTTTCTTGTTCACTTGGATTTCCATTTTTATTTTGTTTTTCTTTTATCTTTTCTTTTCTTTCATTTTCTTTTCATTTTATGAATTCATAAAATTGAAATAGTATCATCTCAACCTCTCTAATTGAAAATTTTTTCATTTGTCAATCCATCCAACCAAAATAGTGAATGAAGTATTTGAATCAATGATGTAGAACTTTGCTTCAATCTTCCATTCTTCTATCTCCAAAGATAACACTATAGAACCTAAAGCCTGCTCACCTTGTTCGTTGAATCCTCTAAACATCATCCAATCTCCTTGAAGTGTAGAGCTGTCAATCCTCAAATAGGCAAGAGTCATTAGACTCATAATGTTCACCGATGAACCTGGATCCATGAGGACTCTGGCAAGTCTAAACCTGTCCATGTCAACTGTGATGTAGAGGAGACAGTTGTGATCCAAGTCCCCTAGAGAAGGTCTTCATCTATGAAGGTGATCCCCTGAGCTTCTTTTGTATAATTTGCTTCCTCACCTATAGTGGTCAGCTGAGCTAAGCATATTTCAGGATCGAGGAGAGCCTTGATTAGTGATTCTCTCATATCTTTGGATAAGACAATGACATCATATATGCTTGGCTTAGATGGAAACTTTCTTAGATGTGAAGGACATTGTATTCCACCTTAGGCTGGTCCTCCAAAAGTATATCCAAAGGTGGAACATTCTGTGGAGGGGCTTCTCAATCCTCTGTACCAATGACTTATTTCTCTCTTTCTTGAGGTGCTGCCCTAGGAGGTAGAACCTTGCCACTATGGAGGTTTACTTTGGTGATCTCTTGTGACAGGGTAATGGAAGGTTCTATCATCACATCAGGCTCACCTACAACTTCTCCTATGGGACCCTAAGAATCGGATGATTCCAAGTCTATCTCAAGAGGTGAACCCGTAGTATTCAGAGTAGGAAAGTCCAACTCTAAATCAGAAAGAGGAAGATAGGAATTGTTTTAGTTATTTTGACTTGAAGAGTTATCGTTAGGAATAGATGAAGAAACCCATCAGAAGTGACTCAAATGTAATTCAAACTAGCTTTATTCTTCAATTTCTTAGAATTGTTTGGAGGTACAAAGTAGAAATCAAGTAAAGTGAGTGGAGTAAGGGATTTGATGCCCTTATCTGCCAATACAAGAGTTTTACTAGTGGAAGAAGTAGACCTAGTTGAAGTGAAAGAGGTCACCGGTGTGGAAGCTGCAACTGTAGGCTGGATGCTAGACTTGATCGGTGGCTACATTAATGGGCTATCCCAGACTGAAACATGCTGCTTCTGCTACTGAGCTCCCCCTTTCCACGAGGTGGCACTAGTAACTTACAAACCTTCCTTGATGTTGGAGGTTTGAGCTGCTCAAGAACCTGCATGGGAAGCTTCTTGATCTTCTGGATGATCTTCTTAGAGATTTTGGATAAATAAATATCCCAACCTTATTTAGTTTTGGAAGGATCACATGTATCCCCAAGGATTACCCTAATGGAACTGGATGGTTGCTCCACAAGGTATTCCTTTGGGATAACTACAGCACCGGCCTTGAAACTGTGTTCAAGTCAGTCCTTAAATGTGAAACAATCCACCAAAATATGGCCTAACATATGGTGGTAGGGGAAAAAGTTTGGTTCATGACTTTTGCCTACTTCCTTCGGTCTCCTAGGCTCACGTAGCTAAAACTTAGGCTTCTTTAAGAGATTCTAAAAGATCTTCTTGATTACCTCTCTCTTACAAAAATATGGTTTATTAAGCTTATCTAAAAGAGTAGGTGGACCATAGCTACTTGGCGGTGGGTATGCATGCCGCTGGTGGTGGTGGTATGGTTGAGGCGGTGGCAATGCTAGCCATGGAGGCTACTATGGAGGCTAGTAGGGCTGCCTCGGTGGTGGCAAAGGAGGTGGTAGGCTGTTGAGGTCGTGGTCGGTTGGCAAGGCAATAGATCGAACTTGACCTAGGGTTGACTATTGAGTGAATGCCATTGGGGGACTTAAATCAGCTCAAAGATAGTCAAAGATTAATTTCATTTTTTTTAGTTTGCTTTGATGGATTTCGTTGGTTTGCGATGGATCACACTAAGAAGGAGCTTATATTAGCCTAGACCTATCTCAGTTATACTAAACCAAAGGAAATAGCTTCCCGACCGATGGGAGAACTATCCGACCAAAGGAGTGCCTTTTGGTTTGCAATGATCAATTCAATGGAAAATAGCTCGGGGACTCACATCTTTCACTATAGAAGACCACTGGGGTGATCGGTTGCTTTGGGCAACAAATCGATCCCGACCTTGGGCTGCTCATCGATTTGTGATAGTCATGCTAAAAAGAATGTGCCATAGTCTTACATCTTCCAAAGCGGAATGACTGTCGCGGTAACCTGCTTGTGGATAAATAGATTGAACCTGACCTAAGGGCGACTACAGAGTGAGTGCTAACCCAGGGACTTATCTCAACTCAGGTAGTCAGGTAATTTCTATAGGGAGTTTTGCTGACACTTCCCTAAAGATAGAATGCCTGCTTGGGAAAAGGGGCCCTTTGGGGGCTTGAATTCCTAATCCATAAGCGAATTAATTTATTTGTTTAGTTTTTTTTATCGTGGACCCTATTGGTTTGTGAGGGATCAAACTGAGAAGTAGCTTATATCAGCCTAGACCTATCTCAAATTTATTAAACTAATGGAGAATCTACATATCCGCTAAATAAATTCTCCAATCACCGGGGTGGCTAATAGGAAAGAGGGACTGTCCAATCCAAGAGTAACCCGGATAGTGTCTAAATGGGGTCTCAAAGGATGTGATCAAAATAGAATGCCCGTAGGGAGAGGGGCTGCTGAGGGCTTAATCCAAAACCTTGGAGAAGATGACATGGTCATTCATATATCAAATAGGTATTTGGTGGCCAACTCAAGGAGAAAGTGCAGGGACTCATATCTGCTAAGAGTGGTGTATCCATCGGGTGAGTTGCTGTCAGCATAGCAAACATTAACCAACCTATGGTGCCCATCGATTTGTAATAATCAGCCTAGGAAGAAAGCTCGGGGACTCACATCCTTCTATAGCAGAACTGATTGCTGGGATAGTCTGTCTTCAGCTCGATAGGTGCTATCCAACCTAGAGCGACTATTAAGTGAATGTCACTGGGGGACTTACATCGACTCAAATATAGTCAAGAGGAAAGGAGCCACTTGGAGATTTATGCTAAACCTCAAATATACTCGACTTAGTCAGATCATGATGATTAGTTCAAGAAGAAAGCATAGGGACTCAAATCTTCTTAAACAAAATCAACATGAGGTAGTCTACTGACTGGGCAGTGAAATCTACCAAACTAATAAGGTGCTCGTTGGTTTACAATGGTCAAGTTAGGAAGAAAGCATAGGGTCTCACATCTTTCAAACAACTGACCACTAGAGTGGCATACTAGCGAGGTAGCATGTAAACTCGACCTGAAAAGGCTAATGAGTGAGTGTCACAGGGGGCTTGCTCTCATATCAAAATAGCCCAAAATAAAATATATGTGCTTGTATTTGTGCTTGTGTTGAAGGGAATAGGATGCCTCTTAGGTTCTCTCACACCCACTCTAAACACACTTGGGGAATTAGATGAAATGGTGCCATGAATAAAAATCGAGGATTCCCACTAAGAAAGGATGCCGCTCAGGTTCTCTTACAACTAAATCAGTTGTGCTAATCAAAATAGGATACCTCTCAGGTTCTCTCACACCTATTTTAATAACATTGGGAAATTGTGTTTGTGCTACGAAAGAGGGATAGGATGCCACTGGGGGACTCTTACACCTATCCTAAAGACGTCATGGTTGATTCGCAAGAAAGCAAACAATGCTTTGAAAGAAAAGAATTTTTTGATAAAATACAATCAAATTTTTGTTCTTTTTGCTGATAATTATTTTTAAACATGTTTTATGGGTAATAATTCTTCAAATAGAGCCCATTAATTAGAAGCATCAGGTGTTCCCCTTTACAATCAATGAGCTGATAAAATCCTCCTTGGTAGGTCTTCTCTATGACATAGGGGCCTTCCTAAGTGGGTTCAAACTTGTCTCCCATCTTTTGACAAGAAAAAATTGGTCCCTTTAGGACTAACACAAGGTCTCCTACTTGGAAAGACCTAGGGTGGACCAGCTTATTGTGAGCTTGAATCATTTTGGCCTTGTACAACTCGAGGTTCTAGCACACCCGTAGACGACTCTCCTCCAAACCTTCAAGCTCTTCTAACCACAACTTTGCATTCTACCCTATAGTGATCTTGCTACTTAATGCTATCCTTAGTGACGGGAGTTAAACTTTTAAAGGTAGAACGGCTTCGGAACCATACACTAAGGAAAATGGGGTAGATTGAGTTAGAGTTCGATACGTGGTGTGGTATGCCGACAAGGCTTCAACCAACTGCTCATGCCACTATCGCTTATTATCATTAAGAGTCTTATTTAGTATTTGGATAAGACTTTTGTTGAATGCTTATGCTAAGCCATTTGCTCTAGGGTAGTATATGGTGGAGTATCTCTAATCTATAATGTGTCTTTTGGTGAACTTGTTGATCTTGGTGCTTTTGAATGCAGTACCATTATCGGATATAATTCATCAAGGCACCCCAAACATATAAATAATATGGTTTCTAAAAAATTGAAGCATATGCTGAGCTGTGACCTCTCTGAGTGGGATTGCCTCCGCCGACTTGGAAAAGTAGTCGATGACAGCTAAGATGAACCAATGACCCTTGGAAGAAGGAGGATCGATAAGACCCACAATGTTAGTATCCTAACACTCAAATGGTCATGAGGCCAATGCAGGGTGTAGAATGTTGGGTGGTTGATGTAGGACCACTCCGTGTACCTGACACTAATGGCATCTCCTAGCTACATCCATGCAGTCTGTAATCATCGAAGGCCAGTAGTATCCTAGTCTCTTGATCTTCATCTTCATATTTAGAGCAGATTGATGTGCTCCACATAGACCTTAATGTACCTCGATTATAATGTCATGGGCTTCATATTTATTTGAACATTGTAACCACATTTGATCTAAGGACCGTCGGTATATGGTGCCATCAACAAGAACATAGGAGAGAGCTCTCTATTTCACCTGATGGGCTTATGACTTTTTTTGAGGTAGTTTTTTGGTGTTCAAATAGTCTATGAACGGTTGGCTCTAATCCAGCTCCTTGTCCTTATAGGAAATGACAACCTCCCCTTTAAGAGAAATTCTCTCGATGAGTTCATCATCAATAAGGGATAGGACTTGTCTATTTTAGACCCTTATTGGAATTGACTCATCTTCTGAAAATGCTAATTCTTTAGCAAGTTTGGCCAAAGCATTTGCTACTGCGTTCTCTGCACAAGGAACCTTGTAGATGGTGAGTTCAGGGATTTGGGCCAACAACTTTATGGTATACTCATGTTAATGATGAAGCTTGGGTTTGAAAATCTTATAGGACCCGATAATTTGATTGATGACCAACTGAGAATCTCCAAAGATGTTGAAGCTATTGACACACACTGTGATAGCTAACTTAGGACCTGCAATCAAAGCCTCATACTCGGTTTCATTGTTGGTGTAGGGATTGAAAAGATAGTATGAGAATCTCATCACATCACTGTCTGGAGTTAATAGAACTATTCCTACCCCTACTTTTCTTGGAAGAGTAGATCGTGGTTCTTCCCCTTTATGAAAAGAAGCTACACCATCAAGATACATCTCCCATCGACGGTTGTCAACCTCCCTTAAGTTCTTGATTTATTCAACAGGGAGATCATCACTAAGCAAAGAATTAGTAGGAAGTGGGTGTACTGATAAGAAATCTACTAGTGCTTATCCTTTTATCGCATGTAGGGGTATGAATGTGATATAAAACTATGAGAGAATCATGGACCATCGTGCCAAATGTCTGGAATGCGTTGGCCATGTCATGAGATACTGTAGTGGATTGGTTCTAGAAATCTAGTTCACCTTATGAGAAAATATATAGTGTTGTAGCTTCTGAAATACAAAGATCAAAGCTAGGCAATATTTCTCAATAGGTGGATAGTTCTCTTCAGTAGGAATCAAATGACGGCTGAGGTAGAAGAGAGCACTCTCTTTCCCTTCATCATTGGCTTGGGCCAACTGAGCCTTTTGAGAGTCATCCAATGCAGCAATATAGAGGATGAGTAGCCTTCCCGGGATAGGGGCTGCTAGAATTGGAGGCTTCACCAAAATACTGCTTGATATCTTCAAAGGCATACTGGCACTTATCATCCCACTTGAACTTGGCATCCTTTTTGACAAGTGCTGAGAATGGCTTGCATATCTCTGATAGTTGGAAATAAGGCATCTTAGATACGCCAACCAGCCTAAAAAAGATCTATGTTGAGTTAAACTCTTAGGAGGTGGCATTTCTAAGATAGCTTTGATCTTTTCTGGATCTATTTCTATTCCCTAATGTTGGATAGCAAACCCAAGGAATTTCCTTGAAGCTACTTCGAATGAATACTTCAAGAGATTCATTTTGAGGTTATAATATTTTAACTATTCAAAAATTACTCTCAAGTCAAAGAGATGGTCTTCCTTTTCTCTGCTTTTAACTACTAGATCATCAACATAGCACTCAACCTAATGATGGATGAGTTCATTGAAGATCTGAGTCATGGCCCATTGGTATGTAGCACTAGCATTTTTATGACTAAAAGGCATGACCTTATAATAATAGATTTTGATCGGGGTTTGAAAAGAGTATTTCTTTCATCTTCGGGGCCATCTTAATTTGGTTATAGCCAGATGACCCATCCCTGAAGAAGAAAACTACATGAGATGAGGTGATGTCCACCATTAATTTTGGTATGGGAAGAGGAAACTCATCCTTAGGACATGCCTTGTTTAAGTCCCTAAAATTGACGTAAATGCGAATTTGGCCATTTTTTTTCTTAACTGGGATGACATTGGCTAACTAGGTAGGATATTTTTCTTCCCCGATGAAACCAGCTTCAATCAATTTCTTGACTTCAAAAATGACCTGTTATTTGATTTCCAATTGTATGCATCTAAGAGCTTGCTTGATAGGGTTAGCACTAGGATCTATTGCTAGTTTGTGGACTATTACATCAGGAGATAATTCAGGCATCTCTTCATAACTCTATGCAAAGAAGTCCTTAAACTCAGTCAATAGCCTAACTAAGTCATTAGTTTCTTCTTCATTCAGCAATGAACTGATGTATGTCAGGCGTAGATTTTCTTCCATCCTAAGGTTGATTTCTTTAAGCTTGTCAATTATTGAATGGATCACCTCTTCAAATTCTAGCAGTGCATCTTTGATTTAGAGATCATCTAGATCATCTAAATTTTCTAAACACACATCCTCATAAGAGTTGGTTTGGTGTGAAAAGAACCTATAAGACTCTAGATGGTTGGTGATAACTAAGTAGTAATCGTCATCATCGACTGGACCCACTATACCGAATCTTAGTCCTGACCTTGATTGCCCTGCCTGTGTTGTTCCATAGCTTTTCGAAGTACTTTGACCTATGCTTAGACCATCAATAAGGGATCAAACCCTTCTTTGCAAGATTAATAACATAAGATGAGTACCAATCAAAAGGTAATTCCATTAATTCTTTATATGAATCATCCACAAGTTCTACATCAACTTCAAGACTTGAGGATGATGAACCCACAAAGAATCTCTTCGGCTTGACATCCTTGGAAGACTGAGGGGCTTTCTTAACTATTAAACCTTCAACTTTTTGAGATGAAAGTGATGTTAGATCTAAGGTTCCTAACTGTTGCCTGATAGTTTTACATACATTTGATTTGAATACTTTGCTTTGTCTGGAGACCCAGTCTTCATCGCTGTTTGGCTCGAGTGTCACCTCCAATGAAACTCGCTGAAAGGGGATGTCTAGTATGTTAATCACATTAGACTCATCCTCTGAGCCCGATTCTAATTCTATATAAATAGTAAGGGTACTTTTATGAACTAGAACATAACCCTTATTGGCTGATGGCCAACCAGGGTGTCTTCCACCTTGGAACCTTTGTTCTCTCGCCTGGAGGTCGAGTCATCCTACCCACATGTCCATATAATGGAATGAACTGTGGGTGGAATGTGATATGCGGCTCTATTTCTTCTTCAATTTCCCTTTCTTATTCACTTGGATTTTTATTTTCTTCTGTCTTTTTCTTCATTTTATTTTTCTTTTGAATTTGAATTTGTCTAAGTTCACAAGAAAGATTGTTTTGAGGAAGATAGTAGGTGGCATCCTCATATATCTTAACCTCTCTAACTAAAAATGGATTTTCATCTCCTTTCACATAGTACTCAATCCCATCCTTCATGAATTTGATGCACTGATAGAGGCAAGATGGAATCATCTTATTTTGATGTATCCAAGGCCTATCGAGCAAAGCAATAAATGAGGTATTCAAATCAATGATATAAAACTTGGTTTCAGTCTTCCAGTCACCTATATCCAAAGGTAACACTATGGAACCTAAAGCCCTCTCGGCTTGTTCATTGAATCCTCTCAACATCATTTGATCTCTTCAGAGTGTTGAGATGTCGATCCTCAAATAGGCAAGGGTCTTTAGACTCATAATGTTCACTGATGCACCTGGATCAATGAGAACTCTGGAAAGTCTAAATCTGCCCATATCAACTTTAATGTAGAGGGGACGGTTGTGCTTTATGTCCCCCAAAAGTAGGTCTTCATCTGTGAAAGTGATTCCTTGAGCTTCTCTAGAATAATGTGCCTCCTCACCAATAGTGGTTAGTTGAGCTAAGCATATTTCAGGATCAAGGAGAGCCTTGATTAATGATTCACTCATCTCTTTAGATAAGATAAGAGCATCGTATATTCTTCGCTTAGATGATAGCTTTCTTAGGTGAGAGAGAACATTGTAGTCCACCTTGGGCTGATCCTCCATAAGCATATCCAAGGGTGGAGCATCTTGTGGAGGGGCTTCTCGATCCTCTGAACCAATGATTTGTTTGCCTCTATCTTGTGGTGGTGCCCTAGGAGGTAGAACCTTGCCACTACGGAGGTTGAATTCGGTGATCTCTTGTGGCAGGGTAATGGAAGATTCTACCTGCACGTCAGGCTCACCTACAGCTTCTCCTATGGGATCCTCAGAATCGGATGATTCCAAGTCTATCTCAAGAGGCGAACCCATAATATTCAGAGTAGGAAAATCCAACTTTGAATTAGAAAGAGAAAGATCAGAATTATTATAATTGTTATTTAGACTTGAAGAGTTATCATTAGGAATAGATTTAGACAACCCATTAGAAGTGACATAGATATAATTCCAGCTAGCTTTATTCTTCAATTTTTTGGATTTGATAAATGGTACATAGTAGAAATCAATTAAAGTAAGAGGGGTGAGACATTTGATGCCCTCATCCACCGATACAAGATGTTTACTAGAAGAAGAAGAGCTAGCTGAAGTAGAGGTAGTCGCTGATGTAGTAGCTGTAATGGTGGATTCGATCTGTGGTTGTGCTACTGGGCTATCCCGGGTTGGTACATGTTGCTGCTACTGAGCTCCCCCTTTCCCTGAGTTGGCTCTAGCAACTTGTAAACCTTACTTGATGTTGGAGGTTTGAGATGGCTCAAGCACCTGTAAGGAAAGTTTCTTGATTTTTGAGATAATTTTTTTAGAGATTTTAGAAAAGGAGATATCCCAACCTTTTCTGGTTTTGGAAGGATGGATTACCCTAATGGAACTAGATGGTTGTTCCACAAGGTATTCCTTCAGGATGACTATAACACCGATCTTGAAGCTATGTTCAAGCCAGTCCTTAAATGTGAAGTAATCTTCCAAAACATGACCTAGCATATAATGGTAGGGGCAAAAGTTAGGATCGTTGCTTCTGCCCACTTCCTCTGGTGAGGTATGCCATTCTCTAACCACTAGACTTAAGGGGTGTTGGTCTTTTGTAAAAGAAAGTGTCATGGCATGAGAATTCCACTGTTGGATGTGATCTTCTATGCTTTGCCATGGTGTGTGAAAAATCTTGTCCTAATCTGAGCTCAATCGAGCTCGAATCAAGGCTTGGATCATGGACGGTCTCCATTGATCCTCTAGGAAGAGCAGAGATAATCCTAGCATCCATCCACGCATTTTGGATGGATGGCCGAGATTAACTGCAAGTTTTATAAATACTTTTATCCTTTTAAAATCATGGGGTAATCTCTAGCCATTCGATCCTTGATCAAATGACGGGTATCAAATCGCATTCCTCTGCCATGCCACTGTGGTGATGGGATGTTTAAGTGACCCGCTCACAAGGCGACGCGTGTAAAGCACATTGACTGCCACTGCCGCATGTCAAGTTGTGGGCTAAGAGGATTTAGTTAGGTTTTAATTAATCTTAATTAACCCTATAATCTTTAAAAATTCATATCTCCTTAAATTAAAATAAAAAATATGAGATAAATTTATACTTAAAAGATAATTCAATCTAAAATATTCTAAAATTGGTTTTAATGAATTTTGAATTGTATCTTTCTCTGATTTTGGCTTTTAATGGAAATTATATTTTGCTAATTACTCTTTAATTAATCCTCTGATTAATCCCAAACTTCTTGGGTATGTTCTAAGGGATGACGTCTACCTCCCTTAATTTTCTTGGGATTTATTGAAGGTTTAATTGAGGGAATTGCAAATGTATTTTCTAATTACCCCTTAATATAATTAAGGATAGTTAAGGGTTTGATTAGTATTTTAATCCCTTATTGAAGTTGATTAAAGTTAGATCCAGTGAATAGGAGGCTTAGGGAATAATTTTGAGGTATTTCCCCTAAGATATTTCCTAAACCCCCTTTTCTTTTCTCAATCCTCTCTTAATTAAGGGTTAATTCATTAATTACCCTCTTAATTAATTTCTAAAAATTCTAAAACCTTCCAGAACTTAATTAATCTACTTTTGGTAGATGCTTAGGTGTTTAAGAGCCTAAGTTAATTAAGGAAATCAAAACCCAACTCATATGTGTGAGGGGTGTTTTGAAATCACTTAAGTTAAACCCCTTAGCTTAATTAACCATTAATCATGAGTCAAATTGCATTAGGCCCTTTTCTTCCTAGGTGCACTATAAATTTAAATTCCTTGTGAAGTTTTATGTCATCTCATTGGCTCATAATTACTTGGTTAACTATGCTAAGCTGGTGTAGGTAAGGGTTAATTAACTTATTTAATTCATACCTTAACCTAATCAAAATCTAAAAATGAATCTAATCATCTAAAAATTAAACAAAAATGTCAAACACATGTGGGAATGGGTCAGGAACAGGAAACTCAACTCACATTTTTAAAATTCAATCAAATTCTAAATCAAACTAAAATCATCTTAAGTAAATTTTGATTTACTTTAAGCTTTCTTATTTCATAAGATTATCGTTAGGATTTAATTAAAGTGAATGTGTTTGCATGCTTACATTGCTTTAGTTCTTTCCCCAACATGCTAAATATGTGTGTCATGTGGTTTCATGCATTCATACTTTTCAAAATTTAAATTTAAAATGAAAATGTTTACTTATGCCAAATTTGCATGTGTTGACTAAAGTGGAAATATGAGTGGCAATTATCACTACTAAATTCAAATTATTTTTAAAAATATATGAATCAATTATCAAAATTCAAAGTGTGCTACTTATATTTTAATTATAAGCTTGCATGTGTGTAAGATATAAAGATGTGCTCAGTGTAGGTCTTCCTCGTCTTTTCTTTTAGTGTAGTTTTGAATAGGATTTGGTAAGATGTATGGTTCATTTGAAAAGAACCTAACACTTGCCTAATTCTATACCCTATTCATTCCCATACTATCACTTAAGAAGGATATTATACTTGCACATATAAATTGCATAAACAAAATGAATCAAGTAATAAAAATTTTTGCATTATTTCTTTTCCATTCATTTTTTTTGTACACACATTTGTATTTAAGGAAAGTGGTATATTAGTCTGGACAACCCCAAGGTTACGAGGCTTTAAATAGCCCTAAGTAGGTCTTTTACCTTACACCTCTAGTTAACAATGGCGCTATACTCACTTATGCCTTTGTTACTTTCATATGTGCATGTGAAAAATTGGATAAGAAATCCCTTTTCTACTTAATGAAAATCATGCATCATGAACTTTCAAATTTCCCTAAATGAATTACTTAGCATACATCATAAAGCCTCATTCATACGCATGTTAAAAATTCTCATTTGTGTGCATAGATATGCTTAGGACTCATTCATATGCATGTTATATATGTTGGGAAAGAAATGAAGTGATGTATGTTTTCTGAATTTGGTTCATTTTATTTAATCATAAAATGCATTTATTTTTTAATGGGTTTGTTTAGAGTTCATCTAAACTTAGTACTTAATCAAAACATTCACTAAACAAAACTAAAATGTGAATCCACTTTAAAAATTACTTAGGTTAGGGAAGGAAAGAGAAGTTCTCTTCTCTTTCCTTCTCTTTATAACATAGTAATTAATTGTAGGATTCACTTGAACCTAATCAAAACATGAAATAAAATCAACCCAAAATAATTAAATCACTTAAATGAAACCCGCCTCTAAGTTGAACTTGCTTCGTACTTAGAAAATTCTAACTTAAAGCCATAGCTAAGCATACCACACAAACCTCTAAAGCACACACATTAAGCAAAGTCACCACTTCTAGCTTTTGGTTAGGGCGGTGCATGGTTTGATATTTTCTTTTTATTTTGTGATATATTTTTTAGACTGAATGTTAGGATGTATGCTCATAGAATGAATGGTAGGGCGATTTTAGTCTAACCATTATTTTCTGCAGGGGATTGTGCTTGAGGGGCGCTGTAATAAATAAAATTATAAATATTTTTTCTATGCTAGTGCTTATACTCCTAAGCATAATCTAATAGGCCAGGTGGACTTAGTCACCCATGTGTGGGGTGAAAAGTCTAATATACATGCTTGGGATTTGGTGGTTTGTTTGGCTAAACTTTATTTTGTAGGTGTTAGCTAGATTTACTTTTCCCTTTCTTGTAAATTTTGCAATTAAGATTTTGGAATGATTGTTATGGGGATTAGGATGAGCATTGGTCATAAGATCCTATCTTATGTACCATGTGAAGCCATTGGAGCATCCACCTTCCAACCATCAAAAGAAGGAACCAAAGAAAAAAGAAGAAAAGAAGAAGAAAGAAGAAAATAAGAATGAAGAAATGAAGCTTGAAGACCCCCATAACAATGAATTTCTTGCTTAATTATATTTAATTCATTTGTAATCAGGGTTATATAAGGGTAGAGCCCAGCTACCCAATTTGTTTGTCAATTTGTGTGGTAGTACCCAACCACACTCGGCCTCTTATTCTTTTGTGATTAGCTTTATGAATTGATTGATGATTTGTTTAGTTTGTGCATTAAGTGGAATCCTTTTCCTAGTTTCTTCCTTACTTTATGTATGCCCTAGATGTGGATTAGGCTCTTAGAAAAATAAATCTTCTACCAAATCTAACAACTCAAAACTAAAAATAAAGAACTCATAACCTCACTTAAAGCTTAGGTTTAAAATCAAGATAAAAGAATTAGAAACCCCTTAGCTGGATGAATATTTTTTTATAACATCATGCACAAATACATCTTGCTTCACTCTTGATTAGAGGGCTTCCACCTTTGCCAGAGAAACTTGGCTTGACCTTTGAGAGCCATGGTGGAAACACTCCTCCTCCCTTCCACTGATTTTGGGCAATAACTTTATTTCTCATGCATTAGGCATATGAATCTTATTAGGCTGAGTCAAAATAATTGTCCAAAAAAAATGAAAATAAAATGAAATCAAAATTACATTAGATTTAGGTCATTTGAAATAAGTCCTTACATGATCTAGTCACTTTAGGGATTGAGTTTAAGGACTTAGTTTCTTTTTTAAAAAATAACAGCCTAGCTATCTTGCATAAGCATATGACTTGCCTACATGTATTTAAAATCGTAGGAGAAGTTAGTTGGTAGCCACCCCTAGGCGATTGTAAGTCCAAGCAATCTGGTGCTTTGTCCTCTCTTGTGGAGGCAAACCAAATTCTCATTTTCATCTTAGATTTAGGTTGTGCTTTCGGCCCTCGCCAAAGCTCCCTAGATTTAGGTTCTGAGGTTGCTTTTCCCCTTTGTGGGCCATAAGCATAACTCCTCACCTCTTAGGCATTTCCTTAATCTCGTGTTATGGAATCATAAGTCCTAAATTTCTAATGAAAAAATGCAACTCAAACAAATTAAATCAATTTCAAAAAAATGTAAAGCCCAACCATAGGACAGTTTGAGAAGCTCATTAGGTTCTCTAATATCACGGGCATTTCCTACTTATCTTTGTTTTGGCTTCGATAATAACTCCCTCTCTTTAATCAATCCCATTTGATCTTCAAAAATGAACCAATCAATTGATAGTCCTTTCTTATTGAAATCTTTGAAGACAAGGATCATTTACCTTAATCGAGAGTATTCTTAAGGAATCTCGTCCCTTAGGATGTAATTAACTATGGGGGCTTGCTCTTGTAGGGAACTTAACGAACCTGATTTAAAATAAACTCTACTTTACTTTTCCATGTAAAGTAGGGGAAGAATCTCTGGTACATATATAGACCCATTGTCCTTAGGAGTCCTTATTGAGGTGATTAGGTTCCATTAAAGGGTAGTGACTTCTATCTTTTGAGATAGTACACTATTCTTTGATGATGTACCTGATCGCTTGAATAAGTACATCTGCGGATCTATGTGTTTTCCCAAAAAGTTGAATTTTTATATTCTTGCTTTTCACCCACGTATGGAAGGCGACTATATATAGAAATTTTTCTCCACAGATTTTTCTGGCGACTCTGCTGGGATGGTTCCTCTCTCCATCTTTGGTAAATGATCGTTGTCTTCAAGTATCGATAGTGCGTTTGTACTTTGATATGAATCCGAGACTATCTTTCTTTTCGTTGGCACTTATCTTATTTCATTCTTAAGTTGAGTTAGCCAACATATTTAGGTTTTAGGACCTCACTTCGTGTTGGTCTTAAAACCCCCGTTGGGTTCTCCAATGGGTAAAAATGAAAAAAAATCTAAATAAAAAGAAAACACTTAAAGACTTCCTCCTTAACATTTTTATGATAAGAAAAGGTTCATTCTAAAATAATAAAGATAAAAAAAAATTTTCCTTAAGAACTTTGCTTTTCAAAAGCACCCTTTCAAAAATGCACTTAATAAAATATTTTCCACAAAATCTTAAATCACCCTCATTTAACAATTCTCATAATTGTTACATGTAGGAATTTTCAAAAATAAAACTAAACAATCTTTTCCAAAAGCACAAATGAACATCTTCCTTCAATTCATTTTGATGAAGATTTAATTTTCAAAATAAAATGAATAATCATCTTTCCAAAAGTGAAAATCAAAATCAAAAATAAAGTTTTCCAAAAGCACAAATGAACATCTTCCTTCAATTCATTTTGATGAAGATTTCATTTTCAAAATAAAATAAACAATCATCTTTCCAAAAATCAAAATCAAAATCAAAAATAAAGTTTTCAAAAAGCACACATGAACCTTTCCATTCAATGCACTCACACCTATTGAATGAAAGTTTCATTTTCAAACAAAATTAAATTTTTCAAAAGCACATATAAACACCTTTATTTAATATACTCAAATTTATTGAATGAAGATTTCATTCCCAAATAAAAAATAACATCATTTGGAAATCCCACTTAAACATATCCCACATATGATTAAGTTGAAATTCTCTCTTTAAAAAAAAGCTATAATCACACACAAAACAAAATTTTCATATTTCAAAAATAAGATTGATCTGCATTCCTACATACCCAAATTTGTTGAATGGAAGTCCTCTTTTCATAAAATTGGAACTTAACAATCATATTTTTTTAAAAAATTCATACACATATTTAGAACTTCATTTAGCATACTCAAATTTGCTAAGTGAAGTTTCCAAATCCAAAAATAAAAATTTGCAAACACATTTGGAACTTCATTTAATATACTCTAATTTGCTAAGTGAAGTCTCCAAATCCAAAATCAAAAAAATTTCAAAATACATTTGGAACTTCATTTTATCATACTCAAATTTGCTAAGTGAAGTCTCTAAATTCCAAAATTCAAAATTTTTCAGACATATTTGGAACTTCATTTAGCATACTCAAATTTGCTAAGTGAAATCTCTAAATTCAAAATAAAAAATATTTCAAACATATTTTGGAGCTTCATTTTAGCATACTCAAATTTGCTAAGTGAAGTCTCCAAATTCCAAAATTCAAAAATTTTAAAACATATTTGAAACTTCATTTAGCATACTCAAATTTGCTACTTGAAGTCTCCAAATCCAAAAAATAAAAAAAATAAAATAAAATTCAAACATATTTTGGAACTTCATTTAGCATAATCAAATTTGCTAAGTGAAGTCTCCAAACCCAAATCAAAAAATTTCAAATACATTTTGGAACTTCATTTAGCATACTCAAATTTGTTAAGTGAAGTCTCCAAATCCAAAATCAGAAAAAAAATATTCAAACATTTTGGAACTTCATTTTAGCATACTCAAATTTTCTAAGTGAAGTCTCCAAATTCCAAAATCAAAATTCAAAACAAATTTGGAACTTCATTGAGCATACCCAAATTTGCTAAGTGAAGTCTCCAAACTCCAAAATTCAAAAATTTTCAAACACATTTGGAACTTCATTTAGCATACTCAAAATTTCTAAGTAAAGTCTCCAAATCCAAAATCCAAAACTTTCCAAACACATTTGAAACTTCATTTAGCATACTCAAATTTGTTAAGTGAAGTCTCCAAAATCTAAAATAAAAAAATTTCTCAAGCACCTTTTGGAACTTCTTTCTTTAGCATACCAAATTTGCTAAGGAGATATTTCCATTTTCAAAACCAAAACACAACAAAATTTTGAACACATCTTTTGGAATTTCATTTATCATACTCAAATTTGCTAAGTAAAATTTCTATTTCAAAAAATTAAGTGGGACTTCATCTTTAGCATACCATATTTGCTAAAGTGAAGTCTCCACTTTCAAACAAATCAAAACAAAAATGAAACACATTAGGACTTCCTTAGCATATCCAAATTTGCTAAGGGTCCTACTTTTTCAAAAATCAAACATCCAAAAATAAATGAAACACTTTGGATCTTCTTAGCATACTTAAATTTACTAGGAATCCTATTTTCAAAAATCAAACAAAACAGAGTTGGGTTCTTCACTTAGCATACCTAAATTTGCTAAGTGGGAATTCCAATTTTCAAAAAAAAAAAATAAATCAAAACAACAATTCACAAAAAAAGAAATAATTGTTTTCAAACACTTCACTTAGCATACCCAAATTTGTTAAGTAAATAAAATTCCAAAAGCATCAATCAAAATCAACTGATCATTACTTTAACATACCCAAATTTATTAAAGGAAATGGTCGTCAAATCAAAAGAAAATCTAAATTCAAACAAACATGAACCTATGGAAGCATCCTTCTCAAAATATTTGAACCCATCTTTCGACATACCCAAATTTGTTGAAGTTGGATTCATATTCAAAATTCCTCTTTCAATCAAATTCTCAAATCCATTTGAACCCCACTTAACACTTCCAAGTTGTTGGATGTGGGTTCAAATTTTCAATTCAAATTCAAAAATCAATAAAGACAAAAATGTGATAGAAACTTGTTTCCTATTGTAGATTCTTACCATCAGTTACAATACATCGACAGTTCAGTTTTCCAATCTTTACAGTTGATCTGAGATGGTAGGCTCACAGAAGTTTATTTTCACCTTCCCACATGGCATGGATTTGGCTTTGGACCAAGCCAACTTCCCCCGATTGGATCATACACATCTTATTTACTTCAATAGGGGATTCAAGGGAGTGAGGATTACATGTGAGGGCACTCCCCTCATGACATTCAGTAGGACCACGATGACCGGACAAAAGCTGGTCATCTGGATTGATCAACCTTCTGATTCAAACATTTCTTTGCTGAAGAAGAAAGTGGTGGCAGTCCCACCAGTTTTAGTAGTGATAGTGCCAATAGTGCCAGCCCCAATTTTAGTGTGCCTTGTGGTTTCTCATGCTGCCCCAGTGAGGGCTAGCACCCTCTCATCTGTACCCTCTAAGGGTAAGGCTCCCTTGATCTCAGGGATTGCCTCCCTACTTTTGAGTACAAGTCTAGCTCTCTCCTCCCATCCTACTAGGATATAGCGTAGGAACAAGAATGGCATGATCAAGCAGTATCACACTAGGATTTCTAGGGAGAAGAGGCCCCTCGGTTGAGAGTTCCTCACTTCACCACCGGTTATAGAACTAGTTCCATCCTCTCCGGGTCAAACAGAGGATGTTAAAGGATTCATAAATCACCTCCACGTGCAATATCACCAGCCTAAGGAGTAGAGGTCATTCTCCATCCTATCTTACGCCGTGTGGAGCTTACAGGCTCGTGGAGCTCAATTTGATCTGAGATCCATCATTCCTTGCAGTGTGGGGAAACATATTCACCAGGAGAGGGCTAGATAGGCTATATAGCTCATATTACTAGTAGAGAGAGGCAGAGGTTCAGCCGCCAATCGGTAGCTTCTGTAATTATTGATTTTCCAGCTCGGCACGTTACCCACGCCGACCATACTGACAACATCTTACTTACTGGGACAAATCATCATAGGAGGATTGCTCCTGTGCATAGAGAGTCAGTGATGTCTCCACCCCACTACTCTACCCCTCATCCATCATCACCAGTCTAGGTCATAACATCTTCAGTTCCATCAAAGGCCATGAAGGCCATATCCGGGGAGAAGCACACCCCATCTACACCACCTATGTGGAGAGGCTGAGCTCTCCTGCTTGACCTTCTACCCAGTGGTGGTGCGAAAGGAGTGGCAACCCCGAAGCATAGTGGTTGTCCCTTCACCAACTCCACCAGTACAATAAGATGTGGAGATGGTGATAGTTACTTTAGTGGTGGCAGATGATAGTCTAGCTGCACCAAGGATAGTGGAACATCCCAGGAATGTCACCCCTCTCATAGTTAGTGGTAGTTAGGAGTGTTTTTCATCTAGTGAGTACAGTCCTCATAGGATTGACTCTCTAGTGGCAGTTGAGGTCCAGTGCCTCTCAGTGCATGATAGTGACCACACCAGTCAGCCAAAGATATTTGTACCTACACAGATTGATCATTCTTTAGATGAGATAGTGGCACATTATTTCATGGAAAAGAAGTAGATTTTGGGGTACAATTAGTCAGATGAGGAGAAAGTCAGCTTCGATCCTAACGAAGATGACTTATTGGGAGACTCAGTTGGAGTCTGTATGATTGATACTAGAGGATCTCTTCTCAGGGAGCAGCAAGTCATGGAAGGTGATGAGGTTGATCAAGAAGACACGGCCTAATCAGCCCAACACCTCCAACATTAATTGAGGCAAAAAGATGAGTAGATAAATAAGATGGCATGGCAATTATAAGACTTATTAGCAGTAGTTTCAGTGCTTCAGAAACAAGCCTCAGTAGTTCATCTTACTACAACCTACATTAGTCAACCTGAGTTAGTGCATGTCTTTGACCCAATCAAGACCTTACCTCCTGTTGAGTAAGGTAGCACTAGCATGTATAGTAAGGTAGTGGAAAGTACCTCTATACAAGAAAAAGACATAAAATCTATGGTTGAGCAGCAAGTGAAGGAAGCATTGGCTCAAGCTCAAGGAGGATCATCGGTTCCAAAGGGGAGACCCTACCTAGAGGAATTTGATGCTATCCAATATCCCAAGGGTTTTGTGCCACCTTCCTTCAAAAGCTTTGATGGCAATGGAAACCCAAGGTAGCACATAGCACACTGGCCATTGTTGCAACGTGGCGTGACTTACCTTTTCGCCTCTAGTAGCCTAGTAGGGATTGCTTTTGATTGAAGCCAATTCAAGAAAGACATTTATTTGAGTTAGAGCAACTCTTTATCAAGAGGTTTGCTGGACCTTAGCAAAGGGTTACTATAGGTGATCTCATTATAGCACAATATTACTCAAGTGAGTCCCTTGTTGATTATATTCTTTGATGGCGTAACCTGAGTATGAAGTGCAAACCACAGCTGTCTGAGTAGCATGCCATTGAGATTCTTTTGAAAAATATCCATGGCCTGGTCGCATTCATGCTTAAGGGCTTCACTATCAAGACATTTGTGAAGCTAATCAACAAGGCAGCTAGTCTACAAGAAGAGGCCAAACAGTTACCTTTTCAAGATCAGTTGCCTAAAGAAAAGCCACAAAAGGTTTATGAGAAGAAACATAGAGCAGTGACTGTGGTAGATAAGGGGAAGCAGCCTGCTAGAGATCAGTCTGAGAGACCACAACCTCAGCAACCTCCACCTCCTTTGCCACCACCGAGGTAGCCCTACCAGCCTCCACAACAGTCTCCATAGCTAGCACCGCCATCGCCTCAACCATACCACCACCACCACCAGCACACATACCCCCACCAAGTAGCTATGGTCCACATACTCTTTTATATAAGATTAAAACACCTTATTCTTTTAAGAGGGAGGTAATCAAAAATATCTTTAAGAATCTCTTAAAGAAGCCTGATTTTCAGCTACCCAAGCCTAGGAGATCGGAGGAAGTAGGCAAAAGTTATGATTCAAACTTTTTCCCCTACCACCATATGCTAGGCCATGTTTTGGAGGATTGCTCCACATTCAAGGACTGGCTTGAACACAGCTTCAAGATCGATGTTGTAGTTATCCAAAAGGAATACTTTGTGGAACAACCATCTAGTTCCATTAGGGTAATCCTTAGGGATACATGTAATCCTACCAAAACTAATGAAGGTTGGGATATTTCTCTATCCAAAACCTCTAAAAAAATCATCTAAATGATCATTAAGCTTTCCTTGCAGGTGCTTGAGTCAGCTCAAACCTCCAACATCAAGGAAGGTTTGTAAGTTGCTGGAGCCAAATTGAGGAAAGGGGGAACTCAGCAGCAGCAACACCAGCAGCATGTGATGACTCAGGATAGCCCATTAGCGTAGCCACCAATCGAGTCCATCCTCCAGCCTACAGTTGCAGCTTCCACACCGGTGACTTCTTCCACTTCTGCTAGCTCTATTTCTTCTACTAGTAGAACTCTTGTATCAGCAGATAAGGGCATCAAATCCCTTACCCCACTCACTTTACTTAATTTTTACTTTGTACCTCTAAATAATTTCAAGAAATTGAAGAATAAAGCTAGTGTGAATTACATCTATGTCACTTCTGATGGGTTATCTTCTTCTATTCCTAATGATAACTCTTCAAGTCAAAATAACAATAATAATTATGATCTTCCTCTTTCTGATTCAGAGTTGGACTTTCCTACTATAAATACTATGAGTTCACCTATTGTGATAGACTTGGAATCATCTGATTATGAGGGTCCCATAGGAGAAGCTGTAGGTGAGCTTGATGTGCAGGTAGAACCTTCCATTACACTGCCACAAGAGATCACTAAAGTCAACCTCTATAGTGGCAAGGTTTTACCTCCTAGGGCAGCACCTCAAGATAGAGGGAAACAAGTCATTGGTATAGAGGATCGAGAATCCCCTCCACATGATGCTCCACCCTTGGATATGCTTATGGAGGACCAGCCCAAGGTGGCAATATCATTTCTCATCTAAGAAAGTTGTCATCTAAGCTAAGCATATACAATGCCCTTATCTTATCCAAAGAGATGATGGAATCGCTAATCAAGGCTCTCCTTGATCCTGAAATATGTTTAGCTCAGCTGATTGCTATAGGTGAGAATACACATTACATGAAAGAAGATTAAGGGATCACCTTCACACATGAAGACCTACTTCTTGGGGACTTGAAGCAAAACCATTCCCTCTACCTCACAATTGACATGAACAGGTTCAGACTCACCAAAGTTCTCATGGATTTAGGTGCATTGGTGAATATTATGAGTCTAAAGATCATTGCCTCTTTGAGGATCAACATCTCCACTCTCCAAGGAGATCGGATGATGTTGAGAGGATTCAATGAACAAGGTGAGTGGGATTTAGGTCCTATAGTGTTACCTGAGATAGATTGGAAGACCAAGTTTTACATCATTGATTCAAATACTTCATTCATTACTTTGCTTGATAGGCCTTGGATACATCAGAACAAGATCATTCCATCTTGCCTCCATCAGTGTGTCAAGTTTAGAAAAGATGGAATTGAATACCGTGTCAACGGGGATAAAAAGCCATTCTTAGTTAGAGAGATTGGGATTTATGAGGATGCAATCTACTATCTTCCTCAAAACATCCTTTCTCCTGAACTTGGACAAAATTCAAATGCAAAAGCAAAATAAAAAGAAAATGAAGAAAAATAAAAGCCAAAAGAAAAAGAAAAGAAAAAAGAAAGTCCAAGTGAACAAGAAAGGGGAGATGAAGAAGAAATAGATTCGCATAACACATGCCACCCATAGTTCATTCCATCATATGGACATGTGGGTAGGATGGCTCAACCTCCCCCAGGTAGAGGCAGAGGCAGAAATAGAGGTATTTCCAGAGGTGGGAGACCCCCTAGTTGGCCATTAGCCAACAGAGGTTGTGTTCCAGTTCATAGGAGTACCCCTACTATTCACATTGACTTGGAATCCAGCTCGAAGGATGAGTCTAATGTGATTAGTATACCAGCCAACCTCTTCCAGCGGGTTCCATTGAAGGTGACTTTCGATCCAGACAGAGACGAAGACTAGGCCTCTAGACAAAGCAAAGTATTCAAACTTAGTTTGTGTGAAACTATTAGGCAGAAGTTGGGAACCTTAGCTCTAACCTCACTTACATCTCAGAAAGTTGAAGATTTGGTAGTTAAGGAAGTCCCTAAATCTTCCAGTGACATGAAGTAGAAGAGGTTCTTTTTGTGATCATCATCCTCAAGTCCTAAAGTTGATGTAGAACTTGAAGAGGATACTTTTAAAGAATTAATGAAATTACTGATTGACTTTTACTCGCCTTATATTCATAATTTTATACAGAAAGATTTGGTTCCTCACACATGGTCCAGGCATAGGTCGAAGTATTTTGAAAAGCTATGGAATAATACATGCAGGGAAGCACAATCAAGAGTAGGACTAGAATTCAGTACAGTGGGTCCAATCGATGACGAAGATTACTGCTTAATTATTACCAATCATTTGGAGTCAGATAGGTTCTTGTCACACAACCCCAACTCCTATGAGAATGTGTGTTTAAAAATCTCAGATGATCCAGTTGATCTCCAAGTCAAAGAGGCACTGCCAGAATTTGAAGAAGAAATTCATTCAACAATTGACAAGCTTAAAGAAATCAACATCGGGATACAAAAAATTCACGCCTGACATACATCAGTTTGTTGCTAAATAAAGAAGAAATTAATGACTTAGTTAGGCTATTGACTGAGTTTAAAGACAGCTTTGCATGGAGTTATGAAGAGTTGCCCAGATTATCTCCTGACATAACAGTCTACAAACTAGCAATAGATCCTAACACTACCCTTATTAAGCAAGCTCCTAGACGCATGAGATTAGAAATTGAGCAACATGTCATTTCTGAAGTCAAGAAATTGATCGATGCTAATTTTATCAGGGAAGAAAAATATCCTACCTGGTTAGCCAGTGTCATCCCTGTTAAGAAGATGAATGGCCAAATTCGTATATGCATCAATTTTAGGGATTTAAACAAGGCATGTCTTAAGGATGAGTTTCATCTTCCTATACCAGAGTTAATGGTGGATATTACCTCATCTCATGTAGTTTCTCTTTCTTGGATAGCTCATCTGGCTATTACCAAATCAAGATGTCTCCTGAAGATGAAAGAAATACTGCTTTTCAAACCCCTATCAAAATCTTCTATTATAGAATCATGCCTTTCGACCTTAAAAATGCTAGTCCTACATACAAATGGGCCATGACTCAGATCTTCAATGAACTCATCCATCATCAAGTTGAGTACTACATTAATGATCTAGTAGTCAAGAGTAGAGAAAAGGAAGACCATCTCTTCGACTTGAGAGTAGTTTTCTAACGATTAAGATAATATAACCTTAAAATGAATCCTTTGAAGTGTGCATTGGAGTAGCTTTGGGAAAATTCCTTGGGTTTGTTGTCTGACACTGAGGAATAGAAATAGATCCTGAAAAGATTAAAGCTATCTTAGAAATGCCACTTCCTAAGAGTTTAACTCAACTCAGATCCTTCCAAGGATGGCTGGCGTATCTAAGATAATTTATCTCCAACCTATTAGGGAGATGCAAGCCATTCTCAACACTTGTCAAAAAGGATGCCAAGTTTAAGTAGGATGATAAGTGTCAGCATGCTTTCAAAGACATCAAGCAGTATTTGGTGAAGCCACCAGTTCTAGCAGCCTTTATCTCGAGCAGGCCACTCATCCTCTACACTGTTGTATTAGATGACTCTCTCGGTGCTCTGTTGGCCCAAGCCAATGACGAAGGAAAGGAGAGCGCTCTCTACTATCTCAGTCGTCATCTAATTTCTGCTAAAGTGAACTATCCACCTATTGAAAAACATTGCTTAGCTTTGATCTTTGCTTCCCAAAAGCTACTTCATTATATGCTTTCTCATAAAGTGAACTTGATCTCCAGAACAAATCCACTGTAGTATCTCTTGACATGTCCAACATTATCTGAACATTTGGCACATTGATCCATGATACTTTCATAGTTTGATATCACATTTGTACCGTGCGATAAAAGGACAACTACTAGCAGATTTCTTTGCAGCACACCCACTTCCTGCTGATTCTCCGCTTAGTGATGATCTCCCTGATAAAAAATTATGAACTTAGGGGAGGCCGACAACCACTGATGGGAGTTGTATTTTGATGGTGCTGCTTCTTTTCTTAAAGGTGAAGCACCACGATCTATTCTCCTAGGAAACACAGGGGTAGGAATAGTTCTAACTCTAATGATGTGATGAGATTCTCATACTATCTTTCCAACCCCGCACCAATAATGGTAGTATGAGGCTTTGATCGGTCTGAGTCATCACTATCAATTTCAAGAGCATCAACATCTTTAGAGATTCTCAGTTGGTCATCAACCAAATTTTTGGGTCCTACAAGATTCTCAAACCCAAGCTTTGTCATTACTATGAGTATACCATGAAGTTATTGGCCCAAATTCCAGAAGTTACCATCTACAAGGTTCCTCGAGTAGAGAACGCAGTAGCAGATGCTTTGGCCAAACTTGCCAAAGAATTAGCATGTATGGAAGATGAGTCTATTTCAATAAGGGTCCAGAATAGACAAGTGCTATCCCTTATTGATGTTGAACTCATTGAGAGACTTTCTATTGAAGTGGAGGTTATCATTGCCAAAATAGATAAGGAGCTGGATTGGAGGAAACCATTCATAGATTACTTGAACATTGATAAACTACCTCAAGAAAAATCACAAGCCCATCAAGTAAAATAGAGAGCTCTCTCCTACGCTCTTATTGATGGCACCCTATACTATTGATCCTTTGACAAAATGTGGTTACATTGTTTAGACAAACATGAACCCCATGACATTATAACTGATATACATTTAGGTCTATGCGGAGCACATCAATTCGGTTGAAAGATGAAGATGAAGATCAAGCAACTTGGATACTAATGACCTTCGATGATTATAGACTGCTTGGATGTAGCTAAGATATGCCATCAGTGTCAGGTACATGATGTGGTCATCCACCAACCACCCAACATTCTACACCCTATATTGGCCTCATGGCCATTTGAGTGTTGGGGTACCAACATTGTAGGTCCGATCGATCCTCCTTCCAAGGGGCATCGATTCATCTTAGCTGCCACCGACTATTTTTCCAAGTGGGCAGAAGCCATCCCACTCAGATAGGTCACATCTCAACATGTGCTTTAGTTTTTCAGGAACCATATTGTATATAGGTTCGGGGTACCTCGATGAATTATATTCGATAATGGTTCTGCATTCAAAAGCACAAAGATTAAAAGCTTCGCCAGAAAACATGGTATAGATTGGAGATACTCCAGCATCTACTATCCTAGAGAAAATGGCTTAGTAGAAGCATTCAACAAAACTCTCATCCAGATACTGAAGAAGACTCTTGATGACAACAAATGATAGTGGAACGAGCAGTTGGTTGAAGCTTTATGGGCCTACCGCACCACATACCGAACTCCAACTCAGTCTACCCCATTTTCCTTAGTATATGGGTCTGAAGCTATTCTACCTTTAGAAGTTCAACTCCCGTCACTAAGGATAGCATTGGGTAACAAGATCACTAGAGAGTAGAATGCAAAGTTGCGATTAGAACAGCTCAAAGGTTTGGAGGAGTCCCATGTGCAACCTAAGTTATACAAGGCCAAAATGATTCAAGCTTACAACAAGCTGGTCTGCCCTAGGTCTTTCTAAGTAAGAGAACTTGTGTTAGTTCTAAGAAGATCAATTATTGCCTATCGAAAGATGGGAGGCAAGTTTGAACCTACTTGGGAAGGCCCCTTATGTCATAAAGAAGGCCTACCAAGGAGGATTTTATCAGCTTATTAATTATAAAGGGGAACATCGGATGCTTCCAATTAATGGTCTCTACCTAAAGAAATATTACCCATGAAATAAATCATGTTTGAAAATAATCATTAATAAAAAGAATAAAAATCTGATTCCATTCATCAAATCTTCTCTTCTTTCGAAGTGTTGTTTGCTTTTCTTGAGAATCCACCATGATGTGTCTAGGGTAGGTGTAAGAGTCCCCTAGTGGCATCCTATCCCTCTTTCACAACACAAATACATATCTCTTGATGTTATTAGAATAGGTGTAAGAGAACCTGAGAAGCATCCTATTTCAATTAGCACAACCAAGATAGGTGTGAGAGAACCCAAGCGACATCCTTTCTTAGTGGGAATCCTAGTTGCCACCCGTGGCATAATTTCATCAAACCGCTAGTGTGTTTAAGGTAGGTGTAAGAGTCCTCCAGAGACATCCTATTCCTTTTAACACACGTGCAACACAAACACAAATCTTTTATCTCGAGCTATTTTGATGTGGGAGCAAGCCCCTGTGGCACTCACTCATTAGTTGATGGCACCTGGTTCAGTAAATTTGAGAGGATGTGAGTCCCCTATAGACACTACCCGAGTTACTTTTGGATTGGACAGTCCCCCTTTCCTAGTAGCTACCCCTGTGGTTGGAGAATTTGTTCAGCATATGCACGAATTCTCCCTTGGTTCAGTAAATTTAAGACAGGACTAGGCTAATATAAGAACCTTCTCAGTTTGATCCCTTGCAAACTAACAAGGTCCACGATAAACAAACTAAATAAATTATACAAAATAAATAAAATTAATTCGCTTGTGGATTAGGAATTCAAGGCCCCCAAAGGCCCCTCTTCCCAAGCAGACATCCTATCTTTAAGGCAGTGTTAGCAGAACTCACTATAGGAATTGCTTGACAACTTGAGTTGAGATAAGTCCTCGAGTTGACACTCACTCCGTAGTCACCCTTAGGTCAGGTTCAATCTATTTTTCCATAAGTAGGTTACCCCGGTGTTGACCTCATTTTTAGAATGAGCTCTCAACACCTCCATCTTAGACATAGGACTTCTCTTAGACTTTAAGGGTTCCTTAGTCTTAAGATGCATCTTGTGATTAGGTGGACACTCCAACCTAGCCCTAGAAGACTTAGAAGAGTTGGCCATAGGAATAGATCACGCCTTAGGGGTGTTAGGAAAATATCCTACTTTCTTAAAACCATTCCTTACTTTCCTTCTCAAGTTCAATTCCTTGATTTCTCAACCTTTCTAAGGACTTAACCAAAATTGTGATTCAAACTTATTCAAATCTTTGAGATGTTCTCATACTCAATTTATATTCTCATTTATATTCATATTTATAAATGAAATATAAATTCAAACTCATCAAATCAAACTAAAAAAAAAACAAATCAATTCATGAAAATTTTCTTAAGTTTCTTTAATTCTTCATTAAAGGACTTAGCCATCAATTCTGAACCTTGATCAAATCACTTCAAATTCATGGGATTTTCTCAAAACTTATTTGTATCCACATTTATATTCACATATATAAATAAAATATAAATATAACTCAATCAAATCAAACCCTCAAATTAAATTCCAAATTTAAAATGCTTGAAATTCCCTTAAATCCCTTAATTTTCAATTAATGGATTTAACCAAAACTTTGATCAAATCACTTCAAATTCAGGGGATTTTTTTCGAAATAAATTTATATTCTCATTTATATTCTCATATATAAATGAAATATAAATATAAATCAATCAAGTCCAGTTCAAAAATTAAATTTCAAATTAAAAATTTCCTTAAATCCTTTAAATTCTTATTAATGGATTTATCCCAAATCATGATTAAACTCCTTCAAATTCTTGAAATTTTCTCATGATCAATTTATATCTTCATTTATATTCACATATATAGATGAAATATAAATTCAAACAATCAAAATCAACTCCAAAAATCAAATTCAAATCAATTCAAAATCAAATCTAAGCCTTTCAAGCCTAAATCTTGAACTTAGCCAAATCACTTTCAGATGAAGCCAAACGCTTGATTTTCTCTCATGGTTCAATCAACCCTACAATCATGAGCTCATATATAATTCCAATCTTCAATCAAACAATCAAAACCCAAATCAAAAATCAAACCCAAGACTCTTTCATATTCTTTCTTTGAATATGAAATTTTCAAATGGATCAAAATCCATTTGACTTCAAACCACTTGTAAATGGATTTATATTTCAATCATAAGTCCATATACAAGATCAATCAACTTCAAATCAAGCTTTGACCAAGTTATTTGACCCACTTAGGCTCACTTGACCCAAAGTGACCTAAAGTACCCTTATGAGCCAACTTTTGATCCTAACCAAATTGGATTGAACCAAACTCATTTATCGCCTCATCATGATCAACAATCATCATGGATGATCAATCAATCAAATTGGGTCAAACCAAGTCAAACCTAAGGGTTGACCAAGTCAACACTAACTTAAAATGAAATCTTACATAGCCAAATTCCACCATAGGCCAAATTGATTGAAACCATTGATCAAAGTTCACCATAGGCTAAACTTGACTAAGCCAACATTTGAGCCTAACCTAGCCCAATTGGCCCACTTGACCCAAGTTGACCCATTTTGACCTAAAGAGCCAAAATGTGTCAAAACTTGATCTAAGCCAAATTGATTGAAACCAATGGGTCAAGTCCATTCCAAATCACTTGTGGAACTTGACCAAAGCCTCAATTGGCCAACTAGACCCAACCTAGCCCAATTGACCTTAGACCCAACATGACCTAAAGGGGTCATGTTGAGCCAAAATTGAATTACCCAAATTGATTGGAAACAAAGATACCAATCCACTCATATGACCAACCAAACCTAAGACCTACCCTTACCAAATTAAAATGGGTCAAATGGTCAACTTGACCCATTTGACCTAAATGAGTCATATGAGCCAAAACCAAATATAATCCAATTGAACCAAACCAAAAGCAAACATTACAAATGGTCATATGAACTTGACCCAACCATTGGTTTGATTTGACCAATTGTCAACCACCCATTTGACCTTTTTGACCTAAATGGGTCAACATGCCCCCTCAAATGGATTCCAAATCCAATGAAACAAACTTGGCCAAACCCATTACCCATTCCTCAACATACCTGAAAAAATTGCACCCAAGGCCAAATGGTATTGAGTGGTGCACTATTTGATCCAACCCGGCCCTTAGCCTGAAATTTCAAACTCCCCCTTCAATTCAAACATGGGAGTTTCATTCCTCTCTAGCCAAACAATGTTCATTGATCTACCTCAGCCCTCCATAGGTGATCAAAATGGCAAGCTTATTTCCTGCCATCTGAATTTCATAGGGGGAGATATACTCCCCCTAATTCACTGAAATCATAATTTACTCTTGATCGATTGGAACCTAAGAACTCTTAGCAATCACCTCACAGCTCTCCCAAGGTCCCTAGAGAGGATTTGAATCTTGCATTTCTCAATTTTGCACAGTGCAAAATAGTGGAGCTCGATCCAATTCCTAACTTCCTTTATACTTAATCTCATCCAAATTCCTCTTGCACGCTTGATCTAAAGACCTAGTCAAGCCTGCCCAAGCATCCACTTGATTTCCCATAGCAAGGAAGAACTCAATTCAATCAAAGACACAAAGGGATTGAAGAGGAGTTGGTCCACCCATTGATCCACTCAATCTCAAGACCTAGGAACTTCAACAGGGCTTCATCTCCACTAGATGAAGCTACCTCATCGATCCCGAGCATCGGTGATCATCTTTGATGAGGTTAGTGATTTTTCGACCACTTAGATTGATAGGTGTTGGTCCTTTGTGAAAGAAATTTTTGTTTCATGTGAAATCCACCGTTGGATTGGCTGCATTATTTCTTTAGATGGTGTGGGTTGAGCCTTGAATGAATCTATGATAGATCAGGCTCGGATCCCCCCTAAGATTGTGAACGGTTCACATTTATCCATAGGGAATAACTTGGCTCATCTCAACCATCCATCCGCACATTTTAGATGGATGAATGAGATTACTTGGCATGTTTATATATCTATTATTCGATTTATAAACCACGAGTGTATCCTCAACCACCTGATCTTTGATTGGACGGCTAAGGATAAAAGCGCGTGCGTCGCCAGCCACCCCCTTGATATGATATTTAAGTGGGTAGCTCATGCGCGATGCGTGTAAAGCATGCTGACCGCCACCGCCACACATCACGCCGTGAGCTGGTATTCGGCAGGGATTAGTTAGGGATTATTATTAATTCCTGATTAATTCATAAATATTCAAAAAATTATAACTCCTTCAAGAAAAATTAGAAAAATAAAAAGAAAAATTCCATGGATAGGTAATTTCATCTAGAATATTTTAAAAATGTTTTCAATGGATTTTAAATTCCCCTTTTTCTCTAAATTTAGGTTTCTTTAGGAATGTTAATTAGTTAATTATTCCCTAATTAAGCCACTAATTGATCTCAAATTTCTAGGTTTATTTTAGGGGATAAGCTCTGCCCCCTAATTTTCTTGAGATTTATTGAGGCCATAATTGGGGAAATTGCTACTTCATTATCTAATTACCCATTTCATATAATTAAGGGTAATTAAGGTATGATTAGTGGATTTACCCTTTGATTAAGTTTGATTAAGGTTAGATCCAATGGGTAGGGGTTTAATGGAATAATTTTGGGGCATTTCCCCTAAGCTATTCCCTAAATCCCCTTTTCTCTCCTTAATCTCCTCTTAATTAAAGATTAATTCATTAATTATCCCTTTAATCAATTTTCAAAAATTCTAAAAGTTTCCAGGACTTAATTAATCTACCTTGGGAAGATGCTTAGGTGTTTAACAACCTAAGTTCAATTAAGGAAATTAAAACACCTTTCATAAGTGTGAAGGGGTGTTTTAAAAGTACTTAAGCTAAACCCCTTAGCTTAATTAACTTTTAATTATGAGCCAAATTGCATTAGGCCTTTTCATTATTAGGTGCATTGTAAATTTAAATACCTTATGGGTTTTATGTCACCTCATTGGCTCATAATTACTTAGTTAATTTTTCTAAGGTGGTGTAGGTAAGGGTTAATTAAGCCACTTAATTGATACCTTAACCTAATCAACACTTAAAAATGGATTTAATTATCTAAAAATTAAACAAAAATACAAAACATATGTGGGAATGGGTTAGGAACAGAAAACTCATCTCATCCTTTCAAAATTAAATCAAACTCCAAACTAAACAAAAATCATTTTGAAATTCACTTTGATTTATTCTAAATTTCTTATTCCTTAAGATTGTCTTTAGGATTTAAGTAAAGTGAGTTTGTTCATATGCTTTCATTGCTTTGGATCTTTCCCAACATGTTAAGTTGTATGTCATGTGATTCATGCATTCATTATTTCATGTTTCAAAATTTTAAAATGAAATTGTTTACTTTATGTCAAATGTGCATATGTTAGCTAAAGTAAAATATGAGTGGCTATTATCACTACTAAATCCAAAGTATTTTCAAAACTTATAAATGAGACATCAAATCTAAAAGTGTTATACTTTAATTATAAGCTTACACCTCTGGTTAACAATATGATAGAGTATAAAGTAATGTTTAGTGCAACCTTTCCTTTCTTCCTTATGTTAGCATAGTTTTGAATAGGAGTTAGTAAGATGTAGAGCCCAACACTTACTTAATCTCATACCCTATTCATCCTTATGCCATCATCTAAGAAGGATTGCCTATACTTGCATGAATAAATTGCATAAACAAAAATGAAACTATTAAACAATGTTTGCGTATTTTATTTCCATTTCATTTCTTTTATATGCATGTTTGTACTTAAGGAAAGTGGTATATTAGTCTGGACAACCCTGAGGTTGCGAGGCCTTAAATAGCTCTAAGTAGGTCTTGTACCTTACACCTCTGGTTAATAATGGCGCTGTACTCACTTATGCCTTTCTTATTTTTATGCATGTATATGAAATTCTGGATAAGGAAAACCTTTTCTACTTAAGAAAATCATACATGTTTAACTTCTAAATTTTCTTAAATATATTACTTAGCATGCATCATAAAGTGTGTTAATTATTCTCATTTGCATGTATAGATATACTTAGGGTCCATCCATATGCATGTTATATATGTTGGGAAAGAATTGAAGTAATGTGTGTTATGTGGATTTTGATTCATTTTATTTAATCTTAAAATGCCTTTCTTTTTGAATAAGTTTGTTTAGAGTTTGTCTAAACTTAGTATTGATTAAAAAAAATATAATCAAGACATTCACCTAAATGAAATTAAAATGTAACTTACCTTAGAAATTACTTAAGGATTAGGGAAGGAAAGAGAAGTTCTCTTCTCTTTCCCTCTCTTTATAATGTAGAAATTAATTCTAGGTTTCACTCAAACCAAACTAAAACATGAAATAAAATAACTTAAACAACTTAAATGAAACCCCTCTAAGTTGTTCTTCACACTTAGAAAATTTAAATCTAAAGTCCTAAGCAAAGCATACCACACAAACCTTCAAAGCACACACATTAGCCTAAGTCACCACTTCTAGCTTTAGGCTAGGTCAGTGCATGGTTTGATGTTATGTTTTGTTTTATGATGAATTTTTTATACTGGATGGTAGGGTGTATGCTCGTAGAATGAATGGTAGGATGTGATTAGTATAACTATTCTTTTCTGCAAGGGATTGTGCTAAAGGGGGACTATAATAAATAAAAATATAAATGCTTCTTGCTTTTAGGTGCTTATACCCCTTTGTATAATTCATAGGCCAGGTGGACTTAGTCACCCATGTGTGGGGTGATAAGTCCAATATACATGCTTGAGATTTGTGTGGGGTGATTTAACTAACCTTTGTTTTGCAGGTGTTAGTTAGACTTCCCTTTTCCTTTTCATGTAAAAATTTGTATATTTAGGATTTTGGAATGATTTATTATGGGGATTAGGATGGGCATTGGTCATAAGATTCCCATCTTATGCACCATATGAAGCCTTGGAGCATCCACCATCCAACCATTCGAAAGGAGGAACCAAAAGAAGAAAAGAAAAAAAGAAAAGAAAGAAAGAAGAAAGAAGAAAGAAAAAAAGAAAGCTTGAAGACCCCCATAACAATGAATTCCTTTGTTTAAATTATAATTTAATTTATTTGTAATCTGAGTTGTATAAGGGTAGAGCTCAGCTACCCAATTTGATATTTTTAGGTTTTTGCAGTGGTGCCCGACCACAAAATGGTCATTTATTCTTTTTGTGCCAATTTTATAAATTGATTAATGTTTGTTTAACTTGTGCATTAAGTGGCATGATTTTCCTAATTTCTTCCTTATTTTATGTATGGCCTGGATGAGGATTAGGCTCTTTAGGAAAAAATAAATTTTTTACCCAACTTAAAAATTTAAATTTAAAATAAAATAACTCATAACCTCACCTAAAGCTTTGGATTAAAATAAGATAAAAGAATTAGCAACTCCTTAGCTGGATGAGCATTTCTTTATAATATCATGCACAAATGCATCTTATTTTACTCTTGATTGGAGAGCTTTCACATTTCCCAAAGAACTCAGCTTGACCTTTGAGAGCCATGGTGGAAACTCACCTCCTAAACTTTCCGCTGATTTTGGTCAATAATCTGATTTCTCATGCATTAGTCATAAAAAAATCCTATCAACCTGAGTAAAAAAAAATTATCCAAAAATGAAATTTGAAATGCATTAGATTTAGGTCATTTGAAGCATGCCTTTTACATGATCTAATCTCTTTAGGGAGTGAGTTTAAGGACTTAGTCTCTTTCTAAATAAAAATAGTCTAGCTATCTTGCATAAGCATAAAGACTTGCCTACATATATTTAAATTCGTAGGAGGAGTTAGTTGGTGGCCACCCCTAGAAGGTTGTAAGTTCAAGCTGTTGGGTGGTTTGTCCTCTCTTATGGAGGAAAACCAATTACCCATTTTTGCCTTAGATTTAGGTTGTGCTTTCGGCCCTCGCCGAAGCTCCCTAGATTTAAGTTCTTAGGTTGCTTTTCCCATTTTTATATGTTTCCTAGTATCGTGAGCATCTCCTACCTATTTCCCATTTTGGCTTTGATAATAACTCCCTCTTTTGATCAATCTCATTTGATCTTCAAACATAAACCAATCAATTGATAGTCCTTCCTATTGAAATCTTCAAAGACAATGATTATTTAACTTAATTGAGAGTTTTCCTATGGGATCCCGTCCCTTAAGATGTCATTAACTATGGAGGCTTGCTCCCATAGGGAACTTAACGAACCTGGTTTAAAATAAACCCTGCTTTACCTTTCCATATAAAGTAGGGGAAGAATCTCTGGTACATATGCAGACCCATCGTCCTTAGGAGTCCTTATTGGGTGATTGGTTCCATTAAAAGGTAGTGACTTCTGTCTTTCAAGATAGTACACTATACCTTTATGACATTTTTGATCACCTGAATAAGTACATCTGCAGATTTGCATGGTGTCTTACCAAGATGAATTTTTATATATGGTGTTGCCTCTTTCATTTCTCACCAACAGATTTGAAAAGTGACTCCCTATATAGGAATTTTTCTCCACACCCGGTAATCATTCCGCTTTGAAGATGTAAGATTATGACATATTCTTTCTAGCATGATTGTCGCAAATTGACGGGTAGCCCTAGGTCAGGTTCGAATTGTTGCCCAAAGTAATTGATCACCTCAGTGATCTTTTCTAGTGGAAGATGTGAGTCCCCGAGCTTTCTTCTGTTAAATTTATCATTGCAAATTGAAAGGCCCTCCTGTGGTCGGATAGTTCTCCCATCGGTCAGGAAGCTCCTCCCTTTGGTTCAGTAAATCTGAGATAGGTTTAGGCTGACATAAGCTCCTTCTCAGTTTGATCCATCATAAACTGATGGAATCCATCAAAACAAACAAACTAAAAAATATATAAAATTTATCTTTGACTATCTTTGAGTTAATTTTAGTCCCCTAGTGGTACTCACTCAATATTCAGCCCTAGGTTGGGTTTGATCTGTTGCCTTGCCAATCGATCACCTCAGTGGTTTCTTGTTTCTAGAAGATATGAGCCCCTGTGCTTTCTTCTTAAGACTTGACCATTGTATACCGAAAGGCTCCCCTTTGGTTGGATAGTTCTACCTTGTGGTTGGCAGACTACTCCCTTTGAATTGATAAATATGAGTTAGATCTATGCTTCCATGGCCCCTACTCAATACAATTCATCACAAACTGATGGGATCCATCATAACCAAAATAAAAAAAAAATCTAAAAATTAAAATTAATCTTGACTATCTTTGAGCTGATCTAAGTCCCCTAGCGACATTCACTCAATAGTCAGCCCTAGGTTGGGTTCAATCTGTTGTCTTGCCAATAGATTACCCAAGTAACTGGTCTCTACTTTAGAGGATGTAAGTCTACTACGCTCTCTTCCTAGTACAGTTGTTGCATATCGAAAGGCATCCCTTTGGTTGGCTAGTCCTACTATGTGTTTAGTAGATTATCCCTTTGGATTGATAAATCTGAGTTTGGTCTAGACCTCCATGGCTCCTACTCAGTGCAGTCCATCGCAAACCACAAAGTCCATCTCAAAATCAAACCTAACAAAACTGAAACAAATTCAACCCTATTTCCTAGTGTAAATTTCTCCTCAGTGAGACTCAAATCAAATCAAACCTCTCATCCTCTTATGGATGACTTGAACTTGCTTCCCTAATATAAGGTTCACACTCAATCCCTTAGTGGATTCTTCCCTCTCTCTTATGTCTTGGACATAAGTAGAGCCACATTGCATTAAGCTCTAGATTCTTTCTACACCTTGGGTTAGGGATAGATTGTTTCTGTTAGTGGTGATCTTTCGGTGATGTTGATCATTTCGGTCAACACCAATACGTACGGTGTTCCTTGTTAGTCACACCACACCTATTGGGCGCCTTTTGTTGACCTCATTTTTAGAATGAGCTCCCAACCCCTCCATCTTAGACATAGTACTTCTCTTAGACATTAAGAGTTTCTTAGTCTTAAGACACATCTAGTGATTAGGTGGACACTCAACCTAGCCCTAGAGACTTAGAAGAGTTAGACATATGAATAGGTCATGCCTTAGGGGTGTTAGAAAAATTTTCCTACCTTTAGCTTGAACCATTCTTCACCTTCCTTCCTTGAAGTCAAACTCCAAATTAATCTTATTTTTGATTTTTCTCCAAACCCCAATCAACTCCATGTGATTGAAATTCATAATTGAAATCCATGATTGAAATCCATGAATGAAATTCCTAAGTCCAAACTTTCTTAAGTCCTTAATCTTTTCTTAAGGACTTAGCCTAAATCATGATCTAAACCAAATCAAACTCATGAGATTTTCTCATAATTTATTTATATACTAATTTATATTCACATATATAAATTAAAGAAAAATTCAAACCAACCAAATTAAATTCCAAATTCAAAATCAAATCATGAAATTTCCTAAGTCCTTTAAATTTTCCTTAAGGACTTAGCCAAAATCATAATCAAATCAATTCAAATTTATGAAATTTTCTCACAACTCATTTATATTCACATATATAAATGAAATATAAATACAAATCCATCAAATCAAATCCAAAAATTAAATTCCAAATTTAAAATCCTTCTTAAGTCCTTAAAATTCCTTTTAAGGATTTAGCCTAGATCAATTTCAAATCAATTCAAATTCATGGGATTTTCTCATAACTCATTTATATTCTCATTTATATTCACATATATAAATGAAATATGAATATAAATCAATCAAACCAAATTCAAAAAAAATTCAAACTTCAAACTCCAAAAATTTTCTAAGTCCTTTAAGTTCCTTTTAGTGGACTTAGCCTAAATCATAACCAAATCAATTCAAATTTAGGGGATTTTCTCATTATTCATTTATATTCTCATTTATATTCACATATATAAATGAAATATAAATATAAATCATTCAGACCAAATTCAAAAATTCAAGCTTCAAACTCCAAAAAAATCTCTAAGTTCTTTAAATTCCCTTTTAATGGACTTAGCTTAGATCGTGATCAAATCACTTCAAATCCTTGAAATTTTCTCATGATCCATTTATATTCACATATAAAAATGAAATATAAATTCAAACAATAAAAACAAATTTCAAAAATCAAACTCAAATTCACTCAAAATTCATCCTAAGCCTTTCAAGTCAAAATCTTAAACTTAGCCCAATCAACTTCAAATCAAGCCAAACTCTTGATTTTTCTTCATCATTCAATCAACCATACAATCATGAATCCAAATATAAATACAAACGTCAATCAAACAATCAAAATCCAATTCAAAAATCAAACCCCAAATCCATTCATATTCTTCCTTTGAATATGAAATTGTCAAATGGATCAAAACCCATTTGACTTCAAACCACTTGCAAATGGATTTATATTTCAATCATAAGTTCATATATAAGTTCAATCAAACTCAAATCAAGCTTTGACCAAGCCATTTGACCCACTTAGACTCACTTGACCCAAAGTCACCTAAAGTACCCTTATGAGCCAAATTCTAATCCTAACCAAATTGGATTGAATCAAACTCACCTATGCATCTCATCATGATCAACAATCATCATGAGATGATCAATCAACCACATTGGGTCAAACTAAACAAGGGTTGACCAAGTCAACACTTAGCCAAAATAAAACCTAACATAGCCAAAATCTATCATAGGAAAAATTGATTGAAACCATTGATCTAAGTTCATTCATGAATTATGTTTGAACTTGACCAAGTCAAGGCCTAACCTAGCCCAATTGGCCACTTGACCCAACTTGACCCAACTTGACCTAAAGGGTCAAAATGTGTCAAAACTTGATCTAAGACAAATTGATTGAAACCAATGGGCCAAGTTCATTTCAAATCACTTGTTGAACTTAACCAAAGACTCAATTGGCCAACTAGACCTAACCTAGCCCAATTGACCTTGAACCTAACTTGACTTAAAGGGGTCATGTTGAGCCAAATTCAAACTTAACCAAAATTGATTGGAAACAAAGATACCAATCCACTTCATATGAGTAACCAAACATAAACCTACCCATGACTAGCTCAAATAGGTCAAATGGTCAACTTGACCCATTTGACCTAAATGAAGACATATGAACCAAATTTAAAACTAAACTAAATTGAATCAAACTAAAGCCACCAAAACATTTCAAATGGTCATATGAACTTGACCCAACCCTTAGTTTGACCCAATTTGACCAATTGGTCAACTTGACCCAAGTTGACCCATTTTGACATAAATGGGGCAACATGAGCCAAACCATATCATTTGAACTCCAAATCCAATGAAACTTGGCTAAACCCATTTTCTCAACATACCAAAAATATTCAAATTCAAAAATCAGCCAAATGACCATTCTACGCCTAGGCCATAGAACAAATTTTGGTCAAATCCATGAGGAATTCGGTCAAGCCCTCTTCATATCAACTTGATACCTTCCTAATAGGTCAAGTGAACTATATGGAGGGTGGTGCACCCAACCCAATGGGTTTGGGTCCCCAAATGGACCCAAGGACAAATTGGCCAATTTGAAAATCTCCCTCCACTTGATTTGAAGTATATGGGAGGTTACTAATCCACTCCTTTGCTCAAACTAACTAGGTGCCAACTTCAAACAACCCAAACAACCCTTTCCATATGGTCAATTGGATCAAAATGGCACCCATAGCTTTGACCATTCGATTGCATAGGGGGAGATATACTCCCCCTAATTCAATTCAATTTGCACTTACTCATTGTCAATTGAGTAAGGGAGAGTGTTAGGAGCCATCAGACAGTGATCCCTAGCCTCCTAGAGCTCTAGCCATTTTCCCATTCTCAGTTTTTAAATAGTGAAAATAGGGGAGCTCCATTGAATCCTCAACTTCCTCCTCACTCAAAACCAGTGCAATTCTCTTTGCACATTCCATCAGGGAGCTAAGTTAAGTGCACCTAAGCCTTCACACAAGCACCAAAGGCAAGGAGAGGTTCAATAAGATCAAAGCCGCAAAGGGGAGCAAGGGGAGTTGGTCCATAGAGCAATCTACATAATCTCAAGAGCTAATTCTCTCAACACATCTTCGTCTCAACTAGACGAAGCTCCTCCAAGGGAATCGAGCACCGGTGATCACCTCTGGTGAAGTATGCCATTTTCTAACCACTAGACTTAAGGGGTGTTGGTCTTTTGTGAATGAAAGTGTCATGCCATGAGAAATTCACCGTTGGATGTGATCTTCTATGCTTTGTGATGGTTTGTGCAAAATATTATCCTAATCTGAGCTCAATCGAGCTCGGATCAAGGCTTGGATCATGGATGGACTCCATTGATCCTCAGAGAAGAACAAGGATAATTATGGCCGTCCATCCACATATTTTATATGGACGGTCGAGATTAACCACACATTTTATAAATCCTTTTATCCATTTAAAACCACAGGGTGATCCCTGGTCGTTCGATCCTTGATCGAACGGCGGGTATCAAACCGCATCCTACCGCCACGCCGCTGCGGTGATGGGATGTTTAAGTGACCCCCTCACAACACGATGCGTGTAAAGCTTGCTGACCGCTGCCACCACATGTCGAGCTGTGGGCAAAGAGGATTTAATTAGGTTTTAATTAATCTTAATTAACCCACTAAGCTTTAAAAATTTATAACTCCCTAAATAAAAATTAAAAAATATGAGGCAAATTTATACAGAAAGATAATTCAATCTAGAATATTCTAAAATTAGTTTTAATGGATTTTGAATTGTGTCTTTCTCTGATTTTGCCTTTTAATGGAAATTTTATTTTTCTAATTACTCCTTAATTAATCCTCTGATTAATCCCAAACTTCTTGGGTGTATTTTGGGGGATGACTTCTACCTCCCTTTATTTTTTTGAGATTTATTGAAGGCATAATTTGGGGGAATTGTAAATGTATTTCCTAATTACCCCTTTAATATAATTAAGGATAATTAAGGGTGTGATTAGTGCTTTAATCCCATATTAAAGTTGATTAAGGTTAGATCCAGTGAATAAGAGGCTTAGGAAATAATTTTGGGATATTTCCCCTAAGATATTCCCTAAACCCCCTTTTCTTTCCTTAATCCTCTCTTAATTAAGGGTTAATTTATTAATTACCCTCTTAATTAATTTCTAAAAATTCTAAAATCTTTAAGAACTTAATTAATCTACTTTGGGTAGATTCTTAGGTGTTTAAGAGCCTAAGTTCAATTAAGAAAATCATAACCCAACTCATATGTGTGAGGGGTGTTTTGAAATTACTTAAGTTAAACCTCTTAGCTTAATTAACCATTAATCATGAGCCAAATTGCATTAGGCCCTTTTCTTCCTAGGTGCATTGCAAATTTAACTTCTTTGTGATATTTTATGTCATCTCATTGGCTCATAATTACTTGGTTAACTATATTAAGGTGGTGTAGGTAAGGTTAATTAACTTACTTAATTCATACCTTAACCTAATCCAAATCTAAAAATGAATCTAATCATCTAAAAATTAAACAAAAATGTCAAACACATGTGGGAATGAGTTAAGAATAGGAAATTTAGCTCACATTTTCAATATTCAATCAAATTCTAAATCAGACTAAAATCATCTTAAGTAAACTTTGATTTAGTTTAAGCTTTCTTATTTCATAAGACTGTCTTTAGGATTTACTTAAAGTAAATGTGTTTACGTGCTTTCATTTCTTTATTTCTTTCCCCAACATGCTAAATATGTGTGTCATGTAGTTTCATGCATTCATACTTTTCAAAATTTAAATTTAAAATGAAAATGTTTACTTTATGTCAAATTTGCATGTGTTAGCTAAAGTGGAAATATGAGTGGCTATTATCTCTACTAAATTCAAATTATTTTTAAAAATATATGAATCAATTATTAAAACTAAAAGTGTACTACTTATATTTTAATTATAAGCTTGCATGTGAGTAAGATATAAAGATGTGCTTAGTGTAGGTCTTCCTCCTCTTTTCTTTTAGTGTAGTTTTGAATAGGATTTGGTAAGATGTATAGTTCATTTGAAAAGAACCTAACACTTGCCTAATTTCATACCCTATTCATTCCTATACTATCACTTGAGAAGGATACCTATACTTGCACATATAAATTGCATAAACAAAATGAATCAACTAATACAATTTTTTGCATTCTTTCTTATCCATTAATTTCTTTTGTGCACACGTTTGTATTTAAGGAAAGTGGTATATTAGTCTTGACAACCTCAAGGTTGTGAGGCTTTAAGTAGCCCTAAGTAGGTCTAGTACCTTACACCTCTGGTTAACAATGGCATTATACTCACTTATGCCTTTCTTACTTTCATATGTGCATGTGAAAAATTGGATAAGAAATCCCTTTTCTACTTAATGAAAATCATGCATCATGAACTTTCAAATTTCTCTAAATGAATTACGTAGCATGCATCATAAAGTGTGTTAAACATTCTCATTTGTGTGTATAGATATGCTTAGGACTCATTCATATGCATGTTATATATGTTGGGAAAGAAATAAAGTGATGTATGTTTTGTGAATTTGGTTCATTTTATTTAATCTTAAAATGCCTTTCTTTTTGAATGGGTTTGTTTAGAGTTCATCTAAACTTAGGATTAATTAAAATAATTAATAAAAACATTCACTAAATAAGACTAAAATATGAATCCACTTTAGAAATTACTTAGGTTAGGGAAGGAAAGAGAAGTTCTCTTCTCTTTCCTTCTCTTTATAACTTAGTAATTAATTATATGATTCACTTGAACCTAATCAAAACATTAAATAAAATCAACCAAAAATAATTAAATCACTTAAATGAAACTCTCCTCAAAGTTGAACATGCTTCACACTTAGAAAATTCTAACTTAAAGCCATAGCTAAGCATACCACACAAACCTCTAAAGCACACACATTAGGCTAAGTCACCACTTCTAGCTTCAGGTTAGGGTGGTGCATGATTTGATATTTGCTTTTTATTTTGTGATATATATTTTAGATTGGATGTTAGTTTGTATGCTCATAGAATGAATGGTAGGGCGATTTTAGTCTAACCATTATTTTTTATAGGGGATTGTGCTTAAGGGGTGCTGTAATAAATAAAAATATAAATTCTTTTGCTATGCTGGTGCTTATACTCCTAAGCATAATCCAATAGGCCAGGTGAACTTAGTCACCCATGTGTGGGATTATAAGTCCAATATACATGCTTGGGATTTGGTGGTTTGTTTAGCTAACCTTTATTTTGTAGGTGTTAGTTAGATTTACTTTTCCCATTTATGTAAATTTTGTAATTAGGATCTTATAATGATTATTATGGGGATTAGGATGAGCATTGTTCATAAGATCTTATTTTATGCACCATGTGAAGCCTTTGGAGCATCCACCTTCCAACCATCCAAAAAAAGAAACCAAAGAAGAAAGAAGAAAAGAAGAAGAAAGAAGAAAATAAGAATGAAGAAATGAAGCTTGAAGACCCCCATAACAATGAATTCCTTACTTAATTGTATTTAATTCATTTGTAATCTGGGTTGTATAAGGGTAGAGCTCGACTACCCAATTTATTTTTGGGTTTGTTCGGTAGTACCCGACCACACTCGGCCTCTTATTCTTTTGCAATTAACTCTATAAATTGATTGATGATTTATTTAGCTTGTACATTAAGTGTCATCCTTTTCCTAGTTTCTTCCTTGCTTTATGTATGACCTAGATGTGGATTAGGCTCTTATAAAAAAATGAATATTTTACCAAATCTAATAACTCAAAATTAAAAATAAAGAATTCATAACCTCACCTAAAGCTTAGGTTTAAAATCAAGATAAAAGAATTAGCAACCCCTTAGCCGGATGAGTATTTCTTTTATAACATCATGCACAAATGCATCTTGCTACTCTCTTGATTGGAGGGCTTCCACCTTTGTCAGAGAAACTTAGCTTGACCTTTGAGAGCCATAGTGGAAACACACCTCCTCCCTTCTCACTGATTTTGGGCAATAACTTTATTTCTCATGCATTAGGTACATGAATCCTATTAGCCCGAGTCAAAATAATTGTCCAAAAAATTTTTAAAAAAATGAAATTTGAATTTCATTAGATTTAGGTCATTTGAAGCATATCCTTACATGATCTAGTCACTTTAGGGAGTGAGTTTAAGGACTTGGTATCTTTCTAAATAAATAATAGCCTAGCTATCTTGCATAAGCATATGACTTGCTGCATGTATTTAAAATTGTAGGAGGAGTTATTTGGCAGCCACCCCTAGGCAGTTGTAAGTCTAAGCAGTCGAGTGGTTTGTCCTCTCTTGTGGAGGCAAACCAAATGCCCATTTTTGTCTTAGATTTAAGTTATGATTTCAACCCTTGCCTAAGCTCCCTAGATTTAGGTTCTGAGGTTGATTTTCCCCTTTGTGGGCCATAAGCATAATTCCTCACCTCTTAGGCATTTCCTTAATCTTGTGTTATGGAATCATAAGTCTTAAATTTTTAATGAAAAAAATACAACTCAAACAAATTAAATCAATTTAAAAAAATTTAAAGCCCAACCATAAGATAGTTTGAGATGCTCGCTAAGTTTCCTAGTATCGTGGGCATCTCCTACTTATCTTTCTTTAGCTTCAATAATAACTCCCTCTCTTTGATCAATCTCATTTGATCTTCAAAAATGAACCAATAGATTGATAATCCTTTCCTATTGAAATCTTTGAAGACAACGATCATTTACTTTAATCGAGAGTATTCTTAAGGGATCTCATCCCTTAGGATGTAATTAACTATGGGGGCTTACCCCTATAGAGAACTTAACTAACCCAGTTTATAAACCCTGCTTTACTTTTCTATGTAAAGTAGGGAAAGAATCTCTGGTACATATGTAGACCCATTATCCTTATGAGTCCTTATTGAGGTGATTTAGTCCATTAAAGGGTTATGACTTCTATCTTTTGATATAGTATACTATTCTTTGATGATGTACCCGATCACTTGAATAAGCACATCTATGAATCTGCGTGGTGTCCCAAAAAATGAATTATCATACTCTTGCTTTTCACCCACGTATGGAAGGCAACCATATATAGGAATTTTTCTCCACATGTATTGCTTTATCATGCGATTATTTTTTCTTCTTTGGGTCTTGGTAGGGTGAGCAGAGTAAGAGCTAGACCCAACCTCAAAAGCAGGGGAGACAATCCCTGGGATCAGGGGAGCCATCCCCTTGGAGGGTGCTAGCCCTAATTGGGGCAGCATGGGGAACAATCGGGCGTACTTACACTGGCTGATACTTCCACTGATACTACTACTATGGGAACCACCACTACCTTTCTCTTCAGTGAGGGAATATCTGAGTCAGATAGCATGTCTATATGGATGACCGGCTTCTGCCCGGTCACCGTGCTCCTGCTAACAGTTGTGAGGGGAGTGCCCTCACATGTAATCCTAGCCCCCTCAAAATCTTGACCAAAGTGGATGACGTGGGCATAGTCAGATTGAGGAAGGCTGGCCTAATCTAGGGCCAAGTCCATCCCATGAGGAAATGAGAACACATACTTTTGCGCTACCATTACAATCAACTGAAACTGAAGCTGAGACTGAAACTGATGTTGACTGAAGGTCTGCAATGTTGAAAATAAACTTGAATCAATTTCTTATTTTATTGATTTTGAATTTGAATTTATAATCTAAACCCATACTCAACATCTTGAAAGTGCTAAGTTGGGCTCAAATGGATTTAGAAGAGATTTTGAGATTTGATTGGAAAGAGGAATTTTTGAATGTAGAATCCACTTTCAACAAATTTGGGTATGTTGAAAAATTGGTTCAAATATTTTTGGAGAGATGCTTCTATAGGTTCATATTTGAATTTTGATTTTTGATTTTGAGGACCCTTTATTTAACAAATTTGGCTCTGTTAAAGTAAAGGGTCAATTGATTTTATTTTTGATTTACTTACTTAGCAAATTTAGGTATGCTAAGTGGGGTGTTTGAAAATAATTTCTTATTTTTCTTTGTTTGCTTTATTTTTTGAATCATTTGTGATTTTGAAAAATGGAATCCTCATTTAGCAAATTTGGGTATGCTAAAATGAAGAATCCAAGTGTGTTTTGTTTTTGAAATTTTTTGAAAATAGGACTCTTAGCAAATTTGAGTATGCTAAGAAAATCCTAATGTGCTTATTTTGTTTTTTGATTTGATTTTGAAAATAGGATTCTTTGCAAATTTGGGTATGCTAAGGAAATCCTAATGTATTTCTTTTATTTTGGATTTTGTTTTGAAAAGGGAGACTTCACTTTAGCAAATGCGATATGCTAGAATGAAGGTCCAATGTGTGTCTTTTATTTTGGATTTTGTTTTGAAAATGGAGACTTCACTTCAGCAAATATGGTATGCTAAAATGAAGTTCCAAAAGTGTTTCTTTTATTTTAGATTTTTTTTTTGAAAATGGAGACTTCACTTTAGCAAATGTGGTATGCTAAAATGAAGTTTTAAAAGTGTGTTTTAAATTTTGTTTTAAAAAATGAAGACTTCACTTTAGCAAATGTGGTATGCCAAAATGAAGTTCCAATGTATTTTGAATTTTGTGAAATGGACACTTCACTTAGGAAATTTGAGTATGCTAAATGCAATTCCAAAAATGTGTTTCAAATTTTGTTTTGGATTTTATTTTGAAAATGGAAAGTTCACTTTAGCAAATGTGGTATGCTAGAATGAAGTTCCATTGTGTTTCTTTTATTTTGGATTTTGTTTTGAAAATGGATACTTCACTTTCGCAAATGTGGTATGCTAAAATGAAGTTCCAAAAGTGTTTTAAAAAAAACTAATTTGGAAATGGAGACATCACTTTAGTAAATATGGTATGCTAGAATGAAGTTCCAAATGTGTTTCAAAAATTTTTGTTATGTTTTGTTGATTTTGAAAAGAGAGATTTTCATTTAACAAATGTGGGTATGTAAGATGAAAATCAATTATGTTTCATTTTTCAAAATATATTTTTGTGTGTGATTATTGCTTTTTGAAAGAAACCTAATCATATATGGAATATGTTAAGTGGAATTTCAAAATAATATCATTTTATTTGGAAATGAAATCTTCATTCAATAAATTTGGATATATTGAATGGAGATGTTCATATGTGCTTTTTGAAAGTTTATTTTTGATTTTGATTGGAAATGAAAACTCCATTCAATAGATGTGGGTATATTGAATGAAGAGGTTTCATATGTGCTTTTGGAGAATTTATTTTTGATTTTGATTGGAAATGAAACCTCAATTCAATAAATATGGGTATATTGAATGGGGAGGTTTCATATGTGCTTTTGAAAATTTATCTTTTATTTTGACTGGAAATGAAACCTCCATTCAATAAATGTGGGTATATTGAATGGAGAGGTTTCATACGTACTTTTTGAAAGGGCGAGAATTCCAACTTAACACATGTGGAATGTGTTGAGTGAAATTTCAAAGTTGTGATTTTGGCTTGAAGATGTAACATCCATCCAACACATTTGGATGTATTGAATGGAAAGGCCCATCTTCAAATTTTGTGCTTTTTGAAAGTTTAGGATTGTTGGAATTTTTTTTTTTTTTTTGAAAATGAAGTCTTCATCAAAATGAATTGAGCGAAGAAGTTCATTTGTGCTTTTGGAAGTCATGATTGATAATTTTATTTTTGAAATATTTCTACATGTAACCATTATAAAAATTTTTAGATGTAGTGCAAATATTTTATCAAGTGTATTTTGAAAAAGTGCTTTTGGAAATTGAGACTTTTCATAAAGGATTTATTTTTCTTTATTTTTAGAATGAACCTTTCCTTACCATAAAAATGGTAAGTAGGAAGTCTTTAATTATTCTCTTTTTATTAATTTTTTTTTATTTTTACCCATTGGGGAACCCAACGGGGGTTTTAAGACTAACACAGGATGAGGTCATAAAACCTAAAGATGTTGGCTAGCTTAACTTAAGAATGAAATAAGCTAAGTGCCAGGAAAGAAAGATAGTCTTGGATTTACACAAAAGTATAAACCCACTATCGATACTTAGAGACAATGATCATTTACCAAAGATGGAGAGATGAACCTTCCCTAGCGGAGTCACCGGAAAAATATGTGGTGAAAAATTTTATATATATCTCTGCCTTCATCTATCCCCCCTTTTCTTTTTGGGGAAAAGAAGGATAAATAAAAAATAGAAATATATATAAAATATGGCTTGTTGGGAAACCACACAGATCCACAGATGTTCTCATTAGGGTGATCAGGTACGGCATTAAGGAAAGGTGCACTATCTCGAGAGATAGAAGTCACCACCCTATAATGGACCTAATCACCTCAATAAGGACTCCTAAGGACTATGAGTCTTTAGAATGTACCAGAGATTCTTCCCCTACTTTATATGGAAAAGTAAAGCAGAGTTTATTTTAAATCGGGTTCGTTAAGTTCCCTATAGGGGCAAGCCCCCATAGTTAATTACATCCTAAATAATAAGATTCCTTAGGAATACTCTCGATTAAGATAAATGATTGTTGTCTCCAAAGATTTTGAAAGATAGGACTATTAATCGATTAGCTTATTTTTAGAAAGTCAAGTGAGATTGATCAAGAGGAGGGAGTTCTTATCGAAGCCAAATGAAAATAAGTATGGGGTGTTTAAGATACTAGGAAGCCTAGTAAGAAACCCTAAACTATCCTATAGTGGGGTTTTACATTTTTGAAATTAAATTGATTTATTTGAGTTAAATTTTTATTAGAATGCTAGGGCTTATAATTCCATGATACAAGATCACTAAAATGCTAAAGAGGTGAGGATTTAAGCTCGTAGCCCGCAAAGGTAAGTAGCAACCCCTGAACCTAAATCTAGGGAGCTTTGGTGAGGGTCAAATGCATAACCTAAATCTAAGGCAAAAATGGGTATTTGGTTTACCTCCATAAGAGTGGATAAACCACCCAATTGTTGGACTTACAACCACTTATGGTGGCCGCCAATTAACTCCTCCTATGATTTTAAAATATGTAAGCAAGTCAATTGCTTTTGCAAGATAGCTAAGTTGTTATTTTTTTAAATTAGAAACTAAGTCCTTAAACACACTCAATAAGAGACTAAATCATGTAGGGCATGCTTTAATGACTTAAATCTAATACAAATTCTGTTACATTTTATTTTTATTTTGGACAATCAATTTGACATAGGCTTTAGGATTTATATGCCTAATGCATGAGAAATTAGATTATGAGCCAAAATCAATAAGATAAGAAGGTCTATTTCTACCATGGCTCTCACAGGTCAAGCTAAGTTCTCTGGCAAAGGGTGGAAGCCCTCCAATCAAGAGTGAAATAATATGCTTTTTATGCATGATGTTAGAAAAGTAAGATAACAATTAGCTAATGGGTTGCTAATTCTTTTATCTTGTTTTATAACTTAAGCTTTAGGTGAGGCTATGAGTTACTTATTTTTAATTTGAGTTGTTTAATTGGATAGAAAATTTATTTTTCTAAGATCCTGATCTCCATCTAGGCCATACATCAAAGCAAGGAATAAACTAGGAAAAGGATAACATCTTAATGCACAAGCTAAACAGACATCAATCAATTTATAAAGCTAGTGCAAAAGAATAAGAGGCCATTTATGGTCGGGCTCCACCGCATAAACCCAAAAACAAACTGGGTAGCCGAGCTCTACCCTTATATAACATGGATTATAAATGAATTAAATATAATCAAGCAAGGAATTCATGTTATGGGGGTCTTCATTCTTCATTTCTTCTTTCTTCTTTCTTCTTTCTTCTTTTGGTTGCTTCTTTTGGATGGTTGGAATGCGGTTGCTTCAAAGGCTTCACATGGTACATAGGATATGGTCTTATAACTAATGTTCATCCTAATCCCCCATAATAATCATTCCAGAATCCTAATTACAAAATTACTTGAAAATGAGAAAAACAAAATCTAACTAAAATTTGTGAAATAGAGATTAGCCAAACAAATCATACAATCCCAAGCATGTATATATATAAATTGGACTTAGCACCTCACACATGGGTAACCAAGTCCACCTAGCCTATTTTGGATTATGCTTAGGGGTGTAAGCACCTACATAGTAAAAGCAGTTATATTTTTATTATAGTGCCCCTTAAACACAATCCCTTGTAGAAGATAATGATTAGACTAAATTGTCCTACCATTCAATCTATGCACATGCACCCTAACATCCAGACTAAAACAAAATAACACAAAATAAAAATAAATATCAAACCATGCACCGCCCTAACCTAAAGCTAGAAATGGTGACTTAATCTAATGTGTATGATATTTAAGATTTGTGTGGTATGCATAGCTAGGCTTTAAGGTTAAGGTTTTCTAAGTATGAAAATGTTCACCTTAGAGGAGTGGTTTCATTTAAGTGATTTATTTTCTTTGGGTTGATTTTATTTTGTGATTTGATTTGGTTTGAATGAACCTAGAATTAATTACTAAAAGTTGTAAAGAGAGGAAAGGAAAAGAGAACTTCTCTTTCCTCCCCACCTTAAGTAATTTTTAAGGTAGATTCATATTTGATTTTTGTTTAGTAAATATTTTATTATGTATTTTAATTAATCCTAAGCTTAGATTTTCTCTAAACAAACCTATTCAAAAAGAAAGACATTTTGAGATTAAGTAAAGTGAAATACATTCACAAAACACACATCACTTCATTTCAAACATGCATATGAATGAATCCTAAGCATATCTATACATGCAAATGGAAATGTTTAGCACACTTTAATGATGATGCTAAGAGAATTTGTTTGAGAAATTTGAATTTTTTTTATGATGCATGATTTTGTTAAGTAGAAAAAGAGGGATTCTTTTATCCATTTTTTATATGCACACATATATGTATGAAAGGCATAAGTGAGTACGGCACCATTGTTAGCACTAGGGGTACAAGGTACAATACCTACTTAGGGCTATTTAAAGCCTCACAACTCTAGGATTTTTTATACTAATATACCGCTTTCCTTAAAATACATATACATGTACAAAAGAAATGAATGAAAAAAGAAAGATGCAAAAGTTTGTGTTTGTTTATTTGATTTATTTATATAATTTATATGTGTAAGTGTGGATGTTCTTCTTAAGTAATAACATAAGAATGAATAGGAATGGATTTAAGCAAGTGTTGTGTTCTTTTCAAATGAACTATACACTTTGCCAAATCCTATTCAAAACTATGCTAAAAGAAAAGAGAAGGAAAGCCACACTATACACATCTTTATATTTTTACTCACATGCAAGCTCATAAATAATTATAAGTAGCATACCTTTCAATTTTGATGTTTGATTCATAAGCTTTGAAAGTAATAGTGATAATAGCCATTCATATTCTTACTTTAGCCAAAACATACAATTTGACATTAAGGAAATATTTCATTTTTAATTTGATTTTCAAAAAGCATAAATGCATGATTTTTATATGGCATACACATTTAGTATGCTATAAAAGAAATAAAGTGATGAAAGCATGTAAATTCATTTACCCTATTAATTCCTAAAGATAATCCTATGAAATAGAATTATTTAAAGCAAATCAAATTTTTTTTAAAGAGATTTTTAGTTTTGTTTGAGTTTAATTTGAATTTAAGAAATGTGATGAGGTTTGCCAGTCCTAACCCATTTTCCACATGTGTATGCTATTTTAATTTAATTTTAGAACCATTATATGATTTTTTTTTTATTTTGTTTAAATTAAGGTGTGAATTAAGTGCATTAATTACCCCTTACTTACACCACTTTAGCATATTTAATCAAATAATTATGAGCCAATGTATGACATAAAACCATAAAAAATTTAAATCAGCAATTCATCCTAAGAAAGAAAGGTACCTAATGTAATTGGCTCACAATTAATGATTAATTAAGTTAAAGGATTAAATTTAAGAACTTTCATAACCCTTCCCACACATGTGGGTTGGATTTTGATTTCCTTAAGTTACTTAGGTTATTGAACACCTAAGCACCTACCCAAGATGAATTGGTTAAGTTATGAAATGTTTTGATTTTGAAAAGTTTGATTAATTGAGCCATTTAATTAAGTGATTAAACTTATTTAATTAATTTGCACCTTAATTAGATTTTATCCAAATGAAATGAACTTAGGAGAAGAAGATATGGGAAAGAACCCTAATCTCATTCCCTAAGTCCACTCACAATTTTAAGGTGATTAGCAACTTTAATTAATAGATTTATCACTATTTAAAAGGTTAATTAATCATTTAATTGATTAAGAGGATAATTAGGAATGAACTATGCAATTATCCTAATTAAACTACTAATAAATCTCAAGAAAATTAGGGAAGGCAGAAATCATCCCACTAAATGCACATGAAAAGTTTAGAATTAACCAGTGAGATAATTAGAGAGTAATTAACATAATTAAATTCCCATAAAACTTAAATTCAGAAAATATTACTATTCAAAATCAATTGAAATTAATTTTAGATTATTTCTCTTTGAATTATCTTAACAATGCTTTTTATTTTCTATTTTTTGATTTTTTTTACATTTAGTTATGTTATTTTGAAGTTTCAATGATTATCCATTAATCAAATAGCCTAATTAAATGACTAATCTTGTCGGTGCCATGTGGAGGCTGACGTGGTGCGCACTTTCCACGTGGCATGGAGAGATTCGTCACTTAAGTTGTCACATCAGAGTGCCACGTCAGTGGCGGCACTACGCGCTTTCTCTCCCTCTGTCCAATCAAGGATCGGACGATTGAGATTGAGCCCACGGTTCTTAAGGGATTAATCTATGGATCCTTCACAGCTTGATCATGGCCGTCCATCCAAAATGCATGGATGGACGGCCCATGATCCATCCTTGAGCTCGCCTATGGGAGATGGCCACCGTCCATCTTCCATGGCATGATTCGAGCTTGATTGAGCTTAGATTGAGCTCAAACTCAACCCACACCATCATCATGCAAGGGAGAAGACATCCAACAGCTAGTTTTACTTGAGATGAAAATTTCTTTCACAAAAGACCACACACTCCCTATTCTAGGCTCAGTTTTGGTCCATACCTCACCAGAGGCTATCACTGGTGCTCTAATTTGTTGAAGTAGCTTTGTCTAGTGGAGACGAAGCTCTGTTGAAAGTTTCAAACCTTGGGATTGAGTAGATCTTCCTATTGACCAAGTCACCCTTCAAATTCTCACAGCTGGATCAAAGTCCCCTCTCCCTCCTTGAGAACTTGGCTAAAGCTTAGAGTGGGCTCGATTAGGTCCCCTCAAGGTGCTTAAAGGAGGAATTGGCTTGATTTTGTGCATTGGATGAGATGGATATTTGAGGGAGCTCCCCTATTTTCAATTTTAAGAGAAACTGAAAATGGAGAATTAAAAATGGGTTGAGAAAGCTTGGAGGAACCTTGGGGTGCTAGCTCTAAGTTCCCTAAGCTCAACCGAGTGTGTGAGTCTTCAATTCAAGTTGAATTAGGGGGAGTATATCTCCCTCTAGGTGCATCAGATGGCCACAAGCTCTTTTACTATTTTGATCCAATTCACCCTATTCAATGGGTTTGTTAAGACATTTAGAGTGTCATGGCATTTAGTTTTGGGTGTGGAGTGGAGTAGTGAAGCTCCCACGTGCTTGAAATGAGTGATGGAAGGGTTCCCATGTGCTCATGTCAAGTATGGTGGTCAATTTTGACCTTGGGTTGGGTTTGGCTGACCCAAACCTAATGGGTCATGTGCACCATCTTCATTAGTGACCATTTGACTCACTAAGAGGATGTCAAGTGTCCATGAAAAAGGAATTGATAAAATTCCAAGTAGTTTTGATTTTTAGGTTATGGGCCTAAGTGGGTAAAATGGTCTTAAGCAATACGTAACTGAACGAAGTACAGAATATGATTGAAAAATTGGTTGGGAAAAGTTTCAATGAATTTGGAGTTGGTTTGATATGATTTGGCTCATATTGACCCATTTAGGTCAAAATGAGTCAACTTGGGTCAAGTTGACCAATTGGTCAAATTGGGCCAAACCAAGGGTTGGGTCAAGTTCATATAACCATTTGAAATATTTTGGCATCATTGGTTTGGTTCAATTTGATTTATACTTGGATTTGGTTCATTTGATTTCATTTAGGTCAAATGGGTCAAGTTGACCAATTTGACCCATTTGACCTATTTGAGTTAGTTCATGGGTTGGTTTATGTTTGGTTGATCATTTGAAATGGATTGGTATCTTTTTTTCCAATCAATTTAATTTATATTTGAATTTGGCTCAATTTGACCTTTTAGGTCAAGTTGGGTTCAAGGTCAATTGGGCTAGGTTGGGTCTAGTTGGCCAATTAAGGCTTGGTCAAGTTCAACAAGTGATTTGGAATGAACTTGACTCATTAGTTTCAATCAATTTGGCTTAGATCAAGTTCTGACACATTTTAACTTTTTAGGTCAAGTTGGGTCAACTTGGGTCAAGTGACCAATTGGGCTAGGTTAGGCTCAAATGATGACTTGGTCAAGTTCATTTACTGATCATGAATGACTTTTGATTAATGGTTTCAGTCAATTTGGCTTATGGTAGATTTTGGCTAGTTTAGGTTTCATTTTGGCTAAGTGTTGACTTGGTCAACCCTTAAGTTTGACCCAATTTGAGTGATTGATCATCTCATTATGATTGTTGCTCACAATGTGAGGTTTAGGTGGGTTTAGTTCAATCCAATTTGGGTAGAATTAGAATTTGGCTCAAAAGAGGTACTTTAGGTCACTTTGGGTCAAGTGAGCCTAAGTAGGTCAATTGACTTGATCAAGGCTTGAATCGACTTTGATTGACCTCACATATAGACTTATGATTGAAATATGAATCCATTTGCAAGTGGTTTGAAGTCAAATAGGTTTTGATTCATTTGACAATTTCAAGTTCAAAAGGGTGAACATGAGTTTGACTTGGGTTTGATTTTTGAATTTAGTTTTGTTTTGATGATTGGAGTTTATGTTTATATTTGGATTCATGAATGAAAGATTGATTGAATCATGAAAAAAAAAATCAAGGGCTTGACTTGATTTGAATTTGATTTGACTAAGTCCATAAGATAGAATCAAAGTGACTTAGGAAAGATTTTTTATTTGGATTTGAATTTTGAATTTGGTTTGATTGATTTGAATTTATATTTCATTTATATATGTGAATATAAATGAGAATATAAATGGGTTGTGAGAAAATTTTTTGAATTTGAATTGATTTGGATTTGATCTGAGCTAAGTCCATGAGAGGGAATCAAAGGACTTAGGAAATATTTTGGAGTTTGGAATCCAATCATGGGCTTCAATCATAAGTTTCAATTATTTGGAATTGATTTATAATTTGAGAAAATCCATTGAATTGGTTTAAGGTTTGAGTTAGAGTTGGAGTTGATATGAGTTTGGAGTTTTGACTTGGAAGGAGGAAGTGAGGATTTGGTTCAAGCTATAGGGTAGGGTAGGCAAATTTTCTAACACTTCTAAGGCATAACCTATTCCTATGGCTAACTCTTCTAAGTCTCTAAGGTTAGGTTAACTGTTCACCTAATCACTAGAAGTGTCTTAAGACTAAGGAAACTCATAGTGTTTAAGAGAAGTCCTATGCCAAAGATGGAGGGGTTGAGAGCTCATTCTAAAAATGAGGTCAACAACATCAAACATTAAGAAACTAAGAAAAAGATGCAATTCCTAATGCACAAACTAAACACATCAAACATTTTTATAAAACTAACACAAATGAATAAGAACCCGGTGCGGTTGGGTAGCGTCGTACAACCCTAAAAGAAAAGATGAGTAGTCAAGCTCTACCCTTATACAACTCAGATTTTGAAAGAATAATTATAACTTATAAAATGTTATGGAGTTCTTCATTCTTCATTCTTCATGTCTTCATTCATTTCTTCTCTTGATTTGGATGTTACTGCTTCAAAGGCATCACAGGGCCTCCTAGGATGAAGTCTTCTAGCCACTGCTCATCCTAATCTTCTCCCATAAAATTAATCTTAATTCCTAATGTAAAATTACATTAAAAATAGAAAAAGTAACTAACTACACCTGTAAAATAAGTGTTAGCTAAACATACATACAACTAAAGCAGTTATATTTATAATTTAGACTTAGCACCTTACACATGGGTAACCAAGCCCATCTATCTTAACTAGGATTATCCTTAGGGGTTTAAGTAACCTGCAAAGAAAGCATATATATTTATTTTAGGCACCCCTTAAGCATGATCCCCTGCATAAAATATGATTAAACTAATATCGGCCTATCATCCAGTCTACGAAATATACACCCTAACAGTCAATCTAAAATAATACATCACAAAATAAAATATACATCACATCATGCATCGTCATAACATAGAATTAGAAGTGGTGACTTAATTCTAATGTGTGTGTTAAGGCTTGTATGGTATTTTTTGCTAAACATTAAAGTTATAATTTTCTAAGTGTAGAGGATTCAATTTAACATAAAGGGTTAACTTCACTTTAAGTTGTTTAATTAATTTGTAAATTTTAATTTATCTTTTCTTTTCTTTTATTTGATTTACACTTAGCAACTAAGTGTTGTAAAGAGAAGAAAAAAGATTGCCCTCTTTCATCCCTACCTTAAGCCACTTTCTAAAGCATATTAATTAATTTAGTTCTCTTTAGTGAATGACTTATTACATATTTTTAATTAATCCTAAGTTTAGGTTCACCTCAACTGATCATATTCAATATGAAAGGCTTCTTAAAACTAATCTAATTTAATTACTATCACATGACATGCTATTCCATTCCTTTCCAACACATGTAACATGCATATAATTCTAATCTTAAGTGCATCTATACATGCAATATATTTTAGCACACTTATATGATGAATGTGTATATATGTATTTGAAGTTTATAATCTTTTATGTTATTGAATTATTTAATCATATTAGTTTAAATCTCTATCTAAATTCTTATATAAATACATAGGTATGAGATTAAATAGGCACGTGTCATTGTTAACCAGAGAAGTTAGGTAATCAAATGACCTCTTTGGGCTAGCTAAAGCCTTGTATTCCTGGGATTTCTAAACCATATACCCATTTGCATTCAAACATATGTAAATTTATATACATGAATATAATAAAAAGCTCCAAATCACATCACCAACTAATTCAATCAATTATTCAATTATGAATGCATGTATCCTTGATAAAAGAAAAGGGGTTCTAATTCCATGATTAAATACACACACACACACACATGTATAAGAGACATAAGCTAGTACATGCCATTATTAACCAGGGAAGTGAGAATCAAATGACCTCCTTGAGGCTAGCTAAAGCCTCATATTCCCAGGACGTCCAGACTGAACACTTGCTTTTCTTAGATACATATGGATGTGTGTATAAATAAAGGAAGGAAAACCTTGCAAATGTTGTATTTTTATTTTATTGAAATATTTATACATGTGGAGTGAAGTTCTATCCAAATTCTAATGTAAGAACACATGTAAATGAAATCAAATAAGTATGTGTCGTTGTTAACTAGGGAAGTGAGGTAATCAAATGACCTCCTTGGGGCTAACTAAAGTCTTGTATTCCCGAGATGTCTGGACTATATACTTATTAACATTCAAGTACATGTAAAACTACATATGAATGAAGGAAAAGAAAGCTTTACTTCACATGTTTAAACTATAAGCACATGCAAACCTATATATGTATTTATAAATACTATCACTCTAATCAATGCAATTGATTTATAAATTTTAGAAAAATAATTTGAATTTATTAGTGTTAATAGCCACAAATACTATAAATTAATCCAACACATGTAAGCTTGCATAAAGAAAGTCCATTTAATTTATTCAAATTTGAAAGCATGAATGTATGAAATCAAATGACATACAATATTTAACATGATTGGAAAAAAATAAATGAACATAAACACATGATTTCATTGAATCAAATTAATTCCTAAGGACAATCATATCAAATAAAACTATTTAAAGTAAACCAAAACTTTCTTAATGCCATTTTTAATTACATACTTGAATTTGATCTAAGGATTGTGAGAAATGGTTTTTTGATCCTAACCCATTCCCATGTTGGTTAATTGATTTAGTTTAATGAAAATTAATTAAGTTGATTTTATGAGTTAATTAAGTTGTAATATGTATTAAATCCATTAATTAAGCCTTTCCTATGTTACCTTAACATAATTACCTAAATAATTATGAGCAAACATGATATGCAGATGCATTAGAAATAAAATTAGCAATGATCCTAAGGAAAAAAAAAGGACCTAATGCAATTGGCTTATGATTAATGGTTAATTAAGCTAAGAAAATTTAATTAAGTTTTCTTGTGATCTCCCCACGCATGTTGGTTGATCATAATTTCCTTAAGACCTCTTTAAGTTATTGAACACATAAAGATCTATCCAAGACTTATTTAATTAAATTATGATATTATTATGATTTTAATTTAATTAATTAAGTAATTTAATTAATTAATTAAACCTTAATTAGTTTGATTAATGAAATGAGCTTAAGGAAATAGATTAAGGAGGAGGCCTTAATCCTATTCCATTATTCCATTCACTATTGGATAGTGATTAACCACTTAATTAACTAACATTTTACTATTCATGTGATTAATTAATGATTAATTAACTTAGGAGGGTAATTATGACTTAATTAGTCAATTTTTCTAATTAATTAAGCAACAAATCTCAAGAAAATTATGAGAGGCAGAGATCATCCCATTGAATTAGCCCACAAAATTTGGGATTAATTATTTAAGTGATTAAAGAGTAATCAAGTTAATTAATTTTTTAATTAACCTTTAATTAAGCTCTAATTACTATTCAAAATTAATTAAGAACATTTTTAATAAATCCCTCTCTGAAATACCTTAAAATGAGTATTTATTTGTATTTTTATGATTTTTCTATAATTAGTTATGAATTTAAGAAGTTTCAACCATTAAAACTCATCAATTAAGCCTAATTAACTCTTATTCCCGTCGACACCATGTGGTGCGCTGACACGGTGCATTTTCCACGTGGCACCGTAGGAGTGGTTATTTAAATTTATCCTAGTCAACGCTTATATGGTGGCGGCGGAACATGCTTTCTCGTGCACCGTCCAATCTAAGATCGAACGGCCACGATTAATCCCATCATGCAAAAGAATAAAATCAAATAATTCTAACGGATTTAATCATGACCATCCATTCAAATCATGCAGAATGGATGGTGTGTGATCCCTTGTCTATCGATCGATGGAAGACAGACACCGTCCGCCTTCCTTCGATCGATTTGAGCTCACCCGAGCTTAGATCGATCTCAAATCGATCCCACACCTTCGCAAGGAGGATTCGAATGGATCCAATGACCAAGATCCGCGAGATGCAAGTTTCCTTCAAAAAGCTCTAACTCATTTTCATACAAGGATCGATTTCAATGACATACCTCACCAGAGCTCAAGATTAGTGCCAAATTCGATTGAGGAAGCTTTGTCTAGTGGAGACGAAGCTCTACTGATCAGCACGAGCTATAATTTGAGGTGGTTAGCTTGGAAGGCTAACACCCATAGCATAGGTGGTCGGTGTTGATTGAAGTCAGTCGTCTGATGGTTGGAGGGCTTAGGGGACATTTTGTTCTTGCTTGACTAGCTCCAAGAAAGGTGTGTGCAAAGTTAATTGCACTTTGGTTGAGACTTGAGAAAATGGGAATGAGTAAGGTGGTGTCCTATTTTAGCATGAAGAAAATTGAGAATGGGGATTATGGGATGAGCTTAGGAGCTTGAGAAATGTCTCTGGAGGCTCATCTTGGGTAACTAAGGCTCTGAGGAATGCAAGTGTGTGGGTTTGAGTGGAAATGAGGAATGGTCAAATTGGGCCAAACTAAGGGTTGTGTCAAGTTCATATGATCATTTAGAGTGTATTGGTGCCATTGGTTTAGTTCAATTTGATTTAGTTTTAGTTTTGACTCATTTGAGTTCATTTGGGTCAAATGGGCCAAGTTGACCAATTTGACCCAATTGGCCAAATTGGCTTAGTTTGGGTTTGTTGATCATTTGGGATATTTCGTAGGCTTTGATTGAGTTTAAATTGGATTTGATTGGGTTTTAAACTGGTTTGAACCTTTAAGTCAAGTTGAGTTCAATAGGTTATTTGGGTCTAGTGAGTCAATTGGGCTCAATTGAGGCTTTGGTCAAGTTCAATAATCAATTTGGAATGAACTTGAGCCATTAGTTGCAATCAATTTGGTTTATATTTTGATTTGATCCATTTTGGTCATCTAGGTCAATTTGGGTCAGCTTGGGTCAAGAGGGTCAATTGAGCTTGGTTTGGCTCAATTGAAGGTCAAGTCATGTTCAAATGTTGGCTTTGGATTGATTTGAGTCATTGGTTTCAAGAGATTTATCTTAGGTTGCAATTTAGCTAGTTTGGGTTCATATAGGTTAAGGGTTGACTTGGTCAAAGGGTTAGGTTGACTTGGTTTGACCCAATTTATGATAATTGATCATCCTAGGGTGACCAACAACCATGTCATGAAATTTGGATTGGCTTAATTCACTTTGATTTGGATTGAATTGGATTTTAGTTCAAGTAAGTCAAATTGGTCACTTTGGGTCAAGTGAGCTAATTGAGTTTAGTTGGCTTGATTTTGAGTTGAGTTTAGTTTAGTTAAGTTTATACATGGATTTGTGATTGATATATAAACTCAATTGCAATTGGTTTGGGTTCAAATATATTTTGGTTCATTTGAAAATCTCCAGTCAAAAGGGCTAGGTTGGGTTTGACTTGGGTTGATTTTGATTTGGCTTGATAATTGTAGGTTTCATTTATATTTGTAATGGTGACTGAAGGAGTAATTGATCCATGAGAAAATCAATTAGTTTTGATTTGAATTTGAATGAAATTTGGATAAGCCCATAAAATAGGCTTAAAGGGTTTAGATTTGGATTTAGTTTTGGTCATTTGATTGTATATATGATTTATATTTGAGAAGATAATTGATGGACTAATTGATTTATAAGGAAATCAATTGAGTTTGAAGTGGCTTTAATGCAAATTTGGTTAAGCTCATGCAGGTAGGTCATAGGGCTTATATTTGGATTTGATTTAATTTGATTTAGTTTTGATCATTTGAATGCAGATTTGATTTATATTTAGGAAAATGATTAAAGATATAAATTGATTATGAGAAAATCAATTTATTTCGGATTGATTTGGATGGGATTTTGGCTAAGTTGATGAAATTAATTTAAAGGACTTAGGAAAGATTTCAAGTTTGGATCTTGATTTGGATTTGGGATTGAGTTTGATTGTAGGTTGATAGAATGATTGAAGGGTTGAGTTGATATTTGAAAAAAATCAATTGAGTTTGGATTGATTTGAATTTAGTTAGGGTCGAGTCCATAAAACAAAATCATAGGGCTAAGGTTGATTTTGAGTTTGGAGTTGATCAAGAGCTTCAATCATTTGGTTCAAAATTTGAATTTAAATTTGGTATTTGAATTGAATTTGAGGTTAGGTTATAGCTTAAGAAGGTGAACATGGATTGGATTTAGGCTATAGGGTAGGTGGATCTCCCTAAGTCCTAAAGCATAGCCTAATCTTATGGTTAACCTTCTAAGTCTCTAGGCTTAGGTTAAGTGTTCACCTAAGTGTTAGAAGTGTCTTATGACTAAGAAAGTCCTAGTGTCTAGATGACTATTAAGGCTAAGAAGACGGGATGAGAACTCACTCCAAAAGTGAGGTCAATAGGGAGGCTCGGGGAAATCAAAAAATTGTTGTGGGAGTTCGTCTCAGCTTACTCGTGCACTAGGGAAACTCTGATGATGTGTTTGAATCGAATGGGGCCATCCAAACCGACAGCTTGGATCAATTCTACCATGGGCAGATGTCTGGCCGGTGCAGGCGACCGTGGCTGGCAAGGAATCAGTGAGGTGGCTCAGTTTAAGTGGAGGAATGATGGGGAGTGGACTGCTAAAGCTGAGGTGGCTTGCCCTTGCTTTCCAAGTGTTCCAATAGGAGAAAGTGGGTTAGCTCAACTCCACTTGGCTTATGGCTGACCCAACCAGCTTTGGGTCAGGTGAGCTAATGGTCCTCATGTATAATTTGTGCTTAGGGTGGCTGCTAAGGGTAAGATAATGGGTTTGACCATCCAAGAATGAGTTTTATCCTATATGGAGGGCTATACCCAATGAGTATTAGGTCAAATCAAGTTGGGTTTGATTTAGGATGACCCATGGTGACCCAAGAATGGGTTATGCCAAGTTTCAATGAGTTTGGGCTTGGTTTGGCTCAATTTGACCCATGTAGGTTAAATTAGGTAAGGTTGGGTTAGGTTGACCAATTGATCAAATTGGGTCAAACTATGGGTTGAGACAAGTTCAAATGATGATTTGAGATGTTTAGGTTCAATTGGTTTGATTTTATTTTAAGTGGATTTGAATTTGACCCATAAGGGATAATATTGGTCAAATGGGCTAAGTTGACCAATTTGGCCAAATTAGCTTGGGTTAGGTGTTGGTTAAGATTTAATTAGTCATTTGAAGATGATTGCAGATTTTAATTTTAATCAATTTGGATTTGAATTTGATTTGGTTCAATTTGACCCTTTAGGTCAATTTGGGCTAAATGGGTCAATTGGATTCAATTGATCAAATTTGGTTCAATAGATGCTTTGATCATGTTTAATAATCAACTTGAAATGAATTTTAGTCATTAGTTGCAATCAATTTGGTTGCAATGGGTCAATTGGGATCAATTGATCAAATTTGGTTCAATGGATGCTTTGATCATGTTCAATAATCAACTTGAAATGAATTTCAATCATTGGTTGTAATCAATTTGGATTAGAATTTGATTTGGTTCAATTTAGGCCTTCTAGGTCAAATTGGGTCAACTTGGGTCAAGAGTCCAATTGGACTTGGTTTGACTTAATTGATGATCAAGTCATATTCAAAGATCAATTTTGGGTTGGTATGAATCATTGGTTTCAATCAATTTGAATTGGGATGGAATTTGGTTCAATTTGGCTGATGTAGGCTAATTGGGTCAACTTGATCAAATGACTAAATTAACTTGGCTTGACCAAATTGATTGTAATTTATCAATCAAGGATGATCAACAATCATTGTATGAGGCTTTGAATGATTTGGTTCAATCCAATTTGGGTTGGATTGGAGTTTGGTTCAAATGAGTCCTTTAGGTCACTTTGGGTCAAGTGAACCTAATGGGTCAATTGAGTTGGTTTCGGGTTGAATTTAGTTTAATTGAGTTTGATAATTGATTTGGGATTGATTGATGGCTTTGATTGTAATTGATTTGGGTTTAATTGGTTTTTGGCTCATTTGGACATTTTGGGTTCAAATGGGCTAGCTCGGGTTAATTGAATTGATTTTGGTCAATATGTTTGATTGGCTTGATTGTAGAGTTTGGAATGAAGGTTTTGAATGGTTTGAGTGCTTCTGTGAAAATTAACTGGATTTGGGTTTGATTGAATGAATTTTGGTTAAGTCTATAAGGTTGGCTTAAGGGATTAAGATGAATTTAGATTATGGGTTTCGATCATTTGGCTTGGAGCTTGAATATGAATTGGAATTCAATTGGGATTGGTTAAGTTCATTTGAGATTAGTTTGGCTAAGGAGATAAGAATGAGTCTTGGGTTAGGCCATAGGATAGATAGGCTTCCTAAGGTCCTAAGACATAGTCCAAACATATGGCAAGTCCTCCTAAGTCTCTAAGTTTGGGCTAAGTATTCACTTAGTCACTAGAAGTGTCCTATGACTAAGATGATCCTAGTGTCTAGTTGACTCTTAGGTCTAAGATGGAAAGATTGAATCCTCACTCCAAAAGTAAGATCAAAAGAACTCATTGGTGCAATTGATTTGATTTAATTTGGATTGGATTTGAATTTGACTCATATGTGTCCAATGGGCTAAGTTGATCAAATTGGTCAAATTGGCCAAATTGAGTTGGATGAGGAGTTGAGCCATATTTGATTGATCATTTAGAAGTGATTGAAGGCTTTGATTTAAATTAATTTGGCTTAGAAAGAGTTTTGGTTCAGCTTGACCTTTTATGTTAAATTGGGCTAAATAGGTCAATTGGGTTGAGTTGATCAAATTAGCTTCAATTAATAATTGGAGAGTGTTTAATAATAAATTTAGGAATGATTGCAGACATTGGTTCAATCCAATGTGGTTGGATTAAGTTTTGACTCAATTTAATCTTTAAGGTCAATTTGAGTCAACTTGTATCAAAGAGCCAAAATGGCTAAATTGGTTGTAATAAAGTGATTAGTCATGATCAATAATCATTTTGGAAGTGATTGGATGGATTAGTTTGGTCCAATTTTGGTTGAATCAAGATTTGACTCAAGTTGGCCTTTTATGCCAAATTTGGTCAAGTGTGTTATATGAGTTGATTGGGTCAATTGGAATCAATTAAGGGTTGAGATATGTTCAATGATTAATTTGAAAGTGATTGGTGGCTTTGATTGAATCAAATTTGGATTGAATTGAGTTTTGACTCGGTTTGAACTTTTGAAAATTGGATTAGGTGGATCAATTGGTCAAATTGGATTGATTTGAGTCAATTATAATACTCAATTAAGTGATTGGAATGATCTTGAGGCTTGAATTGATTCAATTTGGCTTAAATCAAAGTTAGATTGGATTCTGGCCCAATAGAATTCAATTGGGTTAAGTTGGGTTAAGGGCCAAATTAATTCAATTTGGTTCAATTGGGTTATAATCAAGCTTCAATCAAGTTCAATTGAGTTTCAAATCATTTTTGGTGAGTTCAATTTCAAATGGATTATATTAATTTTATATTTAGCTCTTTTAAGCCTAAATATGTCATATTGGGTTATCTTAACAAATTGGCCAAATTGAGCCCTAATGGGTTAAGTTATATTTGAAATCATTTGGTCATGGTTGAGGTTTGATCTATAGTCAATTGGCTTTGCTAAGGAGAATTGATTCAAGTACAAGAATTGGTTTGGGTTTGGGGTACCTAGGCTTTGCCTAATCGAAGTCGTGGTCTAACCCTAGGGTCAAACCCTATGAGTCTTTTAGGCTTAGGATTAGTGTTCACTTAGCCACTAGAAGTGTCTTAATTTTAGGAGTATCTTAGTGCCTAGATCGGATCCTAGGTCTATACAGATGATTGTCAACCTCACTCAAAAGTGAGGTCAACAAGAGCATAAATACTTATAACATTAATAATCTTAGTATTGACAATAATTTTTAAAGTTATAATTCTATCTCCAATCCTATTAATATCTACAACATTATCCTTCAAAATTTTATCTATAATCACACCCATACCATTTCTAGTTTAACTCATACTTAAATACCAAAGTTTAAAAATATAAACTATCAATCTTCTTGTCCTTCTCTCCCAACCGATTTAGTTTCTTGAATACTTAAGATATTTATCTTCTTATGAACCATAATATCTATTAATTCTATAAATTTTTTTGTTATAGCACATATAATTTCAAGTTCCTAACCTAATAGTAGTTCCATGGACTAACTTCTTTGCCCCTATTCATCCATAATGTGGGAACACTTGCTTATATAACACTGCACCCGGGAATCGATGCAGTAGCCCTTGCACACTTTTCACTATATTCAGACCATACAACACATCACTTCGAAGGAATACCTTAGCATTAGTACAATGTATTAAAGGATTCATGTCATGATTTTTTCAACAAGTTTTACATTCGCTATCGACTACCTAACACAACTCTCCGCTTTTCACATTTGATACTTGGGACCTGACAAAGGTAGTATTTTACCACCTCTTTACCAATATTAGTTAAGATGAAAAGAAGATACATTCTTTTCGCCAACTTCTAATGGTGTTACTTCTTGATTTGGTTATGTTATACTCTTTTTCTTCCTTCTTCTCTTGGTGTATGGGGTTGATACTACTTTTTATTTCAACTTTCCTTATCTTGACGCCTTTAGCAATACTATCTAAGAAATGCTGAGCAATAAGATCATGATATTGTTGGCTAATCTCATGAACAATTTGCTCATCGTCAGTTAGAATAGTTTGAACCGCTCCTTGATTTTGCATAATTCAAAGGCTAGGGTATTAATCCCTTTATTTACATCTTCTATATTGGTTGGACTTCTAAATCTACTAACTCTTTGTTCAACTATTTTCAGCCTCAGCTCTACCTCACTCATTCAACTAATGAGTGTAGCCTCAAACTCCATAATCTCTACTCTAAACTTTTAATTAAATTAAAATTATTTACACTACTGGGACTAATCGAAGGAGTAGTTGTTGATGGTAAGCTAGATAGAGAAATAAAAGGTATATTGGAGATGAATGGGGAGAATATGGAGGTGAAACATAAGGGGACTCAAGAGGAGCTTGACTCCTAAGACTTGGACTTGTCTAAAGAGGAAAGTGAGGAGGCTATGGAAAAAAAATATGTATTAAAAGTAGCCCTGCCTCCTCTTCTGATACCTCTCTAAAAGACTCAAAAACTTACATTAACCAAATAAGCTAATTAACATGTATCTACACAATCATCATGTATAAAGCAATCAAATTAAACTTCATTATTATTACCTATTCTTACTGCAAACCAAAAAGAGTTTCAGTACAAAATATTATGTGCCACCAAACAGATTTTAGCCACCTTAGGATACAAGATTTTATAATATGTATGTTGAGATTTATCAGACTGGCATTCCTAAAAAAAATCAAATCAACATTATAGAGCAAAACATGAATTATCTTGTGATTCATAAAATAGAAGATTCACCTCAACCTAATTTTTTGATAAATTATCTTGCTCATTTGAAATATTTATTTTGCCATAATTCTATACTTTTATGGAATGCTTTTGCTATTACAATGATTCTTATAAAGCCTTCGTTTCACATGGTATCTTAATTTTCATATTGATATGTCTTACGGGTGGCTTTTAGAGGATGAAGAATCATTTATTTGTGTTTGTAGTTTATTTCAAATATACTTTTAGATATTATATATCTTTTGGTTACTCAATTGTAGTTGAATGATACATTTGATTCAAATAATACACTAATGCACCTAGCATCCTATTTTTTAGTCATTAATGTAATGTAGAGTGTATGGTGGACATAGAAGTGATGAATTGAACATGGAGGAGAATCTTTAGAAATGAGCATCAAAAGTTTTGGAAAGATAAATTTCTAGTATTAGCAAAGAGCTTAGAAGGATGGTCAACTACGATTATTTTATAGAGATTGACTTTTTGTAGAGTTTAAGAGGAGGTTAATTTTGAAGAAATGGTGGGCGTAGGCATTTTACAAAATGCCTAGGATATTAGGAAGATATTCAAGACTTTTCTGGGGCGGTAGTGCCAAGGTTTTTGTGTGTAAAGATGTGGAAGATTGGATAGTTAAGTTAAGTTTGGACATAGTTTATAAGCTTTGGTATTTCGCAAATGGCTTATTATAAAAGTATGGGAGTAAAAGAGAATAACTTAAAATCAATAAAGAGGATTGTAGAGAAATGGATGGAAATAAAAAAACAAAAAATAAAAATGTAAAGAATAAATAAGCTCTCATAAAAGAGGGCAATTCCATGTCACAAAACTTAAGTATTAGGAGAAGCCACCAAGCCTTTCCCAAGAAGCCTTTCTTCAATATTAATTTGGAAGATCTACATACATTCCTCACAATTCTTATGTATCTCTAACGCCTAAAGTTTGGTATTCATATTTATTATATATATATATATATATATATATATATATATATATATATATATATATATATATATATATATATATATATATATATATATATATATTAACTTTTAAAAATATAGTAATAGTGACATTTTTGGTGTGATAAGCTACAAAGCTTTTCTCAAGAAGAATATATTTTTCATTAAATATGATTTATAAATCATTAAAAAATTCTTTCATTAGTGTATTCCTTAAATATTTTGTAAAAAGGACCATAAGAGATAAGGAAGAAGATTATTATCGAGTGGCAAATTCACAGATGTTGCTCGATTCTTTAGAAATTCGTTGATTCTTACATTTATTTCTCTTCTCACAATCTTATCTTAGTCAATTAAACACTATTCATATGCAAACGCCTCTTCTAAATGATCTCTCTTCTTTGTTTTCCTTTAAACTTATTTTCTCTCATTGATTAGCAGATTTCGGCCCTATTTGGAGCCCCGTTTTGTTCGCGGCGCGGCTCGAACCGCGCCGCTTGGCCGTTTGTTTCCGTGATGTGTGAGAATCTCGCATGGCTTCGAGCGTGGATCGAAGGAGCTGCCATGCGGGGAAAAATTTATCTAAACAACCCCGTGCTCTTTCTGTTTGCCCGTGATGTACTCTTTCCGTTCTCCCGTGCCCGTGCTATGTCTGTTCTCTCGTGCCCGTGCTTTTTCTGTTCTCCCTTTGACGGATCTGAGAGTCCAGGGCTTTGATCTCCTCCTTCCGTATCCATCTTTTGCCATCTTCCTTCTTTCTAATATCTCTTTTGCCGTCTTCCGTTGTTTGTGAAGGTAAGCATCCATTTCCGAGAAATCTTTGATGCAAATATGCTCTCTCCTTTGAGCATTTGTTATTTGAAGACGGATCAGAGGAAATTATTCTCCGACCTCTCTATGAAAAATTTGATCTTCAGTTCGGGCCTGTTGACAATGTTAATTTGATCCATGCAAGTTTTGTTTAGTTAATGTATTATTTTGTTGCTTATGGTGACCCTAAATACATGGAGACTGGAATCTTGAGGATTGCACGGTTGAGCAAATGGTATTTAGTAATATCAAGAAGTTACCCTGACTGATTTTGTGCATGACTTATATTGTATTTGAAGATTTAATGGAGTCCTATATACAAGATAATGTTTGCTAATAAGGTTGATTTATGTTGGGCTAATTTTTTTTTCTTTGTCTTTAGAGGAGGAGATATGCTTAGGTGCTTGAGTACCAAATTATTTTATCTGTGCAAATATTGCACTTGATAAAGTGCTTAGGTGGTCTTCCAAGCCATGATTAAGACTAGTAAGAAATGTTCAAAGTATTTAGGTGTTATGGGAAATTACTGTGCAATGATTTTTGTTGATATACCGACAAGATTGACTGCTTGGAAGCAAGAGGGTGACTATAGGAGTAATGGTTTGATTGCCTTCTTTATAAACTATGGCCTTGTGTTAAATCCTCACTATAGTATACATCAATCCCCTCCTAAGAACTTGTGTTGATAGGAGTTTCAAGCACTCTCTGTGTCTTTTATTATTAAATGCTTGCAAATGATTTTAATTAGAATTTAATACACTTCTTTTTCTATAAGCTCATGTCATTATCATTATAATAAAAAATATGCATGTTACTAAGCTTTATGTTATCCTAGAATATTCATGTATGATGAAGACTGTGATGCCTATGATATTTTACTTTATGTGAGTTTGTTTATGCTTGTTGTCCTTAGACTTGGACCTAATATTTGCATATGTAATTTTACAAAAATTTAATACTTCTTTATGTTCTTGTTGTTGACTCCAATGAAAGGATTGCCTAACCAATTTAGCATTGCCTAACCAAATTATAAGTTCTTGTTATTGACTTCATCTGAGTTTCATCGCTTGTGTGATAATGATAGGCTCTGTAAATGGGAAACCCAAGGGAAGGTGGAGCCGGTGCTACTTGGGAGAGAGATGTGAAAATAATATTTTGTGATCTTTTTCTAAATGAGGTAGTTTTGGGTAATAGATCGACGAACTATTTTAATAAAGAGGGTTGGAGTAATTTAACCAAAAAATTTAAGGAGAAAACTGGAAGGGAGTACAACAAGACATAACTTAAAAAAATAAATGAATCGGATTGAAAATTGTGGAAAGAGTTGAAACATGAATCAACTGGTTTGGGATGGGATCCGACAAAGAAGACGATTGACGCATCAGACGATTGATGGCTAGAAAAGCTACTGGTAACTATCGTATACATAAATTTCCATTCTAATAACTCGACAAAGAGTTCATATGAACATAACATCTACACATAATTGCATGTGTTCTTGCAGATATTACCACATGCGAAGAAATTTAGATATTGCAGCTTAGATCACGAAATTGAAAAGAAATTGGATCTCATGCTCTGTGTGGTTGCCCATTCTTGGACACCAAATCAAGCGGCGATATTGCCCAAGAATAAAATTATTCTGAGCAGAGGTCTGTTTCATATGATTCAGACAATGAATTATTACATGTCACAGATTCCCACACCGAATCTAGTCATGCTAGGCATTCAGCAGCTCTAGGTCCGAGAGATCAGAAAAAAAAGGGAATTGTTGGATTCCTCCAACATCGATATCGAGTTAGCACTTCCGAGCAAATAAACAATACGCCATCACTATCTGAGGCGATCACTATTTTACATAAAATCGTTGAAGTTTTTGATGATATTCCACTTTATCTGCATTCAACCAGGTTGCTTGAAGATCCAAACAAGTGAGAGATCTTTGTGGTTATGGCACCTGAACGAAGAGTTCATTATCTATGCTATCATTTTGAATCACGTGATGCTTAGCTAGGTTGCCTTTAGGAACAGATGTTTTTTGATCTGTCAAAATTTAAACTTCATCGTGATCTGGTAATGGAGAGTTCGCTCTACTTTGTTGTACTTGTTTTTGTAAACTGCTGAACTTTTTTAGTTGTAGGAATTTTATTTAGTATCTTAATCTGTAAAGGCTAATATAGTGACGTATGTTATTTTTTCATTAGTTGCAGTTATGGATAGTGATGATGATGATCAACCTATAACTACGATTGTTACTGCAGCATGCTTAATATATAAGTACTATGAGACTTATGTTTGTAAGACTCCATGTATGACTTCTAGTTTTGTTTGCTTATGTTTTGGCTGTTTGCTTCTGTTTTGTTCTTGGTTAGCTGTTGTGAGTTTTTCGATCTTGGTTTTAAGTTTGTTCTTGTTTTCGGTTGGCTGCTACAAGGCTGTTTAGTGGCTGTTATTTTACCTGGGGTGGTGGTGACTTGGTTTGGTATCTTGAAAGGTTGTTGGCTGGCTGTGCTAGTTGGCTGGGCTGGTTGGCTGTGTTGGCTGCTTGGGTTCCTTGGCTGTGTTGCCTAGTTGGGTTGGTTGGCTGTCTTGACTGGCTAGGTTGGTTATATTTGCTTTTGTTTTGTCTATTTGCTTCTGTTTTGTTCCTGGTTAGATGCTTGGGTTCCTTGGTTGTACTGTTGTTCCTGCTTATGTGGTATCTAGAACTGCTGCTTGGTGGCTGATTCTTCCTGATAGTGATGGAAATGGCTATGATGGCATTGATGTTACTTTTTTTATCATTAAGGCTGGTAGCATTTTTGTGATTGTAACCCTTCTTTTTGAAATTTGGATGCTCACATATAATAATGCTCCTTGGGATAGACTTTTACTAAGCCTGAGCCGTTATAATTTACTTTAATGTATCTTTCTATGTTTCTTTTACTTTTGAGCTTCTGCGGTATTTGTATCTGACGAGCCTGCATTGTTAACTACTTTTAGTTAGTCAAATTTATATATATATATATATATATATATATATATATATATATATATATATATATATATATATATATATATATATATATATATATATATATATATATATATATATATATAATAATTGTAACCCTTCTATTTTTGTTAATAAAATATCTATCACTTTTTTGGAGAAATAAATATTTTGCCATTTCATTTTAATTTAAAAAATATTTTGTAATGTCACCAGTCATCATATTAATATTTTTATTGCTTACATAATTTACTTTATCAGAAAATATAAGTTCAAGGAGCTCTCTTGAGTCAAAAGTTGTGTATTACAACTGTAATTTGCAATGTTATGTATTCACTTCACATAAGGAAGGAAATTATGAGAGAAGATTTTTCAGGTGTCCAAGAAAAAGAACATGAGATGACTGCAATTATTTTAGATGGATTGACGAATACGAGAGTGGCACATCAAACAGTGATCATGCTAAGTGGGTAATAATGGAAAGAAAAAATTTTAAAAAGATTTGATCAACAGGATATTAGGTTTAATATTCTGATCACACTAGTTGTTATCTTATACTTTTAATATTAGTGTTATTAATTAGGTAATATTTTTTATTAAGTGATATGCAATCTGTTAATGTAATTTATTAGTTAACTACATTATATACATTAGTTATCATATTTGTATTCATTATGTTTAAATTTATTCAACTTATATAACTACAAAGATATTTCAGTCATTTCTATACAAACAACTGTAGCACAACAGATTCTAAATAGAGTTTTCTAAACAGATCACGGAAGACTTCCTCCACTTCTACAAAGAACTTCACAATTGCTTTTCAAAAAGCTAAAGCAGCTCCAAACGGGTCCTTCATCAATTAGTTGGGTTTCTATTGATTACTCTATGACATTCAATGGGCATTAGGAATAAAAATATTTAACGACAATTAGCGAATTAACAGAAGGTGCTATTCCAAGAAGCCCAACGATGCTCTCCTCTCCAACTTCGCTCAGGCGAAGTCAGAGTCGTGAATGGCATAGGGAGATCTTCTAAGGTGATGGAGTTTAGGGAATTAACAAAAGGTGATACTTTAGATGTTATATATGTAAATAATGAAATTTGAGTATGAGATATGTAAATTTTGATAATTTAATGCACCATGTATGTAAATCTCTTTCATATTTTCTCATCTTGAATGATCAGTCATTAAAACAAAGGCAGAATCAACCTCAATTCATAGGAGAGAAAAATTTATATGTTAAAACAAAAATAAATGATAATTTTTTTAAAGAGGGTAAGTGACTAATTTGATCATATAAAGTTAAAAAAAATTAACAATCTCTATGCATTATCAATGAAAATTCAAAATGAAAGAAATAAAAATTACATTGATAATTTAATAAAGGGAAATGTCATTTATCCATGCCAGGAATTTTGCAATTGATTTATTTTCAAATTATCTTGCATCATGATATCACTTGTTTTGCTCCTTTCTTTTTACACTTGATAATATATATCTCTTAATGTAGTTTAGGAATGGATCTTAAATGTGCTTGTTGTGTAAAACTCCTTTTTTATTTCATATCAATATATTGAACTCTCAAATTAAAAAGATGTTAAAAAATTGCCCTCAATATATCCATTGTAAGAATGTACCTTGGAGAGATCAAGGTTGGGAAAGCTCTTGTTGATGGCAGGGAGACCTTCCATTGAAGATACTCAATCCCATGAAAGGAGAGATCTATAGCTTGGATTGGCAGACTTATGCTACCATCATCTGTCACTCAATTAGTGATCATAACCCAATTTGCTATATTTTCTTAATACATTTTTGAGAAAGGTGAGTTCCTAAACACATATTTAACATATAAGACTACATGTATCTTAATAAATAATTATACATTTCAGTATTTCTCTTAAATAAAAAAGATGATATTTTGGCCTATCGATTTATAGGCATTAGTTAGAAATGAAATCATCAAAAACCCATACAAGTATAAATCAATGAAACATTCCTCAGCCAGCCAGCTTCCTCCCCTGTAACTCTTGATATTATTATTATTATTATTATTTTTGGGTACACATGATATATATATTTTTATCATGTTTTAAGGTTTAGAGTTAGGATATCACCAATAAACCAAAATTTCAGATTATATATTTTGATTTGATAAAAAATAACATAATTACCTAGCATATCAAATAAGAAATAATCATTAAGCAACTTCATTAAACTCAAATTATTATTTAATAATACATCAACTATTAAAAAAACATCTGATTTCTTCCATTGGAGAAGCATTTAATCATACACAAATTATCTCTATCTTTAAAAAAAAAAAGGTACTATACCAATTGAGCTATAGCCAGTACAATTTTATATTTTTCGCATTCAATTTATTAATATATAGAGATAATTACATACATGACACTCAAAAAATTATTTATTTATAAAATCAATTCATTATTTTTAAAATTACCAAACGATCAAAACCTCAAACCAATTTAATAAAAGCAAAATAACAAAGCCTAAAATTTAATGCTCTTACACGCTTCTACTATGCTAGAAGCTCAAATATTTAATAACTAGGTAAGCATTATTGTGCAATAAAATAATACACTTAATACTAATTTATATAATGCACATTTATAAAATCTCAATATAACTAAAAAAAAATTCAAATAATGATTAATGAATCTCTGTTACTGCCCAACAAAAATCCAAGAAACTATTAGCCATAACCCCATGAATAATTTAATCTAATAACAAATTACATGAATGATAGATGAATATAATGGCATAAATATGATAATTTAAAAGTTACAGACTAAGCCAAAAAAACACTAACCAACAGTAACCCATGAATAAATTCTGCGCTGGACTGTCTTTTGTTCGGCCTACATGCTGAAATTACTCATCCCATTGCATCCTGCAATTCTTCATAAAAGGTCAGATTCTCTACGAGGTAAGAACAAGGGAAAAATTACAATGATAACGACTGAAATCAAGCTGATAAATAAAAAAATGAACAGTACAAAAAGGTGGCATGCATATGGAATTAACACTTTTTTTTTCAAAGATTTGCATACATACCACACAATTCTAATGTATTTACATATCCAACACTCAAAATTTAAAATTTGCTTATTTAACACTTTCTTATGCATGTAAAGATGCATTTCACTTTAAAAAAGTGAATGATGATGATATTTTTGATGTAATATTTAAGATTAGGTGTTGTATATGTGAAGATTAAGATTTAGGTGTCAGATATATAAATACATAAGAATTGTGTGGTATGTATAAAAATTCCCCTTATTTATGGGTAGATTTCAAGGGAGAATCTGTAGTCTTGTTATGGTTTATAAATCAGAAACAAGCAGTAGTAAGAGATGATGCGATTTGTTTTAATTGCTTTCACCTTTTTTAATTTCCATTCAGTAATCTTCTTAACAGTTTGATGAGAGGTGAAGATGTGAACAGCTACCATAAGTTTTTGAATTATTGATTGATCCCAGCATCTGTCATCCTAAAAAGAGAAGATTAAGTGAAAGGAATAAAAGAAAATATAACCTGCTGTGGCACATAATAAATTATAAATGGAGATTTACATACATACCACACAATTCTTATACATTTATATATCTAATATCTAAACTTTAATATTTAACTTAAATTTTTAATATCACATCAAAAATATTACTGTTATTTACTTTTTAAAAGTGAAATACACACCTTTATAATAATAGAAAAGTGTTATACATATATATGTGTAAATATGGATCTTTAAGAGTTAGATATGCAAATACATAAGAATTGCATGGCATGTATATAAAGATTCCTATTAATTACTGGATCTATCTGCATACCTCCTGAGAACTGCGCTCTGTTGCCCGCAAGAGCTTTTGACAAAAGCTCACTACCCAGTCACCACAATGTTCGTATCGACTGAGACAAAATAGAAAGCTTTACCATCATGCCAAAAAAAATTTATCATGCTGCCAAAAAAATAACCGTAGAGAAGGATCTGATGGGGAATTTTTAACAAGAAATTTTCCAAAAATATAACTATATTCAATTCCATTGTTGTGTTAATCGATTATTAAAATGACCTGAAAGTGATGGCGAGTCAGACCTTAATATGTAGGACGATTAGAATACCTTTTGCACAGGAGAATATGGCAAGCAGAAAATATTGATAATAAATCAATTATTAAAAATGGTATAAAAGAACAAATGAAAGAAAAACACGTTATTAAATTTACTAATTTGGTTTATTGCTTTCCATAGCGAGATGATGAAAAAAGTTAATTCCAATACAAATATTGAAATGTCCATTATATAAAAGTCAGCAGAAAAACTAGGCTTATACAGCACAAAGTCACAACATAATAAATAATAAGCTCTCGTGTAAACAGACGAAAAGAACAGAAGAGAGGAAAATACAATATTGTTGAACTCTTATGCTCTTTTGCTAATTTTAGAAGGCAGTATACAAGTATTTGTACAAAAAACATACACAATCCTAAAAAAGATTACTCAGAAATCTCAAATATCTTCATAATTCATAGTGATCGAAACTTGCAGAGTATAGTAGAACAGCGAATATTTAGCATGCCACAAAGAGCGTAATCCAATGCATAAGGTATAGATTGAACACCTGTTTCCAGAAGATCTCAAAATCAACTCGGTCACCCAAAAGAGAATTTTCTTCAGTAACCCAAGGAAGATCGTAGTGACAGCTTAAAGACATAAATATTGCACTACAAAAATGTTATAATGAAATAACTATGATGTAGAACTTAAGACTGTCAGGCTGTTTAATTGACTAACCCAGAACATACAAAATGACGGGTTAAGAGTCCCAATAAGCAGGGCAGTAGAGGGAAAATAAGAGTAGGAAAGAAAGGAGTAAATTGAATAAGAATTGATTAGAAACTATGCAAAAAATATTTAGACGATATGGCATTAAAAACATTTGCAATATTTAATATTAATGAATGATGAAGCATATGGAGGGGTCATGAATAGTTGCGGCAATGATAAAAAAATGGTGTTTCGTTCTTCATCCCTACGTTTCAGGTTTAGATGAAATAAGAACAAAAAAATGATGGTAAATGACTTACGCGAAAGATTAAAAATTACTACTGTTTTTATACACGGGGAAGATTGTTAAAATAACTGAAGGTCATATCATGAATTGCCACCACGTTCTAAATTTTTCAAGTAAATAACATCACTTCTGACGTAAAATAAACCTTCAACAGTGCCTTTATTAAGCTAAAATTCATAACCATTTCCGTAACAAATAATAAAAATCAACTTAAAAAAATTAAGATCAATCATATTATTGAAACAAGATATATTTAACAAGAGAAAAATTCAGAAATTCTTTCACCACTATCATTGCATTCACTTTTGCAGAACTCGTATCTTCGAACAGGACGTTAAAGAGAATCTTCATACTATACTGATTATTATAAATTCACAATATCTAACAAATAATCAAAATAAACTGAATAATTAGCGAAGTCATATCAATGAAACAACATGTTATGATAAGGGGAACATTCAGAAAGTCGTTCACCTAATTCAGCAGCTATCATTGCATCCACGCGTGCAGATCTCATCTTGACAGGCAGTGAAACAACTTAAGTCCAAAATGAATTCCACGAGTCTTTCCTTGACATGATTGGAAATTGGAAATGGTTTTCATAAGCTGTATTCAGTGACAGGCAAATAGAACAAGAGTTAACCGTAGCTAGATTTTAGGAAATACTTGGGCGGGAGGAGGGTTGAGAAGAAAAATGACTAACTTGTTTCAGAAATGCAACAAATGTATCTATCATCTCCCTATTAAACCAACAAGAAAAAATTATGGTTGAAAAACTTGCTCCTCCGCTGTGGCTTTGTTAGAAATTTGCAGAGCGGTCATTGATTTGAGGTTTTAGAACTTCTTGCTTTCCCCTTCACTCAAATTATAATCATGTAAACCAACTGTTGACTCATTTTGACTGAGATGCGCATTCCCTAATTTCAGACCCATTAAAGTTCACTTGAAGTCAGGACAATAATTGGTAAATAGCAAGCGCTGAGAATCCTTCCACGCCTTTTAACAACAAGCATAAGAATTTATAGGACTCGAGGTCCTCCAAATGGCGGTTCCATAGGAACACTGGGCTATTCCATGCTGGTTGTCTGGTGCTTGAAGGCATTCCTCAACTAAAGAACACGAGACTTTCAGTCTTCATAAGATCCACCAGGTCTGAAATACTGCTACTGGGTTAAACTAGTAAAAAATAATTTCCAACATGAACCCAGATTGCCATATATTGAAACTGTGTAAGTGATCCCCCCCCCCAGGATTTATGTGAATTTTAATGCTATGTTTCACATGAAATCGTCTTTCAGATGTCTCTTTTAATGTGCAACTAACTTAAAGCATTTTTGTGCTCATAGGATTAGCAAAGTAATGCTTTTGCAGCTTTAAGGCCGATCTCTTAAAATTTAAGGAAAAAGGCCCTGCAAAATTGTCGGTGGAGCAGCTGGAGTGTCAGTTTGATGCATCCATCTCACAGAAATGTGATTATCTAGCACCATAGTTTCCAATAGCCTTCTGCAGCTCTGCATAGAAATTAAACTATGAAGCAATATCTAAGAAAATAAAAAATCTAGAAAAGATTTAAACCTCTTAAACTGATTAAAACTTCCAACAGAGTGACACCAACACAACAACTATGCACCACACGATGCTAAGCTCTGAAGCAGCATACGGCAAGCCTTGATTGCATGGATGGCACGCTAGGGAGGGGGGGTACATCAAAAAACAATTCCTCTACTGAAAAAATAAAGAACCTAAACTTTCAGGTAATTAGTAAAACCTAAAGTACATTCCCTTGACGCACACACATCCAACTAAACAAAAAACAAAATGAAGAAGTGAAAAAAATCAATATGAATTTCCTACCAACCATTCCCATAAGATAAAATAATGTAATGAGTTTCTGAAGGCACTGACTGTATAAGATGCATACCTGTGGGTTCAATACATCCATTTTAGTAATAATATCCTCCTGCCGATGAATATAAAAATTATCATAAGAATTAGTGTCTAATCAAAATTAAAATATTTTACATGCAAGATTTCAGTGCAATTGGTCAACAAAATGGAAAAACAAAACAAGATGGTGACAAGTAATTAAAAATGTATGAAAAGATACATTTTAGTTTGATAGTGATGAGCCCAAAGCTGATCTCACTATAAAAGTAGCATAAAAGGGGGTGCTATGGTTGAACATGGGCACAAAAAAAAAAAAAAAACTCATGACTACGAGTTGTGCAACAATAGAACTACCTAAGAAATGGACAATATACTACTCAAGTAAAATCGAATTAAATCTTAATTTTGCAAAATTTGATATCTAGTCCCACAAAATATTATGAAACTGTCACTAAATACAAAAATTGAATTTGTGCAATGAGGTGACATGGTAGCCTTGAGGTGTTTTGAGAAGTAAGCCTCATAATCAAAACATTAAATCAATAAAGAATATGAAGTACCATACTAACATCAAAGTAAAATATTGAAATAAGAACATACAACAACAACAAACCTTTATCCCACTATGTGTGATCAGCTACATAAATTCATTTTCTCCATTGTGTCCTATTAAGTGTCATATTCTCATTTAAGTCTAATAAGATAAAGTCATTTTATATACTTCCTAACCAAGTGTTTTTTGGTCTACCTTAACTTTCTTAACATAGACTAAATATAATACATCCACTACTCTTCAAATTAGGTCATCGAACCGATGTTTGTTAGGACCAAACCATTGAAGACGACTCTCTAATCTTATCTGTCCCCAGAGCTACCCCAATCTTTTTAAAATAAGATTACAATAATAAATCTATCCCACTCCCAAATCAACATAAAGTTGTATAGCCACTATGATTATAATTTGTAAATTAAAAAAACCCCACTCTAATTATTTAGTAAGTCTTCATAAAATCATTATTATGATGAACAACTTTCTCTACTCTCTCATTCTCAGTTATGTCAACATCCTTCCAATCTTCCTCATCTTTGATTGCAACTACTTCCTCTTCCTTAATTAATAAAAACTAATATAAAATTAATGTTAATTTAAAATAATGACTATGTTGATGATCATAATTTCAATTATATAAAATTTTATATTAGAATTTTTTGTTGTTTCTTTGTAAACTTTTGTTGGACTTATTGGTCTCGCTCCTTCCACCATTAAAGAAGTCAACATTAAAATCATTCTCTTGCAATTGTGATGATGGAACTTTATTGTCATCCTCCACAAACCATTCATCATCCAATGGCATATCATTACAAGCTAATGGATCTTCGTCATCATCCAATGGTTCCACCTTCAATTTTATCTTTTAACCTCTTATTCTATATAAGTCAATGAGTTCATCGTTATGATAGTCAAACAATTTTGCCTATTGATATGAACTGATTATACATATCTCTAATTTAACTCACACTCTAATGACAAATGTGTAAGATCCAATGTTTTGATGGCAAATCATTGTAATTAGAGAGTGTATCTCCAATTTGAATACACCACTCAACTAATTAAAAAAAATAAAAAAACACAACATAAGATACAAACTTTAAGTAACTTGGCTAGTAAATGTTAAACATTACCTAGGGAACATTTTGTTACGGCATCTTTGACTTATTGCAATGCAAATAATCTTTTTTATTTCTAAATGCTATAAGTTGAAGATTAGTCTTTGTCCTCTCAATTGGCTTAACAATCAATTTACCATACAATGATACAAATCAAATTTGATCTCTAAATTAATTGACTAATTTTCAATATATTGATATTGATGATTCAAATAATATCCAGTCACATGCAAATCCCAATGCAACTGAAGCTCTCATATCTCATTTATGATTTACCAAATTTTGTAGTAATTAGACTCATCTCTTAATTTTTGATGAAATCAACTCCTCCTCACCTCCATGTTTACAATGGTGTAATAAGTGGCACACTTCAGTATTTTTTAAGAAAAATGCATGTGGCGTATGTCTCATGTGAGTCATGTTGAGGCGTACACCTTAACAAGGTTGGGAAGTGCCCCAACATCATGAACAAGAGTCATAAGCCTCACATTTTATGGTTTGGATAATCTAAAAAATAATTTATAAATACAATATATATTAAAAGCCACATTTTATTATTTTATTGCACCTATACCTCAAAGAATTCAAATTACATTGAAGCATCTCATCACTTGAAGAATTCAAATTACATTGTTGGACTTATTGACAAAGTTATAAGAAAGATTAAAGATTAGTGGTCCAAGTTACTATTGATAATGCTAATGCTTATAAAGCAATAATAAATAAGTTAAAAAATAAAAGTATATATTTATTAGACTCCATGTACCAAACATTGCATAGACTTAATTCTTAAAAAATTAGAGAGTTGCCTTAGCACAATAACAGTTTAACAAAAGCTAAGAAGTTCAATAAATTCATTCACAATCAAAGTTGAATTTTAGCTTTAATGAAGAATAATTTTATAGAAATTTTTTTAAGACTAGCAGCTACTAAATTTGCTATGGCATATTTGACCCTACAAGACATATGAAAAGCAATGCAATTTAAGAGTTAACTTGTGTTTGAGATGGGACTTTGGAATTACAATGAATTAAGTGCATGTAATCAAGTTTCTACAAATAGGAGAAATAATTCGACTATCTTAATGATAAACTCATTAGTTTACATTATGTGTAACAAAATTAAAACTAAATGAATAAAAAAGATAGCTTTACAATATGATAAAGATCCATTTGTTTGTAATGATGTGCCATTTGATGATAATGATTTGTGAAGGATGACAATGAAGTTACATCATCACAATTGCAAAAGGAGATCTTAATGTTGACTTCTTTGATAGAGAAAGTAGCAAAATCAATGGGTCCAACACAAATCGACAATTGTAAGAACCAAACAAAAAAAAATCGTAACGTAGTGGATAAGGCCGGTAACAACAATGTACGAATCGTGATGCCTCCTGAAATAGGTGTCGCAACTGTAATAGAGCACGGATAGACCTTCCTTCCTATTTAGAGAACATGAGAGAGAGAGCTTATAGGAAGAATCAAGGAGCTATGGGAAGAATTGAGCAGAAATAGGCTGAGTGTAAGCTTGAGCGGCAAGGCTGAAGCCTTGCCAGCCTGCTGAGACAAAGCCAACAGGGAACTTACTTAACTGCGTGAGTGTACCCCACACGTGCATGAATAGGAGACGAGCGAAGGTGGGGCTAAGCGATAAGTCGTGTGCTCAACATGCATGACCGAGCTGAAGGAGTTATTAGACATGACCAAAGCAGGCAGGTTTTACTCATGTGAATATATATTATTAACATAACATATTAAGAAAGAAAATGTTAAAAGAGAAGAGAGTGAATAGAAAATATAATAATAATAATTAATAATAATTAATACTATACAAATAATAGTATAAAAATAAAATAATAATAGTAGTAATAATAAATGTAAATAATAATATCATAAAATAATAATATTATAAAAATATGATAATAATGATCAATAATAATAATAATGATTAATAATTATGCATAATTTGTTGACCTACAACTATGTGTCATTTAAAATTAAGTAAATGACATGGTTATACTGTCCTAATCACAATCGAAATCAATTAAATTCAATTTGAAAATTCGATTTTAATCGAAAAGCATCAAATTTAATTAAATGAAAGTATCAAATCAATTAAGGATCAATCAAATAATTAAAATCAAATTTTTAATAAAATTATGCGAAGTCGAGAAGCCTCGACGGCGCGACCTCGTTGCGAAATTGATCAGTCATAGCGTCGAGACCTATCAAAACGCTTTTCGATTGAATCGTGTCGCGCGTCGGCAATTTGGCGCGGCGTCGCTGAATTTAAACCTAAATTTGCCCGGCGCCGGCGTTGCGACCTCAATCAGCCGCGGTTCGTTGCATCGCTGAACAAATTGACACCCATATTCTGGGGTTTGTCAAAGTAATAAAATCATAATTAAAGCGACTCCGCAATGACTAATTACCCCTTTCGATCCCTACTAACCGCGCTCTTGACCAATCAGGAGAGTCAGCAAAGGAAGCGTTGACCCTCTCATTCGCATTTTCCTCTTTCGGCTCTTCCCCTCTCTCCCTTTTGCGGTCGGTGACTCTCGTCCGTGCTCCCCCTTTTAGTCGATCTTCCTGCGACTCTCGACATTTCCTGCTCTCGTCTCGCTCTCGGTCTCTCCCTTCTGGTAGAAAGGTCCCGCTCTCGGTCCGATCGAGCTGGGGCGACACCTGGCTCCTCCTGCGAAAGAACTCCCTCGTTCTCACGGGCTCTTCTCCCTCTCACGATTCTTCCTTCCTCTCTTTAGTCCAGTCACGTGAAGAACCGAAGCGGGATCATGACTTGTGAACCACAGCGAGAAACCCCTTTTCCTCCTTTCCTCTTAGCATTGAAACCTCGGGTTGTTTCTCTCTAAGCTTGTTTTATGCATTTAAGCTTCTTTGGAAGTTAGGGTTTTGCTAAATATGCTATATCATATGCTTGGGATTATCTAAGAGTTTCCTTTAGGGATTTGGGATGATGTATGGCCCAAATCTCACTTATTACTTTATTCGGATTTAGTGATGCATAGCCTACTAAAAATGACTTGGGATGATGTATGGCCCAAATATGGTGTTGTTTGTTTTTTTTTTATGGATCCTTATGTGTTTCCTTTGCTGAAAATATTTCTATCTAAGGAAAAAAATCATTAGCTTATTAGAGGCATGAAGCTTGCTGAAATTTATTTTTTTTAAGGGGAATCAATCATCTTGCTATTTATGGGTAAAATACTTGCTAAAATATTCTCCCTAAAGGGAATCAATCATTTGGTTATTTGATGAGTATAAGGCTTGCTAAACTTTCTTATCTAAGGGAAGAAATCAATTAGCTTTTTGTTTGATGAGATATAATCTTTGTCTATGAATTTCACTGTCAATTTATTTCATATGAAGGGAATTATATGCATCATACCTCATATAGTTGAAATCTGAAATTGAGAGGAAGAAGGTCGATTGACTTTGTTAGCATTTGCTTGTTTTCCTCTCTTTTGTGATCACTAAGTCATGAGCCTTTGAAGTCGACTTGAAATGTGGCTTTGTGCAAGTTTAAAGCTTTCATTTTTGATGTAGTTTCATTAAAGTTGCATCTTGCCTAGTACTTGTTCATACTTTACTCAAAAGCAATTGCCATGTCTCTATCTTGCATTAAAACAATTATATGTTGTCCATGAGTATTTGGAGGTTGGAATCATGAGATACATTGTTCTATGCCTTTTCTTGCTTGAATTATGAGAGTGAAATGGTGATGAAAATGCAATGCTCATAAAATCTTTGTCTTGTTTAAGTATATATGCAAAACGTTCATATGTAAATCAGTTTTAAATTTGTGATATAATCCTGTGTTTTCCAATATGGTAGGGAAATCTTATCTTATCAAAATTTAGCGTGTCTCTGTCTATACATCGTGTCTTTCTTGACATGGTGGGAACCCGATCTCTAAGCAAACTTGTGGGGAAAGCCGGGAGTTGTAAATTTTGATGCTCTAATCAAATTTATTGGCGACTTTCTTTTGTTTATATATGTGAGCTTTAAATTTGTGATATAAGTACCATGTTTTCCAATATGGTGAAATCTTATCTTATCAAAATTTGATTGTCTCCGACATACACTATACATGTCTTTCTTGACATGGTGGGGCGAATCTCTAAGCAACCCCTGTGTGGGGAAGCCGGAGAATTTGTAAATGATCTCTGTCAAATGTTTATCACGGCGACTTTCCTTTTTATTTATATCTGAAGAGCTTTAAATTTATGATATAAGTACCATGTTCTCCGACATGGTAGGGAAATATCTTATCAAAATTTTGCGGTGTCTCGACATACACTATACATGTCTTTCTTGACATGGTGGGTAGCGATCTCATAACCCCTTGTGGGGGGGGAGAGGCATTGTAAATTTTGATTATTTTATCTTAGTACCCGTTCACATTGTTCCAATGCGGTGGGAAACTTGATAAATGTTACGCGTTGTTCCAGCGTGGCGGAAATCTGTTCTATAAGTACTTGCTCGCGTTGTTCCGGCGCGAAAAATGTCTTTGTGCAACCCATACCTTTCTTGGCGTGGTGGGTAAATAAATTCGCGGTGTCTCCGACCATACCTTTCTTGGCGTGGTGGGAACTAGCCCCAGTAATACATGTGGGGATGGCCAGGGGAATTTCCGAAATTTTCAAAATAAAAGTTGAAATGTCATATAAATGCTTATACTTTAATTTCATATACATGTGAATGCAAATTTGCCTATCTTTATAAGTGCGTTCACATTGTTCCAATCGTGGGGAAATCGTGATAAGTACTTGCTCCGTTGTTCCGGCGTGGCGAAAATCTTGTCTTTGTCTGACCCATACGCCTTTCTTGGCGTGGTGGGTAAATAAATTCGGTGTGATTGTCTCCGACACTACCATACCGCCTTTCTTGGCGTGGTGGGAAGCTAGTCCCGAGTATCTTGGGGATGGCCAGGAGAGAAATTTTCTTAAAAAAAAAGAAGATGAAATGCTTAGGTTCACATGTTGGCTTAAAGTCTTCTTTTGGGTTATATATGAATACTCATACCTCCTCTACTTTACTTGTCATTCACAGTGATTTACATACATATAAATGAGATATAGTGAAGACTTGAAGCAAAATATATATGAGATAAACTAAATCTACCATATAACTTGACATATATCGAAGATAAAAAAAATTGTTGAGTTAGAAAAGAAACTCACAAGTATGTGTGGCACACATCCTCCTTCAGGTTGAAAGAACTTAAACTTGTGGCTTAAGGGAGAAGGAGAGTAGAAAATGTAAGTCTTTGTAAAGGGAAACCCCTCTATAGGCTTTCTTGGCCCTTTCCTTTGCCATCTCTTATGGAATCGACATGGCTGTCATAAATTGCATGCAAGGGAACTATCAGGTGATGCCACTTGTCATGTTGCATGTGCATGGACGTGATGCCCTTGTCGTCATATCCTTTCTTTGAAAAGGAAAGTAAAGTCTTTCACCTCTTTAATAAATTTAATGAGTTTGTGTTCCCCACATGAGCTTGCATGTGAGGGAGGTGGATTTTAATTAATACTTGCCTCTTTTAAATGAAATATATTCTTCATATTTTTTTATTCCCCTCCTTATCAAGAGAAATAAATGGGCTTGATATTTGATCATATGGCCTCTAAATCAATTATTTTCTTTATGTTGGTGATTTGTATAGGGAGGATTTATAAATCAAATTGTCTAGCTAAAGGCATTCTTATTTATGATCATATGGGCAAATCAATTATTTTCACTTTATGTTGGTGATTTATAGAGAGAATTTACTAAATCAAATTAATATTTTAGGCATTCCTATTTATGATCATATGGTATCAAATCTTTTATTTTGGCTGATTCTTATAGAAATTTTATTATCTCATTAATGCTATTTTAGGCATTCATATTTATGATCGTATGGCTTTAAATCAATTATTTTCCCTTTATGTTGGCTTGATCAAGAAAGGGTTTTAGCCGAATCAAATACTCATTCTAAGCATCACTTGGTGATTGATCATATGAGCATTCAAAATAATTATTTGCTTTATGTTGGCTGATTTTGTATAAAGAGAGGATTTGTGGCCCAAAACAACTATTTTATTTTGGGTCTATCACTTACATATGATTATAGGCTTCCAAAATAATTTATTTCATATACCCTGCGATTTGTGACATAAAGCTTTTGGCCAAAATAATATCATATCATATTTCCAAAACGAATCTACATCTTCGGTTTGGTCGGTCGGGTAACAAAACCTAAAATCGTATCAAAATTCATGCATTATAATCATGTCAAATCTGAAGAACAAATCTTACACTTCGGTTTGGTCTTGGATCACAAAACTCAAAAAATCAAAATTTGACATCAACTTCAACATCTTAATGTCAAATAATTCGAAAACGGTATATGCGTGTTGGAGTAAATACTTAAAATACAAAAGAGCAGTCTTACATTAACGGTTTGATCTTGGACGGTTAACAAAACCTAAAATTTGATATTATAAAATTTCAAATTAATAATATCGAGAAATTTAACTCGTAATATAAGATATAATCGGTGACGTAAAATTTAAAATTCTCGGGGAGAAAAGTCCCGAGCATCCTCAGGTTCAAAGAGTGGACAAGGTTTTGAAGGATTATACTTTGAGATAATAAATTAGACCTCGTAGAAAAGCGGACGAGTAAGTTACATCGATTGATATTAACCAGGATCGAGAAGGGTAATTATAATTAAAATTTCAATGATAAATGATCATATATTGATCAAATCATAAAATGATCAAAATCAAAGAAAATAACAAAATATAAATAAAAAAAATGAAATGAATTATTTAAATTTAAAACTAAAATAAATAAATAATAAATTACCCCTTGATTGTTTGTCTTGGTGACAAATTAAGAAAACTTTGCTCACAAAGAGCCAATGTCAAATTAAATACATAATTACTTTCTCAAATATTTCTTCGTGGGGCGTGGCGTGTCCTCTGTGCGTGGTTTTCTTGCGATATGGCATAACATAAATGGCGGTTCTGACTGAGCCCTCGGTGGTTAGCGATATACCATTCATTACGGTGTAGACCCGTATGTTCCCCAGCTTTGCTCTTTGGTTTGTGAAATGTAGAATGTATTTAGCAAAAGCCTATGTTAGCTAAGGTTGACTTATATTTGTCCCTTGACAAACCTCTACAGGACACGCGCGGCGTAACCCGTGTTCTTGACAAGGATCCTTCGATCGGTTGGGTATTCTACCTCCTCTAAGCGGAGGATGCGGCGATAGCGGAACCATGGGATCTTGATGCGTCATCGTTCCCCACAAAAGTTTTAAGTTAAAATAATAAATTTCATAAGTTCTAAACTCCACTCCGATTATATACTGGTTCTTTAACGATTTGGTAGCTTAATGTCGAAAGTGCTCTCGGTATTGGGAGGGTAATTAATATAACTTGCTATAGGAAACACAGAACAGATATAAAAGTTCTCACCAAATGAGCGAAATCTACAGGTAGTGTCTTATCTACTATTCATCTACAAATTATCACACTTAAACAACTCTTTCCTTTTTCGAAAGATGTGGGTGTGGATCCATAATTCTACATTTTGATAATGAGAGGAATTTTGCTGAAAAGAAAAGAACAGTTGAGTTTCATTAAAATGGATAATTAAATGTTCTATTTTATAGTATTTTTTTTTTCATCTAGATAAAAATGCATTAACTGCTATGTATGATTCTTATGCTAATGTTCAAATGAAATTGTTAAGTGTTTTTGTACTTTCGCATGTGCATTAAGCAAAATTTTATTTAACACCAACTCCTATTGCAAAATGATTTTCTTCTTTTTAAGCTATGAACTTATATTGATATGATGATCATTTTATAATTGAATCTTAATAGATCTTTCTAATGATAATCTAAAATTATTATTAAAATGCATGATAAAAGGCATGCAAATGATCATATTATAAAGTGATTGCTTGCGTATGTATAAAGTTCATGGTAAACAATATACCCATGCATATTAATGAAAATCGTAAAGGATTCCTACTCTTTTGGGTTAGGTTTGATAAATGTTATCTTCCCTCTTATAGATTGGTTTGGTACAGGTTATGTGACTGTGTTTTTCAAGTACATATTTGACGGTGACTCCTATGACGTGTGAATTCTAAAGTAAGAAAAACATAAAATATGAAAATGTTAAGAAAGAGTAAACAATCCTTGATCCAATTCTTTCATGATCACATTCTCATACTGTTTCAAGAAAAAACATATAATATTAATTCACTAATAGATAAGGGCATGCATAATGTTCTTTAAATCTTGAATTACTATAATTTAAAAGTATAATTAATCACTGAATTGTTTAACTATTTAAATAACAATCATTTTAAAAAAAATCTTCATTAATGTAAATGGAAGAAAGACGGGAGTACGTGTATAGGTTTCTTCTGGAGTTAAGTATTTTAACTAGCATAAAAATAGTATAAATAATATAATATGAGATGTTAATCAATTATGATAATGTAATTGACTAATTTCTATTAATAGTGGTATGAAGATATTTTAATAATCCATCAAACTATCCGCTCTAGCTGCGATACTCAAAGTTCTTGGGTTGGATCGTGATAACAATAAAATCACAAAAAATTATGATTATTAACATAATCATTATTTTAAAGTTTAATTAATGTTTTATTGACATTTACTAAATAGAGAAATGGTTAAGATCAAAGATGAATAATAAGATTGATAGAGTATTGATACAACTAAGGATGACAAAAAGAAAAAGCATATCACCAAAATGATGATACTAATTAAGATCCACTAGAGACTTTTGATTTTATAAATAATAAGCCTAGTAGCTTAAACCATTTACTAATGTGGACTTGAAAGTTAAAAAGGTTTATTGTTATGACCTTACTTGTAAGTTATTATAATCTTACTTTGATATTTTGATAATAGCATAATATATTTTTTTAATTTTTTTAATTTAATATATTGATTATGAAGCTTATACCTCACCTCACAGAGAGAAAACATCTACATACTAGATCGCAATGTCAAACATCATGTCATCCATTATATAAAATGAAACCCCTAAGTTGCTCAACCACCACTAAAACATTAACCAAGAGCTTATTTTGTAATATACCATAAATCCTACTAGACAAAAATCTATCACTAAAAACAACCTTCTTGACATCATTATCTCAAATACAATTTAACCTTTATATAAAGGTGAATATAGCCAAGAAAGTTTATCTCCGGTACGATTTGTAGAGTCAAGTATATCATATTATCTAATAGCTACAAGTCTTAACAGTTGATTCTTAGAAAACTATATCATCAAAGCGAAAATCCAATAACAATTGTAAATAAATTAGCTGATCATGTTGACTTTAATCAAGACATTCTTATGCTAAGGTAGCTCTCTTAGCTTTTTAAATTTTAAGAATTAAATCAATATAATGTGCAGCATATAAAGTCTAGTAAATTGCTTTTCCTTTTTCATCAAATTATTTTGTATCATCTTTTAAGTAATAACATTGTCAAAAACAACTCGGACCACTAAATACTCTCAAATATCTTCTATAAATCCATCACTAAGTCAAAAATGTCCTATGAATACTTCATCGGATATGATGCTTTAACAAACTACCCAAAAAATAAAAAAACATAATAATTATAAATTAAATATTGATCAAATTCCTGTTTTTAATATTAGACTACCCATTAGATATGATTGCAACTCTAGTCCATGTTTTGTTGATCTCCTTAGTCCCTCCTTCAATATCTAAGCCCTAAAATCATACGATTGCAACAAATAAAAATCAAGGATGTCGCTGTGGCTGCTAAATGCTCAACATAGAAAACATGTCATAAATAGAGAACATCTAAAAATAAAGATGAAAATGTTTGATTCAATTCCCAACAATTTTTCTTAAGGGAAAGTAATTTAAGTTAATTGTCTAAATTTTTTTAAGATACTTTTATTAATATTGAAGGCAGAAAAACAGTGATTAGATGGCTAGATAAAACTAATTTCAAAAGATAAATAAGAAAAAATGATAAACTTAAAGCAATAAATATAAAGTTCTTCAAGAGAATAGACTCAACACTTCAGACAAAACTCAACAGAAACAAAACAAATGAAAAATGAGGATACATAAGGCTGACCACAAATAGTTAGCATAAGTCTAATGATAATGATAAGAGAAGAGCATTAATTATTTCGTTTAAAAGCTAACAAAATTTATGTTATGGAGTGCCAATTATACCTATGCAGCACATACCTCCAATATACAAGGATTATGCATGACAATCCCAAGAACTCGACGTGTGAGTCCCATATAAACATTCGTGTTAATGTTACCATCACCACTGATCCAAGGCAATATAGGCCGGAATACACCTTCCATTCCTGCAACAGGATTTCTAAAACTGCCAACAGCATTATCTTGCACATGAAAAGATTCATCAACGTTAGATTCCTCAACAATGATAGTATTTTCTCCAAAATGTTGCCCCTCAATATGATATTCAGATGTATTGTTAGACATATCATGAGCATTTGCTTTATTTTCCTTGTAAAGACCAACTCCTTGGTTAACCAGAGAATTATCGACGTTATTATGCTGTTCTTGAAAAGGTCCTCCCGGTAATCCAGAACTCAGGTCTTGGGGATTGGGGCAAGAGGAAATATCATTACCTTGTTTATGAAGCTTCACATGTCCGGGTAAGCTGATAAAGTACTTCGAGATATGTGAAGCATCAACCACTCGAACAGAATCAAATGCATTGACCTGCACCACAATTTTAGTGGGACAAAAGAAAACATACATGATCAAGACAACAAACAAATACACAACAGCTCAGTTTAGAATCATTTTGTTTGCAAAGAAAACCAGAACATAAGAATGGGAATGAGTAACAAATATGGAATATAGACAGCGTGAGATTTATGATCCAGAAACAAAGTATCCAGTATTTATTCTTGTATCCAACATTCAAAATAAAGAAATAGAAATTTCATTTGTCTTTTAAATTTTTCTTTGAAACAACTCATCGGAACATGAAGGAATTACTGACTTAATAACACAATCAAAAGCAGTAGATCATCCAGACAGCCTAGAAGCATTAATTGAGTTCAGTCTTCATGGCATACATTCACTTAAAATGACCAATTACACGCATGAACAACAGGGGTTTCCTAATTCTTTAGTTCGCTAGAATACAAATTATTGCCTTTAGATGTCTTCAGTTCTGCAAATGGATTATAGAGACATGGGTGACCATTTGCTGCCAACTCACATTAAGCAACACTCAAGTCCAACCCATTTAAGATCCACCATAGCACGATATTTATCCATCGCTACTAAGCTCCCGTACATAGCACAACCCAATATAGAATGATATCCATTTCTATACTATTTTCTATAAACATTATAACAATGCATTTAAAGATAGGATGAACTAAACCTAAATAGCTAAACAATTAATAGCACAAACAAAACTAACCATTACAATCAATAAGTACAAATTACATGTATATTGCTTGTACCATAAGTGAGCCAAACTATCAAATAACTTCCATCTCAATTTGTGCAACTGCCAATTAGGTTAATCTACACAATATCATGGATAGCGTAAAACATCATCTTACTGACTAACAATCAACAACTAAATCCTACTAGCAGTTGGATTATGCCAATACATCTAAACATCGAATTTGCCTATAAAGAACACAATTTTACCAGAGTCCAGTACAAATGAAATTTCCAAAATTTACTAAAAAGTGAGACAACAACACGTATTTTAAGATGTAGGAATGATGAAGAGCATGCGAGTGAAAGTCAACCAATATATATATATATATATATATATATATATATATATATATATATTTATATATAAGCACTAAAACCAATGCATGAAAAGGTGTCTCACTTAAAAAAAATTTAGTGATAATGATATTTTTATTGTGATATTAAAGATTTAAGTGTTATGAATATAAATATTAAAGTTTAAATGTTAAATATATAAATATATAACAATTGTGTGATAAGTATGTAAATCTCAAAAAATCCTAAATCTAGATCAAGCTATCTCATCAGCCTATCTCCTGTCTCACCCTCTAGCCTTTGCACATCTGATTAAATCTTCCTCTCTTGTTCTTCCTTCTCTTTCTCATTTCCTCTTATACACATACAACACCTCATGTGTGAACTCCTTTTCATGTTCACAAATCAAGTGCACGACTAAATTGGGTTTGTAATGCCCCGAATGTAATCAAAATTGCTCAAACATCGCTCATTCACAAAACAGACCACATCAACACATCTAGAGCATCAAATTTACCGAAAAAAGATGCACATATTACATTGGTAATAGTATAAATGAAATTCATGAAATTTACTAACATGTGAGATGATGTCACATATTTCAAGATGTGCGAATGATGAAGAAAGTGAGTCAACCATAAAATATTACTATATATAATTTTATTATAAAACTTAAATTTATTGAAAAAATTCTTACTAAAACTTTGTCAACTTCTATAGCTGCTCCATCTTGCCCATACCTTGCAATTCAACATGGCTCGCTTAGCCTATCCCATCCACAAAATAGGAAAATTCAAAAAAAATAAAATAAATAAAATTAAATTAACATACATATCGCACAATTCTTATGCATTTAGATATCTAATACTTAAAATTATATATATATATATATATATATATATATATATATATATATAATCATATATATCACTCTTTAAAAAAATTAGTGATAATAATATTTTTGATGTGATATTAAAGATTTAAGTATTATGCATGTAAATATTAAAATTTAGGTGCTAGATATGTAAATATATAAGAATTGTTTGTTATGTATGCAAATCTCCCCAAAAAACCTAAATTTAGATCAAACAACACAATATGTCTATTCCTCCCCTTGACTTGCACCTCCCTTCTAGCATTCACACATCTGATCGAACCTTCCTCTCTTATTTTTTCTTCTCATTCTCATCTCCTCTTCCTATACCCGTACAATACCTCAAGCATGAACTCTCTCTCATCTTCTCATTTTGAGTGCACGACTTCATTACATCCCTTATTAAGCGCATGTGAGCTCCACCCCTCTTACTTTATTGCCCAACAACCCTCATGGTTGGCTGCTTGTCTCCCTCTTAAAGCGCCAATCAACCTCCACTCCCACACTCAAACCCAATCGATGAGGTTCCTTATCCCAACCGATCCCAAGCCCTCACGTCCTCCCTCTCATGAATGAGAACTCCTGCAGCTCTCCTTCCTCTACCCCTATCTTCTCTTAACAATCACCTCTAGCCATTGCACATTTGAACATCTTCGCTACCCCTCAATCTCTCAGTCTATGCAAGGACACTCTCTCCTCCTCTCTATCTCTCTCACAACAAATAATCTCAAACAAAAAATCCTTGTCAATTTTGTAGTCTTCTTGCCAATTCTCATTGTATTATCATCATTGTTATTGCACACACTAAGATATTAAATGCAGTGCATTTGGCACAAAAAGCACAAACTATATATGCTTTTCTTAGAGTGGTGAGAGAAAATTCATATGCAACACTTGCAATGCAATAAGTGAGTCCTATATGCATTTTTTAAAAGTGGATGAAAAAAATTCAAAAATAAGCACTCATGTATATAGTTCCAACTTGATAAAACAAATCAATGAGTTTCACATAGATACATGATGGCCTATACATGCCTTTTTGGCATAGTAGAATAAAGAACCCCCTGAGCATAGTGTCATACAACACTGACCTTACAATCTTTCTAGGCAAAATGGGCAAGCCTAACACTTTCACAAATCCCCCCAATATGCAGAAAAGGCATCGATACAACTGAAATGATGATGAATTTCACAATGATATGAGACTTAAAGAAGACAAAATAAAATGAATTTTTAAAAAATAGACATCAAAATGAAATCAAGCAAACTCTAAATTCATAAGAATCAAAAGACTAAAATGAACTTGCAAGATAAAAAAGAAGGGGGATTGTGCTCAAAACTAAACTTAGAGGGAACTTACTGAATTATCCTCATACTAGAACACATACAAATTTCTCCTCCTGAATAGTCAAAACTCTTAGGACTACGAACTCAATGAGGAGTCAAATCAAAAAATAAATTAGAGTAGCCCCTATTTAAAGTCCAAGAATTAATTCTTTATACGGCCCACATCGCTAAAGGTCAAACAATAAAGATAAAAATATGAACATTTTGAAAACACATGAATAATGTCAATTCATTAAAAATGCTAATGAATCTTAACACATACACGCAAGTGAATAAAAGGCATTATGGGATCTAAAAATTCACACCTAGCCTCTAGCAAGAGTTTTTGGTTGTGTTTTGGGTCAATTTTTCAGAAGACAGACCAATTTTACAGATAAGATACCATCAAAAGATTTTACCCTTATTTTGCACCTTTAATTAATTACTCCTTCCATTATTGAAAGAGAACTTTCATTTAAGACTAGTTATCAAGCAATAATAACTTAACATATAATAACAACAATTTATATTTTAAAATTAAAAAAATTCACCACTATTAACTTAAAGCAAATGATAGAAGGGAATAATAATAAACTCGAGTAAAATCCCATGGTTTCAACACGTCAGGTTGTCATAGTACATGATAAACTTAGTCAAAGAAGGTAGTCGATCCAATTTAACCAAAAAAACATTATCGACAACCACGAGGGATATTTTATAGATGGATGTTTGTTTAAATGGATAACTTTAAATGGACCCTTAGCTAACAAAGGTCTATGTGCTCTATAAACGCATCCTATCATTCAAAACTCAAGGAGGTTAGTCAATTGACAAGCTTGGGCATTGATCGTAATATAGTGAAGCAATTTAAAAAAAAAAATAATAATAATAATAATAATAATAATAATAATAACTAATTGGACAGAAGGTCCTGGTCATGAATGTAATAAAGTGGAGGTATTTTAGGACTATACCACTCAATAAGTGGATCATACTCATAACTATGTGATCAGAACAAGATGTCACGTCCTTACTAATTTAAGATCATTTAAAATTGATTAATAATGACACATTTAATGTGATTTAGAATTTTCTCAAAATTATCACCCCTAACAAACTATTATGGAATGTGAATGAATTTTTGGTTTTCAAGTTTTTAAATAATGACCTTCACTCGAATACTTTATATTTAGTAATTTATCAAAATTTTACATTTTTATTAAAATTTAATTTCAGATTAATTTGATTTAGAGCTTAAAGACATTTTAATGATAAAATCTTCTTTGATTAAAGTCTTCTTTCAACATGATCATCATCAAGGTATTTGATTGATTATATTTATTTAATTATTTTGGACCTTATTAACTCTTTGTAGTAGCTAATTGAGGATCGAGTCCATGAATCATATAAGGTCTAAATATATTTGAAAATTTATCAAGCTATAGACATTGTCAACTACACTTCAAACATAGTGGACCGAGCTTGCCATTTGCACATAATTTAAGTTAATCTTGAAATGTATTAAATAACCAATCTTGTCGGCTCTAATCCCGCAAATAGAAGATCAAGTTTATAAGTTAGAACTTGTAATTGTACTTTTCAATCTTGAAACTGGTCATTTGAATTTTGAAACATTAAATTCCTTTATTAAGGTCATTAAAGGGCGTATGAAAATGATAGATAGAATCGATGTGATTAAATTGAGGGTATGAGTAAAAATCTTTTTTTATTTGGAATTTAATTGAGGTTTATCACTCGAGGCGCTATTGAAGAGCATCAATCTCAGTAACTATAGTCTCTATAAGGAGGATTGGACTAATAAAATAATACTTACAACACTATATAGGTAAAGCTGCCTACTAAAAAGCATGCATATGTATTAAATTTAAAATTTAAAATTTAAAATAAATTTATAATTTAAAAAATATTGCTAATCTTTCAAAATATTTGCACACCTTCTAATGTAGAAAATTTAAGTCTATCAATTTAGCTCATTGTGTATCTTCAAACACTAGGTTTAAACATTTAATACATGTGTCGATTCACACACTTTTAATTTTGATGATGTGCACACACTTCGATGCACTTGCATAATCTTTGGTGTATTTGCAAGAAACATTTGCAGGTGCTTCAAAACACTGACGTTATGTGCTCGTATGCATTTTGGAGCACTTAAACAACTTTGAGACATTATAATTAAACTTGGGAACTGCCTTATAAGATGTGTAAGTCATGAAATCACTCAAAACTTCATATATTTGTGCAAACTTTGTGATTTTCAAATAACGCCTTCTATCCGTTTGTAGATGGATGTAGCATATCTGTGGCATTGAAGGTGATCTTGTTCTTTTGATGATTTACGATACACTTACATTACGTGCTTGTATGCATTTTGGAGCACTTATACAACTTTTGAGGCATTATAATTAAACCTGGGAACTGGCTCCTAAGATGTGCAAGTCATGAAATCACTCAAAACTTTGAATATTTGCCCAAATTTCAAAATTTTCAAGTGACGCCATCTAACTCGTAGATGGACGTTGCAAAACTAATGGCATTGAAGGTGATCTTGAATCTTTTTATGATTTATAATAGCACATCATCGCTTGCATTTATTTCTCAATTCATTGAATTTTGAATATTCAATAAGGTGTTTTAAGTGTTCATTGATGAACTTTTATTTCATTGTAAGTTCCTTGCAGGTCATATTATTCAAGTTTTGTTCTTGCTTGCAAGCCAACTTTTAAGTTCATAACAAGTAACTTATAACTCAATTATGTGTTCAATTTAAGACTTTTTTGTTTAATTTAACATCAAATAAAATAGACCAAGTGTCAATTTGGTTTTATTCATGCTAGTCAATGAGCTATTTTATCTTACTGAGCTCAAAGACGAGCTTTTTAGTCTGCCACTATAAGTTCCTTGTGGGTCTTATTATTTGAGTTCTATTCTTGTTTGCAAGAAAACTATTAAGTTCATCACAACTTATAACTCAATTCTGTGTTCAATTTAGGACTTTTTTATTTCATTAGCCCATCTGTCAAATTGGTTTGATTCATGCTCGACAATTAGCTATTTTATCTTACTCTAGCTCATAAACGAGCTATTTAGTCTATTACTCAACTATCATTTTACATTGATATCTTGTTTTTGCACGTTCATACACATTCAACATCATTTTCTTTTATCATTTTTCTTTAAATTTCACACTTAGTTCATGTTTATTTTGTATTAGTGCTCGACGAGTTTATTTTGATTTAGTTTTGCTTAGGTTCCATTGGTCCAAATTTTTGTAATATTTCAACAAAGACAGAGGCAGAGGGACCTGAGTACTTGAGACAGAAGAGGGAGGCAAAGGGCTGGGTCATACAACATCTGGGAGGGAGATGGGAGGTTGCATGTGGAAAGGTGGATCGAGTAGTCTAGTAAGAGCTGCATGTATCAAAGAGTTTGAGGGGGCTGTAGCTAGAGCTAGGAGATGGGAAGCAATGTGTGAGAGTTTGTTATAGGCTTTAAATTTTTTTGACTTTTTTTGGTAAGAATAAGATGGGCTGTATGGACAAACAACAAGGGCAAGGATGTTGGTACAATGGATTCAGTTTTTTATAATTGAGAGCTTAAACTTTAAACCAAGAGATCTTGCGTTTAAGTTCTCATACAAATTTAATTCGCTCAAATATTCTAAAGAAATGATAAAATATAACTTAATAATAATATTAAATATATAAAATGTGTATAAACAGAACGTGTTTTAATTTTAACAATATTTTGATACTGATTTTAATATAACTTCTCTTTGATTATTCAAACCATACTAACAAAGTAATTTAATTTAATTAATATTTATAATTTTTAGATGTAATTATTATTATGCATTTATTTTATAATTGACAATTCTCAAAAAATTTATTCTCATGTCTCAAATTATGTGTCAACTTCGTACATAGGTAACTTTTGCATCACTCATTTATGTGAAGACCCAAGTAACATGGGTGTCATTTTTAGACAATTTTGACATTTCAGACTTGTCTGTATAGTCTATTTTATAAACGAATGTCATTTGACTTATTTTGACAATGGTCAAAGTAATTTCATCCCGATTCCTATGATGTCTCATCTATAGTCCACCTTGTCCTCATATTTGATCCAATTGATTGAAAAATATCTAATTTGATAAATTTTGACACTCCAAATGCATTGGCGTACTCTGTTTCATGTATAGACGATATTTGGGTAATCTTGATGGTATTTGAAGCATCTTGACTCTAATTTATGTGACATCATTCCACGTATTCTTCATGATATATAGAATTGATTGGGAGGCCCTCCCTTGGTAATTTCGATGCTTTGAATGTGTTGATGAAGATTGTTCTTCAAACGAGCGATATTTCAAGTAATTTAATCTACATTGATATGCTTTAAGATCATCCACGTGATGTTAAGAATGTTGTCCATAGATTTCACCATATTTGCTCAATTCGACTTATAAAATGGATGTGGAGATCAACAACTTTGCCCTTGTATGGAATCATAATCGACACTTGACAAAACCAATCCTCCTAATAAGAATTGGAATAAGGTTCTCATGTAGGTAACTTTCCATCACTTATTTGTGCAAGGACCCAAATAATTATCAGAATTGGAGGCAAATTTTGGGTGTTGTCTAATCTTTAAAATCTAGACTACTTTTTGAAAGTTTGGCTTAGACCAACAGAAACTCTCTCATGAGATCTGGGAGCGAATTTCCAAATCCAACATCTAGATAAGGTGAGGAGAATAAATAGTAAGAGAGGGTGATAGGGGGAACTTTCTGATGAAAGGAGATGTAGAAGATCAAACCAATTAGCCAACTTTTACAAAGACAAGAAATAGTAGTAAAGTTTGAATTAGAATGAAACTAAATGAACAAATTATGATAGGTTAAAATCATTCATAATTCACACAATAGCAACAAAGTGAGTAGCATGGAAGTTTAGTTTATGATATCATAGTGTATTTTAAAAATTACAAGGGATCAAAGGTATCGAACAACACAAATTAATAGCCAACAGGCCCTCAAGTTTATGGTCTTCCAATCTACTAATAACAAGAAAAAATAATAGCATGCTTTGAAGGTGAAAGTTAGAAAGTCACCTTAGAAGCTACTTGGAACACTTCCAATGTGTCCACAAACATCTCAACCACCTTTTTACCTATTTAATCGCCAGATGGATGGATTAGATATTTAAAAGAACTCAATTTTATCTCAAGGAAAACAAAGCAATGCCAAACATTCTAAATCTGAAGCAGATTTGAAAGAAATAAATCAGACCTTTTATTTTTAAAGCTCCAGAAATTTCATCCATGCTTAATCCTTGTTCACCAGCCTGATAAATGATAGAGTGAACAGACTTAAAATCTGCAGAAGAAGGTCTTGCTTCATTTGTAATAGCAGACGTTGATGCAAGCAATTCAAAATATCTAGACATAGCATCCCAGCATGATTGAGGGCCCATGTCATAAGTCACATCCACATTGTCCAACGAGGACTTCAAACAAATTGTTTCTTCAACTGAAGTGGAATCTCCTGCCAAACAATGATTACTATCTTTTCCAGAGCCTAAACACTCAGAAGTATCAGCTCCCAAAACTGATTCCATATTTAGGAAAACGTTGATACCAGGGAAGCCTTTCTCCCTACGATCACCATCTGCTTTAGATGGAGGCTTACGTTTCTTAACCTTTCGACTCTTGCATGGCGCATCAACTCTATGTTTTGAATTTTTTGAGGCACCAATGTCACCAATGTCTCTTGGTGATGAAAAAGACTCTGAACTTTTTAACTCATCAGCCTCGCCAGTGCCACAATCTGGCAAGCATGGCGAAACTGAAATCTCTCCAGAAAAAACAAGAGAAAAAAGATGGGCAATCTCCCCACACTGTAAATCTGGAGCAATAGCCACTCCATCCTGTATTAAATCTTTCTGTTGTCTCTGAAGCCAATTAGAAAAATTAGTGGCTCTTTTACCAGAATCATTTGGAAAGGGAGAAGAGAAAATATTATTGAAAAATTTTCGGGAAAGCACAAAGGGTCGACTTCCATGTCCAACCACCTAAACAACAAGAAAAATCAATTATAGTATTCAGCGAATCACAGGCAATACAAAGAAAAAGAAAAAGGAAAAGAGCATAAATGACAGCTTAATTTGAGTAAATACTATCATCGAGTGCATTTTTAAAGTCTTTGAGAAATGCAGTATACTGAATTGCAATGCATCACACACAAAAAAACCTTCTTGATAGGCACTGCTTATCAAACGATTTAGATACTTAAAGTAATAAGGTTCTACAATTGAAAAGCCAAAACTTGGAATTTTAAACTTATAAATTAGGTACAATGGAATTGAAGATCTAACCTCAGTAGACCAAAAACAAACTACAAGGGAAAATGAATACTCAGAATTTTCTTCAATAGAATTTCGGTCACATGTATAAAGCAACAGTAAATTCATACTCATCAGCATCAATCTTATCCAAATTATTTGGAGTAAGCTTAAATAATTCATATTATGAAATTTCTTAAAATGAATGGCTTATGAGAGCAACAATTCAAAAAAAGGGAAATTTACATATAGCACAATCATTATATATTTACATATTTAACACATAAATCTTTAATATCATACCAAAAATACCACTATCACTAACTTTTTAAAGTAAAATAAACCTTCCCATACATAAAATTAGGGCTGTCAAAAAAACTCATTCTTCGCAAACAACTCATATTTGGCTCATTAAATTGCTCGTGTTCAAATCATTCGTTAAGCAAGCGAGCCTAATATGTACAAATATTTTAAGCGTGATTTATATATGAGTCGAACACGAACAACAATTCGTTCGATCGTGTTCGGCTCGTTTTAGCTCAAAATGAAAAATATCTATATATAACGAGGCCCAGGTTGATCCTAGAGCTTTCACATTTTTCAAAATTTTTTGGTTTATTTGAACACGGGCCAAATATGAGCAATATTAAGCCAACAGCAGACTCCTTACACCTAATTAACAACACAAACAAAATTTCTTACACCTCTACATAAGATAAGTGTTATATATGTATATATCAATCTTCAAGTATTAGATATGTAAATACATAAGAATTGTGTGGTATATACGTAAATCTTCCTTGAAGAAAGTTATATCATACTTCAAAACTAATTTAACAATTTTCAAAGAATAATAATATTTCACAATATTGTTTAAGCACAAGCCATAACAATTATGAATAAAATCAAATAAAAGTGAAACATAATTGCATAGTGTTATTGTTTAAATATTCCTAAAATTGTAGCCAATACCTTTCCATCTATAACAACCCCATAATTCAAGGACAATAATTCTCAATCTATAACAATCTAGTAATCCATAGAAAATAACTTTCTGTCTATAGCAATCTAACAAAATAGCTCGCCATCCACAACAATTCAACAACTCTTAGAAGTTTTACATTTTCAACAATCCATGAACAAGAACCTCAATCTTAGGTACCCAAGATAGTAGCAAAAAAATCAATGATAAGGTCTAGGATGTAGGTATAAGATGGGTTCATTTAAGAAAATAACCTTAAGTAGTGGGATTTGAAGAAGAAACTAGCTGTTGAATTGTTGTAGTGGCTGAAAACAAATGAAGTGGTGGCGACTAGAATGCAACACCCAAAATTTAAAACAAAAAATATAATTTTTTTTTCCTAAAGTTTATACCCACTTTTCCTATATGCCAAAAAAGACCATACAATTTTTTTATAAATTATACATTTAAATTGGATCATTTTGATATATAAAAGTATTTATGAATAATCAAATTAATATTCATTATTAATTAATTAGTTAATAGAATATTCTAGGATTATTTTTTAATTACCTTATCCTACTAATATAATTGGATAAGCCCAGTTAGGAGAGGCGTGAAACTCATAAGGGAAGGAGAAGAGAGAAAAGAGAAGAATAAGAAGGAAAAGGATAAAGAAGAAAGAGAAAGAAGCAAAAAAAATGGAGAAGAATAAAACTTTAAAAATGGTCACACTTTTAAGTAGGCCTAATCACCACACCACATGATGAAGTTGTCATGCAATGAGGCAACTTGCATGCCATGACATGGAATTCATAATGCAACATGATGATTATCTTCATAAATTTATTGTAAACAATAAAAAAGCTTTTTTTTTTCAAGTTATAGTACTTGTTTAGAAATTTAAATGGTTTTAAAATTTTATTAAGCCCTATATAGTCATTTGATATAATTACCTCAGAATTAAAGAGTTGTTTAATATGATCTTATATAATTAATCAATTAAAGCATATAAAACCCTTTAACAAATTTCTGAAATATACTACTATCTTGGCAATAATTAACTGCATGGTCTCAATAAAAATTTTCTTAAAAAATATTTCTCTGCTAAAATATAGGTTATAGTTTAGCATAATAAACAGAATAACACATAAAAAGTAAGCTAATTAACTATAAGGGTTTCTTAAAAATCAACAGATTGGATATTTTTTTTTAAAATTCAGTTATTTAGGTGTGGTGGCAATAAAATGTAATTACTAAGCAAACAAAACATATCAACCCAAATAAACATATAGATTTGAACTCAACATTTTGACTAAACATATTCAAATTATATTGATTGCCAATAAATAATAAATAAGAATTAAAAGTAGAAGAAAACCTTAGAAAGAAAGAAAAACATAATATATAAAAGTCTTAGTCAAGCAACTTAGGTGATAATGTGATGAAAACCAAATTACGATCTAGACAAACAAATTTTCTACGCACTCGATCTTGATTGATGAAATTAGAATTGGAGCTAGTTAGGAAAATGTCTGACTAGATTGTCAATCTTTATCACATCCACATCAACTAGCACAAGAAAAGTACTGTAATTGATCCATCACCTAAGCTCTATCAAGATATAAATTAGCCACTTGAAATTAAAAGAGTAAACCACAATACTCTAAATAGAAGAAAACAAAGAATCAATTCTTTAATAGCAAATTCAAAGACCAAAAGCGCCGAATATAAGTCTTAAACAAATATTTATATCCAAGGGACAAAACTATAACCCCAAACATAAAATTGAAGATTCTTAGTAACTAAACCGGTCCATTCTTGGTGACTAAACATGAATACCCAGAAGTTGCTTGGACTAGTTCAAGCTTGCGAGTTTCCTTATAACCCGACACATGCCTATGACAACATGTCATTCTTCTCGAGAGGGAGAAGTATCACGTTCACCTAGAGCATGTGGATTCTTATAATAAAGCGACAAATCAATAACATTGAACATGGCAAAGATGTTGTAATCACCAGGTAAGTCAATATTATATGCATTATGATTAACCTATTTGATGACCCTAGATGCACCATTAGCTCTAAGTCCAAGCTTTCCAAATGAACCAACAAACAACCTTTCCTTCAATTTGATCCAAATCCCCTTCTTTGAAATCCATGGCCTTAAAAGACTTATTATCTTGCTTCGGTACTTAAATGTTTTGTTTGGCAATTTCTTTCTACACCTGCTCATTTACTCTAGTCTTTGTATTCATATTAGTCTTAATAGTCGGTGGATAGCAAGAAAACTCCACATGCCTGAGAGGATTTTGCCAATAAACTATCTAAAAAAGATTGTGACTCATGGACTGCCTAGTTGATCAATTATAGGCAAACTCAACATGGGAAATAATCAAGTCCCATTATTTAATGTTCTTGCCCACAAAACACCTAAGATGATTTCTCAAGCTTTGGTTCATCACTTCTATCCATCAATCCAACTAATAGTGAGCTGCTAAATTAAGCTAAAGCTTCGTACTTAGCTTGCCCCATAGAGTCCCCATAAATGGCTTTGAAACATCACATTCCTTTTTGATGTGATCGTTCTGAGCACACCATGAAAATAGACTAGCTTCCTAAAATAAAGATAATGTGCATGACATCCATCATCTTGTGGTATAGTATAAAATGTGCCATTTTGGAGAAGCTGACTTAAACCATAACAAGTTCTTATTTTGTTCTGTGCGCTACAGGCTCACAATGAAATTCATGATGCCATCTATCCACGGTAATGCCAAAACAAAATATGGGGTATATAGACTTATGTCCTCTGGTCTTGGCCATAAGATACACCTTACACTGTCTGACATGTCTCACAATATCCCTAGTCAATCTAAGCTGAAATAAATTTCTTGTCCCTACCAAAATGTCCTTCCATTTTTCCTTTGTGACACTCCTATAAGATAGTCTTTTTGAGTGAGTTGCAAGAATAGATATCCAATAACCCTGTGATATTGCTCGCATAATTTCTTTTGACAATGACTCAAACTCTCCTAGAAGTCTTCATCAATGACATAAAGATCCTTCAACACTTCAAACCTAGTTACATCAACTACATGGTTGAGGTCAATAAGTGTCAACGGCTCAAAGCATCAGCTACGTAATTCAATTATTTTAGCAACTCGGTTTGTGCTTAACCCCAAAATGAAAAAAAGAGCAAAACTTTACCCATAAGATATGTTTACCCTTCAGCTTGCTCTACCTATTCGAGAACATCAGAGCATCATAATCTGTGTAGAAGGTGAATTCATTGGCTAGTACACAATGACTTCAATGGTCAAGGGCTCTAACAAGAGCATATAACTTCATGTTGTAAGTGAAATATTTTCATCTCAAGTTATTCAACTTTTCACTAACATGGTGATGAGGTGTTTTCCTTGACTTAATTGAACTCTAATGTCTACATTTGAGGCCTCACACTCTACCTCAAGCATCTGGTTGAAGTCTAATAAAGCTAGGAGAAAGGCCTAAGTACCCTGCTGCTTCGGTATCTCAAAGCTAACTTTTGTCTTATATGATCATAAAAATTAATTTGCCTTAAAAAGCTCAATTAGTGGTGCAATAGAGCTAAAATTTCTAATGAATCTCTTGCAAAATTAAATCAGTTAAATAAATTGACAAACTTGAGTAAAAGATTGTGGGCTAGGACAATTCACAAATAGCATAAATCTTAGCTAGATTCATCTCAATACCAATTACTAACACAATACATCCAAGAAAACAGTCCACAAAGTCAAAAAGTGGCACTTTTTCAGGTGTTCACATAACTTCTCTACCCAAAAAACTTCAAAAACATACCCAGATGCCTTAAATAATCCTTCATTAAATGGTTGTATACCAAAATGTCATCACAATACTTGATCATAAAATTTCTTTATTCTTTTTTCTAGATAAAGGCTTTAAAATTTTGGTTCATTAGTCACATGAAAATACTCAGCGAGTTTGACAAGTCAAAATACATGATTGTCCACTCATATAATTGATCTCAACTCTTGAATGTAAGGCACTTTAACCTAGTGGTTAAGAGCTTTAACTGTCAACCATTAGATTGTCACATCCCAAATGATAACCTAAGACCCATCGAAAAGAGATGTAACAAAGAGAGTAAATTTAGGTGATTGAATTTTTCTTAAACAACTATTATGAAAATTTTACATACCATTTAATAAAAAAGATCAACACAGTCCTAAATTACCAACATACCAAAGATTTATACAATAAATCTATCAAATTCATAGCAGGTGGAAACAATCCAAATTGAAACTTTTCATACCAACTACATGTAATAACCGAGAAAATAATAATAATAATAATAAAAGAAAATTTTCCATGGCATTAGCAAGAAAAGAAACCCGAGGCGCTTTCTCAAAACACGAGAGAGGGAGAAAGGAAGGGAGAAGAAGAGGAGACTCACCCACGTCTAAACGTTGACAACCGAGGAGGAAGGAGGAGTCGTGAACCCTTCTGTGTCGCCGAGGAAGAAAAAAGAAGTGAGTCTAACGGTGTCCTACCGAGGAAAGGAGGAGAAATTAAAGCGTCAGCCAGAGGAAGAAGGAGGAGCCGAAGGGTGCGCCTACCGAGGAAAAAAGGGGGGATCAAGGCGCGAAGAAGGGAGGGAAGCCACGCATATCCTTAGCAAACCGAGAGGTAAGTAATAAGTTATATAATAATTTTAATTTAAATGTTATGATAATATTATTATCTCAAATCTTTTTGATTTAGGGTTTATATTTCTGATTTAGGGTTTATCAATTTCAATAATTTAATTTAGAAATAAGTACTATAAGTTAGATGCAAGTTAAAATATTAATTTAAAATCATTCAAGAACCATTTTAAAGAAAAATAAGAAAAGGGTAGTATTAAATTTAGGAGAACCTATAAAGGAAATGCATGTTATATTATAAAAAAAGTATTTATATTATATTAATTAGATTAGAATCATTTAAGGGGGTATGATAATCAATTAATGCAATATATAAAGTCACTTTAACACTTAATATTTTATGTTATAAGAATTTCAATTAAGGAAGAGTTAAATGAAAGAAGGTTCAAGAGGAAACTGCAAATTAAAGTGAATAATTATGTTCTTACATTTATGATAAAAATATCTTTAATTTATTGTGATGAAATGCATGTTCATATGATTATGAATTTTTCCCGCATTGGTTGTGATGATTTTCCCGCTTCATAAATTGTGATAGTTTATCGCTTTACGTTTGGATAATAACTTGAATCTAGATCATATTGTCGTATCACGTTATAAAGTTAATTGATTTCGTTAATTATTTAATTAACGCATACTACATAATTATGCCATGAATGCGTGTTGAAAGTGGAGTTCATGGTGCTTGACCGACACAATGAACGCGTGCGTAATGATGAAAAGGGCCAATGATTTGGCAAATGGAGAATGCCCTTTGGATGGTAAAGATTTTGCGACTCCAAAGACGATAAATGTAAAGTAAAGTTCATATGAAAGTTTATGATACCTACTGATTTGTTTGATTGTTTGAAATTTCTTTGTATACGCGACAATAAAACCTGACGTATAGCTTCTTTCTTCTTACTTATAATGTAATAACATAATAATTACCAAATCATATTCATTTGTTAATTCTTAAATTTGAAACCATCTTAAGTAAATACCGATAGAGGGAAAATATTTCCGCCGTAGAAGATACAGAGTATTTATATGTCGATTATGTTGAGTTATGTTTAAAGTGTATTTTCTCCTGAACTATATTAGAATATTTATGTATGGATAATTGTTAAATTATTGGTTGGATTGTAGTGGCTCTTGTATGATTGGAGATTTTATTTATGATTGAAAATGTTAATAAATATTTTCTTTTATCCGTCCGAATCAGCACCTAGTATTCCAATTTCTCGCCGGTCAAAATACATATCAAAAAACATCAATATCAAAACAATACTTTTAAAATTTACTGAACTCACATCCAAAACTTATTTACAATATTTCCCCTATACAACTTCCAAAAAGAGGCAAAACTTACTCCACTTTCTCCTTCTCATTCCATGAAAACAGTTATAATCAACTGGTAAGTCATATGACTTAATGAGATAAACAATTTAACACAGATTTGAATTATAAAAGAGCAGAACATTAATATGCATGCGGATTAAATAGTTCAAATAAATGTTGCGTGCATAATCATTGATTTGTATAGTAATACAATAACTTATTAACAATTCTTATCTACATGAAACATAATAGGCACATTACAACATAACACATATATAGTCAAAATAGCTTTAAATTTATGTCATGTGTAGTTATCACATTCATTGGCGAACATATCATAACATAAAAATTACGTGAAATTTTCTTTATTTTTATAGGACCTTTTTTGCTCCATATCATGAGGACCCTTTGCCTCATCGAACCCTTTCAATTCTCAGTAATATCATAACATTTAATTGATTTTTCTAACATACACATGCAGTTAAGTCTGTTACATGCCCATGTTTTCAACAGTAGGAAATATAATTTGCAAAATAATCAAAAATGAACTAAAACCATATACTAATTATGGAGATGCGATAAGGAGCAAGACAAATTTATCATTGAGTGACATAAACATGAAAATATGTATATGGCTTGGTTTCAAATAAAATATAAAGTGTAGACAATCAATATTGTACTCAATGAAATTGCAGAGAAAGATAAACATATATTATGTATTAGAACTTACAAATCTTACCTACAAGACTTCTTCCAACATAGAGATGTCAAATCTCAGACATAAGATATCAGAACTTTTTCTCATATGAATGCTAGTTCAAGTTATTCAAAAAGCTTGATGCTACAAAAACTAAAATTTTAGATGACTAAATAATCACCTAGTAATTTACAATAATTCATTATAATTATTAAAACTTATAAGTGAACGTGATAGTTGTCACCCGTGCTTCCTACGACAACTCTCCTTTTTTATGCTTTAGGGCTCGTTTGATCGCTGGTGTGGTAATCGCCGTGCCCATTTGTTTCCGTAAAATTTGGGAAGTTGTTTTCAACGCAATCCGGGGAGCGTCATGTGAAACAAGTTTATCCACCCCATAACCTTCTATATTCGGCAGAATGCAAGAATTCCAAGGACGAATTCGTAAAGAGTTGCCATCCAACTTGGGTATCTTTATTACCTTTCTTCTCTTCTCGAAACCATAAAAAATTTTAATTTCTGATAGATTTGAACAGGTGAAGCACTTTGATCGTTAGTATTGCGTTAAGAAAAGAGTACAGAGAGGCTTTCTTGGCAGTGATGAATCCCGCAGAGGCCCCATTACGCTCCCACTGCCGTATACCTTCAAGCCCTAGCAGTCTGCCCTTTTACTTTACTTTCTCGTTCTCCTCATGTCTTTTATATGTTATGTTTCTCGGGTTCTTGTTCCTGGTCGATCAAAAAGCTGAATCGCGGTATCTCGTTTGGTCATGTAAATGTTTTTGTTGGGCTTTCTGAGCGTAATGCAATTTTAGATGTCGTATATTCTAATTTTGAACCGATTCAGATTTTCAACGAGTATTGGTAATTATGAGCTGGCTTAAGAATGGCACCATGGCTGAATTTATTTATTTTTTTCTTTTAACCTCCATCATATTATTATGCCTATAAAAGTACACTTGGAACAGATCAGCTCAAAAGCATAAACTTTGTTCTAGAAAATAAAATGATCGTGCAGAAAAACTCTCAAACTCTTCCTTGAAGAAATTATCAAGACATGAAATTCCATACAGGATCATGAACATCAAAGAATCTCTTCCAATCTTTGGACATTAAACAAGCTAGTTTTGGGTACTTGTTATATGGATGATATGCCGAGCAATATATCCCGTTAAACGGCCAAAAATGTTGTTCGAACAACTTTTTTTACTGAAAACTGCAATTTTACTTTTTAAAGCCACAATACTCATGGAGGAAAATTAATGTCACGCCTAATAATTTCATATAAAATCAATATTGAATATAGAACATAGAGAGAGGGGGGTTTGAAAAGTGATCCTGACAATCATAACAAAGGCCCCCTACTTCTCATTGCCATGTTTATTCTTCTTTTGAGGCCTTTGTTCACATTACCGATCCATCATAATTTATGACCACTATGGATTATGTATGTCACTTCCATGAAAGTGTTGAAATCAACTCTGCATTCTACAAGATGGATGATATTGCTATAGTTAAATTGTATAAAATTTTGAAAAAAAAAAATTCAAAAGCATAGATTGTAAAGAATGCAATGATTTACGAAATTTTTGTCACTAAAAAAAATTACCCATTTAGCTTAAAACAACATTTCTTTTCTTAATCAAATAATTTGAGATGGTAGATCACATTTTTGGTAGTGTGTATAACTCATATTTAGATCTATAACCTTTTTTCCTAAATGCTTATCACATTAGAATAAGTTCTAGAATTTTGTGGGCAACTATAAAACCTTGCTTTTATTGTTGATTGACTCATAGACCTACATGGCTGCCCATTGACGACATTAAAAATTCATATTTTGAATACCCCTTGACAAATGGCAATTAATTAAGAAGACATCCCCTAGAAATTAATATAGTGCTTATTTTTTTGCTTGTAGATAGGAAATATGTTCTATTCTTCTCACTCATTTTTCATATAAAAATCAAATCTTCATTTTTAAGGGATTTTGAAGATGCGTTTAGATTTTAAAACTATTATGGATTTTTAACTACATTCAATGAAATCCAATAAATTTTTCTTTTTTGATAACATATTTTCTAACTTCAGGAAACAAAATGAGCTTTTAGAAGGTAATGAAGGATGATGGGTTTGGATCAGAGAAATACTTGAAATTCTTTAACTGATGTTTAGAGCATAGAATAGTCATCAAGCTTCTTCCAATGGAGCCTTCTAAGTGCAAATTTCTGCTTTAGAGTCTTTTAATTGGCACTTCATTAAAAAAGTGTTTATCTCCATTTATAGTTAGAAACTCTAATACCTACCCACATCAAACAATTGACAAGGCAAGCATAAATCAATGGGATATGAAAGCATACGTAAAATAGTTCATAAAAATATCCCTGAGTTTTGTCATTTTCATGTTAGCTTCTAATCCGTGTCTTGGTAGAAAAAATAATTGGAAGGGCCTAAGCCTGATATTGGAATCAGTACTGTGCTTTGTCTTTGCAAACTTGTGGGATCAAATAAGAATTGAATATTCAAGCCTCATCCAAAATATATATTATGATCATTTACTTTTTAAAGTAATGCCTAAATTGCATCTTGGCTTTCATTTGTAATTTAATTGTGGTGGTGGTTATCACTTTTAAGAACAAAGCATAAAGTCTTACAAATTTACTTGAATATGTGCTAAGATATGGAAGAGAATTTGGTTTAGGCTATCTTCATATGGTTGAAATTTGTTGGTTGAGATGCCAAGTTGTTAGCTCTCTCTCATAGGCTTAGGGTCCGTTTGGTACCGCGTTTCGTCCGCTTCGCTCCTGCCTATTTCTGATTTCATTCGTCTTTAAGGTAAGCGTCGTCTTTTGTAAACCTCGTCTTTCGTAAGCTTCGTTTCACAGTATTATGCATTCCTCTTGATTGTAAATAGGAGATTTTGATATAGTGATTTTATGTTTTATTATTGAAATTTTTAAGAATAGTAGATGTTTTTATAATCTTAAACGTTATTTTAGCTTTTTGCATTATTATAGCAACTGTTAAAATTTTTGTTTCTTAATTTGATATGTATGATATAAGTGTTGTAGCAGAGCAAGATATTTTTTTCATGGTCAGTCAATAAAAGTTGCTCCAAATATAAAACATATATATATATATATATATATATATATATATATATATATATAAAGCATCATTGTTTTGTTGGCGCCCATGAAATTATCTTATATAAATCATCTTTTTGTTTGTGATTATGAGTAATTCATATTACTGAAAATGCTAAATTATATTTAAACTACTGCAGATTTTATACATAGTAACTATAGAAATGAAAACAAATGATGTTTTTATATTGAAAAAAGTTCACCATATGTTTCAATTTTTTTTCAAATTCTTTTTTCACCTACTTTATTTTTTTTAAGTTGTAGCTCAATGCAATTGATTGTGAAAACAAATGATGGTTATATGTATTTCCGGTACAAGCTTCAACAATTTCAATAATTTTTTTAATATATTTGAACAGTTTAAACAATAGTTTTACAAGATCTTTCAACTATAGCAATGAAATTGTAATTTAGTTGACTCTAACTATATATGAGTATCAGTTATCCTATTTTTCTTTATTCTATTTAATATTATTCATTATGTTCCATATTATTCAATTCATATATTCATAGGGATATTTTAGTCATTTATTTACAAACAGCAGTACTGAGTCAGTTTTCGACATAATCATGTCAATACTTTTTTTTCTGTACTGCAAAACAAGCAATTGCTAACAAACATAATCAATAATATGATTAAAATTTTGAATAATTAGAATTTGAATTAAAATGTTTAGCATTTAAATTTTAATTAAAATATATTTCTATCAATTTTTTACTATTCATAATAATCTTTAGTTAATTTAAACTCATTTAATTAATCCTATTAAATTGCTACCAAAAAAATCATATACCTTGATTTTAATTTATATTTTACCTATATACTTATAAAACTAATCTAATATAACAAACTTTTAAATATTAACACTTTATTTTATTCCATAAAAATATCCCAATTTATTTCAAATTAATTTCTTAATATACAAAATAATAAATATCATATAAATTTCAATTTTACAGAACTAAAAATATATATATTATTTACCTCTATTCCAGGCTTGTTACCTCTATTCCCGGTGCTTCGTTTGCTGGCAGACAGCGATGTGAGATCCCTCAGAGTCGGTAGCGCGATACCCGCACCCTTGGTAGACCTCAGAACCCTCGCATTTCTCTCATCTCTCGCCTCTCTCTAACGAGCAAGAAAACGAAAAATCCAAGGAAGAAAGGAAGGAAAGCATAAATTCTAATCCAATGCATGCGGGTAAGTGCACTTATTGCCTCGAGGAAACAAAATTGAGCTAATTAAAGGTTTAATTAAGGTATAATGATAATTAAAATTTAATTATTATTAATTATTATTTAATAATTAATAATATACCTTATAATGATCAGACATATTTGACAGCAATGCTAATTTTTAGGCAACCTTCCCAACTTTTTCAGTAATTTCAAATGGCCCAATATATCTAAGACTCAACTTTCTTCTTTGGCAAAATCTGGATATACCTTTCATAGGTCTGACCTTTAAAAATACAAAATCTCGCTTCAAATTCTATCATCTTATGCTTGGGATCATAATATTTTTGTTGTCTATCTTGTGCAGCTTTTAACTTGTCTGTGATAATTCTAATCTTCTCAGTCACTTGATCAACCAATTTTGGTCCCATTAACTGCCTTTCTCCGATTTCAATCCAACTCAAAGAAGTCCTGCATTAACTGCTCTAATAATTATAATGTATATTATTAATTATTAAATAATAATTAATAATAATTAAGTTTTAATTATCATTATACCTTAATAAACCCTTAATTAGCTCGTAATTTCTTTGTTTCACTATAGCAAGGACGAATAAGCTCACTTATCTCGACATGTATTGGATTAGGAATTTATATTTATATTAGTATATTTCGTTCCTTTCTTCCCTTGTATTTCCCTTTACGTTTTACTTTCGGTTATTGCTGCGGTGAGAGAAGAGGGGGAGAAAAGTTCGATGAGGTTAGGCCGAGTGCGGGTGACTACACGCGTCGGCGTTTGTGGTGGCAGCGAGCTACTCTCGCATGAGAGTCAGCGTCAGAGTGGGATGCTGCTTCTACGGCTGGGTAGGGTTGACCTCGACACAGTGGAATAGAGGTAAATAATATATATATATTTTATATATATATATATATATATATATATATATATATTATATATATGATATTTGTATTTTATTGTAATAAAATTAATTTGAAATAAATTGGGATATTTTATGGAATAAAATAAAATAATATAATTTAAAAATTTGTTATATTAGATTAGATTATAAGCATAAATAAAATAAATTTAAAATCAAGGTATATAATTTATTTATTGTACCAATTTAAGTGGATTAATTAAATGAATTTTAAATCAAGAATTATGAAACAAGATGATAGAAATATATTTTAATTAAATTTTAAATCTAATTATTCAAATTCATTATTGTCTTAATCTTTATGATTAAGCATAAATGAGGGAGGTTGTTGTAAGGAAGCCTGATGATATGTCGCATTAACATGTAGTGATAATGAATTATAATATTGTACCAGGTGATTACTTTATTTCGATTTTGTAGCGTCAAGCTTTTGAATAACTTGAACTAGAGTTCATATGAGGAAAAGTCAATTAACTTTGTTTTTATTTACAAAGAGATTTGGACATCTCGTGTTTTGGAAGAAGTGTGCTTAAGTAAGATTTGTAAATTACATTGTTTTAACGTCATCTCGCAATTTCTTGAGTATAATATTTGTCATGTTTTATTTGAACCAAGTCGTATTGTCTTATATATATGATAAATTTGTCTTGCTCCTTGTTGCGTCTAGTAATATATGGTTTGATTCATTTCGATTATTTTGCATATTATATTTCTATTGAAAAAAAAGCGTCTGAGCATGTTGTTACAAGTGAGTCTTTAGAAATCATAAAATTTGGCCAAATATTAGGCATTAGCAGAGGTGAGAGACAAAGGGTTCCGATGAGCAAAGAGTCTTCAAATATTATGATATGGAGCAAAAATGTCTCCTATAAAAATAAAGAAAATTTCACGTAATTTTTATATTATAATATATTCACCAATGAATATGATAACTACATATGACATAAATTTAAAGCTATTTTAACTATATATGTGTTATGTAGTAATGTGTACATCATGTTTCATGTAGAGAAGAATTGCTAATAAGTTATTAATATTAATGTCTAAAATATAATGATTATACAAACCTTTATTTGCTCATGCATTAATGTTCTCTCTTATAATTCAAATCTGTATTAGATTGTTTATCTTCAAAGTAACTTACAGTTGATTAAACTATTTTAGGGAAGGTAAGGAGAAGAAATGGAGTAAGTTTTGTCTTTTGGAAGTTATGCGGAAAATATTGTAAATAAGTTTGGAGGTAAATTAAAATTTTAAAATATTGTTTGATATTGATTTTTTAGATGCTCTGTAAATTGGTATGAAAATTTAAATTTAGGTTGTTTCCTTTATGAATTTGGTAGATTTATTGTATAAATGTTCTTATGATATGTTGGGCGAATTTAGATGACTGTGTTGATCTTTTATATTATTCTGTGGTATGTAAAATTTTCAGAATAGTTGTTTAAGAAAAATTTAGTCACCTAAATTTCTTTTTTTTTACATCTATTTTCGATGGGTCTTAGGTTATCGTTTGGGATGTGAGATAGATCTTAGGGTTCAAATGCTCATACATGTGTTGTGCGTGTAAGTTTGCGATTAAATTCGCTCAAATGTCCACAAAATAATAATAATAATAATCTAGATTCTTAAACATAATCTTCCACTCATCTCAAGATCTCATCGATGGATAGTCATTATGGAGATGGAGATGAATCTTAGAAAAAAAATGGCAATTCCAAGCAATTGATCCAAGAAGTGATCGAATTGAGAGATAGGGAATCGATACTTGATGTTAATTTTATTCACATCTATGTTACCACATCTATGCTATCAATAAACATGTGTCATAATCCATCATTCATGGGCATAATCAAGGCTAGTACAACACATGGATTGATACTCTCATGCATTAAGTCTTTGATTTGCTTCCACAACTCTTCATGCTCGATAGGTCGCATCCGATAAACAAGACAGTTAGGAAGCATCAATCCTAGGATGAGATCTATAGCATATTGGATCTCTTGTCGGTTATAACATCTCAAAACTCCTTTAATAGGATTGCACACCATCTGTTACAGCTTCTCTATTTCATCTCTCTTACATTATTAATGCCAATCCCATTAATGTCTCTTTCAAGGCCTATAGAAACGTATTTACGACACTATGACTTCCATCTTTAGCTAATCTTTCATCGCCTCAAACTCCTTCCAAGATAAAAGTACAACAAGCTTCCTATCCTTAAATGTGGCAAGCCTTGAGCTATTTTCCTATCATACTGCTAAGCTTTAGCCTAATAAAATGTGGCAAGCATCCATACAAATGGCATCACACCATATATACTCTTAAAGCTTATCTCCAATAGAAACTTTACAAGGAACCTTTTCATTAAAATTGATTTCATTCTCTTTCTTCAACCAACTTAGAGAATATGGTTGAGAATGCTTCTAAGTAACAAAACTCAAATTATCCACCAATCTAAGTAGACACAAAATTACCACAATTGCCTCCATCAATGACAAGACTGCAATTCCCCTTCATGGTGCAATGGGTATGGAAGATGTGTCGAAGTCATTGCTGCTCTCTTTTAGGTTCGAATTAGAGAAATCATTCTTTTGTTTGGAAAGTTGGCAGCTACATGCCCATAAGCATGACACTTGAAGCATTTCTTGACTGGGAGAATATTAGTAGGGATGGTCCTTCCAGCATTCTCTCCATTTAGAGTTGATTTCTCCTCACATAGGGCTGATTTTATACTTCCCAAAGGTGTACTCCTACTGCTCAACCCTAAGGCTGATCCTTGTGGGAAGGGTGAGATGGTCCTAATGCTTTTATGTTACTTCACCTTCAAGGCTAAAGTTTGCACATCAACCAAAGACCAATATGATTGTAATTGCACTACATGACCAATAGATGATCTTAAACCTCTAAGATAACAGGCCCTTGTATTCTCCTCTGGCTTCACCAACTCACATTTCAGTAGAGTCCTTCAAATTCAATTGTATATTCCTCCACGGACATGTCCTTCTATTGAAATACTCTTTTTTTTAGTTTGATGGCTGCCAACTTAACTCTCATCTCTTAAAGAATGTTCTTATACTCAAAAATTGGCTCTACAATTTAAAGTCATTTAGTGAATTCATCTGGATCGATGCGATCAAAATTCGGTATCATCATCTCAAGGTTATTGTCTATCCTATATTCAATTCCAAATCGACGAGCTATTAGTTTTTCATCATTGAAGACCTCTTAGAGAAAAATGATTTATTCTTCTCCTCTTTTGATTGATCATCATTGTGACTATTGGTGGCCTCTCAATGCTGTCATCTTTCAAATTAAGCGGGCCAATGTATAATTGAAGGATTTCTTGTTGCATATCCTCTATAATAAGCTCTTGAATACCCCTTTGTGGCTTCCTTCTTGGAGGCATGGTGGTTTTTTCTAAACTAGGTTTAGTTAGGACAAGAAAAGAAAAAGTTTATGACTGGCAGAGGGGTTTGGAAGAGATTTAATAGTGATTGGGTGTTGGCACGAAGGGTGTAGGAAGACTTAATGGAGGTTTTAATAGTGATTCTCTATGTTGACAAGTTGTTCACTAACATTGAAACGCAACATTCATACAACAGAAGTGACAAACAAATATATGAAGAATGCACTTTAAAAAAATATAATAATAACTACCACAAAAAAGCTAGTGGTCAAAATACCAGCAGAATTTCAAAGCTAAAAATGAACTTCAAAATAGAAATCCAGATCTAAAACATGAAAAATTAATGATGAAATGTTGGACTGAAAAATTCCAAAGAAGAACTAGCCACAAAGACTCTCCTCTTCCATTTTCATCTATCTGAACAGTCAACTAAAGACAACCAAACTATTCTCCAAATAAAAGCTTATACTAAAACATTACATATATAACTTTGTTTGCTAAAGATAAGCTCCCAGATGCCCTCATTACAAATAAGAAAGAAATTGCTTTTTGGATAACAAACTAGGAAGTTTAGGATCATATAAAAAGAAATATATATGTCGTCCACACTTACAGCCCATATAATAAAAATTATAATGTCCAAATTGCAAATGTGTTTCCAGTAGAAGTAATCGAAATAGATTCTTTTATCTCTCAACATGTTTGATACTTTAAGCTTCTTGTGCCTAACCTAGATTGTAACTTATTATCAATCAACAAACAAACTCAAGATAAAAAAATAGTTTTGCTAATTTTACATTTAGTCTATGTACCTTTCAGAACTTGAACTTGCTGAGGATAATTGGCAATGTGAAGATATGTATAAGATAATTCATCAACTAACAATAGGCTAAAAAAACAAGCTGTCTATCTACCAAAACACCATCTTCAAATTCCAAATACACTTTAAATAATAATAATATTTTACTTTGGCACTATCGCCTTGGATACCCAAACTTTACTTATCTTGAAAAATTAACTCCTCTCCTCCACAGCAAAATTTAAAGGATTTTCAATGTGAAATTTACTATATGGCTAAAGAAAATCATAGTTCTTATCCCAATAAAACATACAAATATTCCTAACTTTTTCCTTTAGCATATAAGGATACATTTGATTACTTTGGGAGTAAGTTTTCCATTATTATTACTATTAACATGCACAATGCAAACATAACCAAAGATTTATGATGTAAGATTGATTAAGATGCTCAAATTGGACAATTATTAAGAGTACTTCCACTGGTGTTTTAAACTCCAAATTCTTAGAAGACATTTTATAATACGAGCAGTTGTAATGTTAGTGTTCCCCAAATATGATTTTGAAATATTTTGTTAAAATAACAATAATCTAGTTCTGACTAATAATTTCTCTTTTTTTTTTCCTTTTGAACTCTACTTTGTTGAAAAGTATTAATGCATGGAGACCCAAAAATTATTTCTTCCTCACGAAAAAAAAGGACATTAATGCAAGACGGACAATACTCACATTTAACTTAGATCTAAATATAAAAATCTACGAAAAACTAATACAATCATTGATGACAAAAATAAACCACCTAATATCTCTTATATTAGTAATAATATGACCTCATATGTTAGTATAAATCGAATAAAAAAATATAACTTATTTCATTATGAACTGGGAAAGACATATTTTGTAAATTTGTGATTGTCACAATAAAAATTTTTAGCATCAACTCCTTTAAAAAGAGATGAAAACACAAATTTAAAAATTTGTAACAATGATAAACCCAAATGGTATTTTCATTTGAGGTAAAAAACAGACGAAGGTAGATTATTCTCAACAAGCTTTAAATTACTTGATATTTCAAGAAAGTAAAGTTTATTTTCCTTGGCAAATGTAATCTTTTTCGTTGTTTCCTAATTTTGAAAAACACAATAAGTAGAAAAAAAATATTTTGAAATTAATATGGGTAAGCTTATGACTGGACACTAGCTTAGTAAAAAGATTAGAACTATGTACGCCATTCTTTAGAATAAATATTGATTATACCATGGCTATAAGAGATCCATCCACGATATTCCAATTACTTGGATAAATTGTAGAAGCTAAATTTTGATGAGGAATGTCATGTATTCTATGGTTCATAAATCTATGATCTAGGAATCAGTGATAACATTATTTGAGACTTTCAGTCCACAATAAATGACAAAAAGCTTGAGAGTGCCAAGGAGAGGCACCACTAGATTAAAATATTTTTCAACTTCTCCATAAATAGTCTGAGTCATTAACCTATTTATTAAATTTTCCCTGAATTAGGTTTGCCTTTGACTTTTTTGGGCTGCGCTAACATGAACCTACATGTTTTATAGATCTCCAAATGTTCAACGAGGCATTATTTGTTTAAAGTTTGTCTCCCTGAAACAACTAACTGGAGTAGACTGTCATCATGAGGGTTGATTGACTAAAATCAAGGAGAGTCAGTTGCTAGAGTGTTCATAACAATGAAGACCATGGTTGAAGAAAATGGAATAGTAGTTAATACCAACAAATATGAAGGTTGTGATCACAGGAATCTGAAACAACAAAAGTTGTGAGGAGAGAATTCAAGCAGAGACGGTCACCGAGTAGAAAACCAGAGACAGCAATTAAAAAGATTGTGGTTTCAGTTATGTCAATAGAATCAGAGGAGCAGCAGAGATGAAACTTCTACAAAAACATTTGTTGAGAGAAAGATGCTTGCAATAAAAAACAAAGCGATGAAGATGGCAATGGATACCAATGAATAAACTCTAGGTCATTGATGCCGCGAATTGAAAAGAAGCCCAAGAGACAAACCCTACGTAGCAACAAGAAATCAAATCCTACAATAGTGATGGCAACATAGCAATAAGAGAACAAAAATCACAATAATGATGATGAACAAACGTCTGTCTTTTCATAATAAACTCAAGATAATTAAACTCATTACACATACATATCACTTCAACATATAGTAATAATACAAACTTATAAGTAATATCATAGTTAAAATTGCAGATCATATAATCAAATCTTAATCTTAAGACCCTTTTTCTTCTAAAATTCCATCAATTGTTCAAAGTTTTCACAATTTTCAAAAGAGGTCTCGACAATTAATGCCAAATAATTGGCAAAAAATGTAGGTAAAGGTACCTCATTTTTAACCTTTGCAAGCATTACTGTGACTAATACAAAAATACATGATATTATACATATAAATAACTTCAACATATCTTTGATCATCACCTTTTTCCTAATGAATACCAAATCATTCTCTTGGAATTCATATATTCAAAAATCTTCTGAAATTTAAAATTAAAAAAATAAAGACTCTTTGTTTGTTTTTCATACGTTCCTATAAAGTGCCACAGGGTTAAAATTGTCTAAAGAGCGGACCTTCATTGAAAAAAAAAATAGATTATTTATTTATATTGAATGATTTTTCAGAGCCTGTGTTGTATCCCCCTCTCTTGCAATTTCATTGTATAGCTCATAAGCTTGACTTCACCATGATTATCAAAATCTTGAGAAGCTCTTTTCTTCAGATATACCATTGAAATAACTTTATTTCCGACAATTACATAGCATTCACCTTCCATCAAAAAGATTTATAAACACAACTCCAATTACTCCCGTGGCTCTCCAAAACAGTACAAATAGCTAACCAAGATCTAATTGCTTACCTTTAAGCATTTTCTTCCATACTAACTCAATTTCACTATTGGATTAATTCAAATTATATTTCATGATAATAGTTATCAAGATCTTCTAAAAATTTTTCATGCTAATGCTCCCATTTAAAACTTCTTAAAAAAACCATTCCATTTTATCACAAACAACTTTATCTTGAACTAAGATCTTATTATTTTCACTTTCAATACACCTAACCACAAACAACTTTACATGTTTATATCTTGTGTAAGATATTTTATATTCACTTTTTTTTTCTTCTTATCAATGGATAAAATTTTATAAAGGGTAAAAAAGTAACGAGAGTTGTATAATTGTAACTAAATTTAAGAGCATTTGCTCTTAAACAAAAAGAAAAGAAAAATCAAGATTCTAAAGTACAATTTAAATCAGGACTTAAGAACAAAAAGAGACATTACAACAACTGAGAATCATCAACAATAGTAAAAATGAAAGTGTAGCACTTCAGTGAGATCAACACCAACAACAAATAACACAGCACAAATGGCCAATCAAAATAGAAATTGAGATAATGAAAAGCATCATTGACTGAATCAAAATAGCATTAAAAGAGTAAAGCCTCAAAATTAGCCCCATCCGAAAGACAAACAGTCACAGAATCCCAAAAACACAATAGTAAAGTCAATTGAACATTGAAGAGGAATGTATATACATAACCTTAAAAATTATTTTTTTTCATGCCACAAACGAGCCATACAGCTATTATCCACTTTATAGGATGCCTTAAGCATCTCAACTAATGTCAAGTCATCAGAGGATTTCCTCTTATATAGTGTCAGAAGAAAAGAAAATCAGTCCATAAAATCTGAATCAACACAATAATCAGAGCTACCAAAATCAAACAAATTTTGCACCAAAGATATCTCAATGTCATGAAAAAAACAAAAAAAAAAACACCAACACAACGTGAAGACAACCCTATCCACAAAGTCTAAGAAGAAGATCCACTAGTGGTAGTACAAAGAGTAATGATGAAGGCCACCTGATACCACCAATAACAAGAGGATCTATTTGGAAGAGATATTGGTAAAGAAGATAAAAAGAAGATACTAGGAGCTATTGAACTTTCAACACCAATGATCGCTTAGGAAAAATATCTTCGAAAATCTCAGCCATCTTTATAGAATGTTTAGGGAGTTCGTTCTTCATGAGGCAGATTGATTTATATTCAATCAGATTTCCCCCAACATTATATTAGAGTTCATTTAGATATGGGTTCTACTTCCTATGAATGCAACATCCATAATTAATTACCTCTTTGCCATAGTAGGAGAGCACTCTCGATTAAAGTTGAAAATAAATATAAACCGGTGTTTAGTGGTGTGGTGTGGATGACTATTTAAAAGAAAAAGGTGGATAATTCTGATCAAGATCCCATGATTCTCGTCCCATAACTGTCATTATTCCAGTCTACCAACATCAAAGGGCTATTAGCCATAATGTCCTAGGAGTCTAATTAGTAATAATGGGTTGTCTCATTTCAAAAATCCCTAGTAGACTAGAGTTGTTGTGAATATGTTATTGTGCAAATGTTTATTGAATTATTTAAGCTAAACTTAATTTATAAGTCTACCCAATAATTCAATGTCATAAAGCTTTCATTGCAAATGTATGTAGGGCTGGCAATCATTGGAATGCCATATAGGATTGGTGTTTGCAACATTGCGAACAAATAACTGCGCTTACATCCATTGGAAAGTCAGAACTTTAGGAAAATTCGCATGGCGAACTAATGACTGGGCTTACATCCATTGGAATGTCATGATTTTAGTGAAGTTCGCATGGTGAATGAGGGATTAGACTTTCTTCCCTTTGAAATGCCAATATTTGGATTGGTGTTCGCATTGCGAACAAATGACTGGGCTTACATCCATTGAAATGTCGTATTTAATAAGGTTGAAGTCTGTACTACAGACATGCATAGGACTTACATCTATCGGAATGTCATATGGATTAGACTTATATCCCTTTGAAATATTATATTTATTATATTTGAAGTCTGCTTTACAGATAGATATTGGGCTTACATCCATTGGAATGCAAAATTTATTAGACTTAAATCCTTTTGAAATGTCATATTATTAAGTTTAAAGTCTATTCTGCAGACAGACATTAGGCTTACATCCATTGAAATGCCATATTGATTGGATTAAAGTCTGCATTACAGATAACTATAAGACTTACATCCATTGAAATGCCGTTATTGAATGGATTAAAGTCTACATTGCAGATAATTATAGGACTTACATTCATTGGAATGTTGTGATTGACTTAACTTACATCCCTTTGGAATGCCAGGTTATGTGAGATCCACATTGCGAACAAGTGACTGGGATTACATCCATTGGAATGCCAGTTTTTATATGTGATTGATATAATGTTTGCATAGCAAATATAGGTTGGATTTATATTTATTTGAATGTCCTATGGATTGAGGTTCACATTGTGAATAAATGAATGGGCTTACATCCCTTGGAATGCCATATGCTTTAATTTTATGTTTGCATTGCAAACACTAGTTGACCTTACATATATTAGAAAGTCGTAAGATTTTAGATGTGAAGTATGCATTGCGATCAATGACTAGGCTTACATCCATTGGAATACCGATTTGGATTAGTGCTAGCATTGTAGACAAGTAACTGGGCTTACATCCATTGAAATGCCAGGTTGGATTTAAGAAAGTTCGCAAGGCGAACATATGACTGAACTTACATCTCTTTGGAATGCTAGATTTGGATTAGTGCTTGCATTGCAAACAAGTGGATGGGCTTACATCCATAGGAATGCCAATTTTTATATGTGATTAATATAATATTTGCATAGCAAACATAAGTTGGACTTACATCTATTAGAATTCCCTATAGATTGAGGTTCGCGTTGCGAACCAATGATTGGGATTACATCCCTTTAGAATGCAATATTTAACTTGATGTTTGCATTGCAAACACTAGTTGGTCTTACATCAATTAGAAAGTCGTAAGATTTTAGATGTAAAGTTCCCATTGCGAATAACAACCAAGTTTACATTGATTGGAATGCCAGATTTAAATTAGTGTTAGCATTGTAAACAAGTGACTGGACTTACATCCATTGGAATGCCAGATTTAGATTAGTATTTGCATTGCAAACAAGTGTTTGGTATTACATCCATTGGAATGTCAGGTTTTAAAGAAATTTGCAGGGCGAACATATGACTGGACTTACATCCCTTTGGAATGTCAGATTTGGATTAGTGTTCCCAATTTCAAACAAATGACTGGGCTAACATCCATTGGAATGCCAGATTTAGATTAGTGTTCACAATGTGAATAATTGACTAGGCTTACATCTATTGGTATGTCAATTTTTGTATGTGATTGATATTATGTTTGCATAGCAAACATAGGTTAGATTTACATCTATTAGAATGTCCTATAGATTGAGGTTCGCATTACGAACCAGTGACTGGACTTACATCTCGTGGAATGTCATATGCTTTAATTTGATATTTGCATTTCAAACACTAGTTGGTTTTACATCTATTAGAAAGCTAATAGATTTTAGATTTGAAGTTTACATTGCAAACAATGACTAGGCTTACATCCATTAGAATATCATATTTGGATTAGTGTTCGCATTACAAATGACTGAGATTACATCCATTGAAATGCCAGATTTGGATTAGTGTTCGCTTTACAAACAAGTGACTGGGCTTCCATCCATTGGAATACCAGATTTGGATTTGAATTAGTGTTCGCATTACAGACAAGTGACTGGACTTACATCCATTAGAATGCTAGATTTGGATTAGTGTTCGCATTACAAACAAGTGACTGGACTTACATTCATTGAAATGTCATGTTGGGTTTAAGGAAGTTCGTAGGGCGAACATATGACTGGACTTACATCCCTTTGGAATGCTAGAGTTTTAAGGAAGTTCACAGGGCGAACATATGACTAGACTTGCATCTCTTTGGAATGTCATATTTGTATCAGATTCAATTTAAGATTCAATTTATGAATCTATGCTGGACTTACATCCTTTGGAATGCCAATGTTTTAAAGAGTGAAGTTTTCATTGCAAACAAGAGTTGAATTTACATTTATTAAAAGGCCATAATTTTAAGAAAGTTTGCATAGCGAATAAATTATTGGACTTACATCCATTAGAATGTTAGATTTTTGAGTGAAAATTGCATTACAAACAAGGGTTGGACTTTTTAAGCAATTAATATAAGAAAAGAGAGTGCAAATTAATTGCATTTAATAATTGCAATATTTGATTTATTTAATGTATATTTTTAATATGAAAGATGATTTTCTTTTTATAAAATCTGTTTCTCCTCATATAGATGATTTTTATGAAAAATATTTTAATTTAATAATTTTCGTTAAATTTTGGTAACATAATAGCTTAGTAGTGCAACATTTGGCAAAATTTAGTGCAATATGCACTCTTCTTCCTTGCTCCGGATCTAAGATTGATGGAGTAAGGTAATTCCATCTCACACCGAATCCAAGATCAACGACGAAGGTCTTCGTAAATTTCCCGACCGAAGCCAAAATCAATGAACACGGGTCTTAGAATTTTAAAACCTGTGATTTATTTAATTTCAAATTATTTAAATTTTAAATTAATTATTTTTAATTTCAATAAAATGGTGGCTAAATAGTGTTGTGTTTTGAGAAGTAACACGCTCTCCCCTTCTTCCTTACTATGGATCTAAGATCGACGAAGGGTGATAATTTCATCTTGTATCGGATCCAAGATCGACAATGAAGGCCTTCGATTTGACCTGCAAAATTCAATGAAAATTATAACAACACAAAATAGCCTTTATTTTATACTTAAAATAAAATTTTAAAGGCTCAAATTTCTCTTTTTCTCTTTCTGGACCAAAATTACACTTCACTTAACTCTCATGTACATCAAACCTTAAGGGCCAAAAGGGAAATTTTGACCTTTCCCTCTTTTCTTTAATAGAGTTAGCCGACCAACTCCCCTCCTTTGATTGGGCCAAATAAGAGTCGGGCAATAGAAAGGAACGACTAAGGTTCTCACTCGATAGCAACGAGGACGACTTAGCTAGGGCTCCTTTCGCACGAGACGGGGAGATCCATTGGCTCTTTTACATGAGTGAGGGAGCTCTCGACTTCAACTCTCTCACACGATAGGTTTGACTAGGGTTGGTGACAGCTAGGACAACGACGGTTAGATCGGCAATTAGGGATATTGGCTTCCCTCTTCTTGGCTTTTCTCTCATGTGCAGTGAGGTAAGTTGATCGACTGATTTCCCCCTCCCTTTCTTATAGTTGGCCAACTCCTAATTGGTTCCGCTCTTTCTCTTGAGCAATTTTGCTGACGTGGAGGTGGTTAGGGTACAATTAGGATTTTTTTATTTTATTTTTTTTCTTTTTGTTTTGATTTATTCTACTGCAAACAACCAACATCAATAGCCAATAAACCCCACATGTTCTCCTTTATAATATTCAAAAGAGCAGATGCAAGCTACTCAGGAGCATCAACAATGCTGCCCAAGCACAACAAATATTAGAGAACATAGAAAAAAGTTGGGATGGTGAGAAGAAGCATAGAAAATATAAGGTCTTCATCAGTACCACTTACAACAAAAGCTGCTAATAGAGTAGAACCATAAACATGAAAAAAATACAAAGAGGCCCAAAGGAATTAATCTCAACATCCCCACCATAATCAACCACAACAACTGTCTCATGAACATAATTAATTAGGTAATCATGAAGAACATTCACCCTTTTTAGTGCATAGAATAATACAAAAATCATCAGAAGTTATAGCTTTTGCTTTAATTCCTACCCTCGCTTCATGCTGAATTAATCAATTTATCCCACAAAGTTAAGTTCAAGTATAGTATTTCAACTTGCCGTCTCAAGAGCCAGTCAAGAAGATTATAAATTTCTCACCTTTTAAGATTCAATACTTCATGCTAAGGTACTCCATCGCTGCAAACTTCAACATTCACCCACCCCAACAACAAACACACACACGCCTTGTTTTGGAACTGGAAATTATGATGGATCAAACGTAAGAAAGAAACATAAACCTGCTTATGTTGGTGAACAATATTCAAATGCCAAACAACTTATAAGTCATCATAAATTTGACAAGGGAATTAAATTGAAGTGGGCGGGAGTAATACCAAGTAATTCTTCTCCCTTAGATAGTTGAATGCTGCAAAAATGTCACCCTGAGGATATTTTTGTAGAGTTCTAGCAAGTAAATCTTGCACTCCAGGGTTTTAGAGCAGCTTAAAAAAACAAGCTTTAGAAGCTCAATGGCATTGGCAATGGACAACGATTTGTATATTTGACTTGAGCTGCTCTTTCCTCTAAACTTGAGAAACTTTCCACGAGATGAAAAATTATTTGATCTGTTAAGAGCAGCTCCAGAAGAAACAACTGTTTCATCAGGATCTTTCTTATCACTGTCATGCAATACATCTCCAGCACACGACGAGGTGCTACATTTTTCCTGTAACAAATATAACTACAATTAGTCATACAGAAGTGGGACAAAATTTCAATAGGTTCTGATAAGTTACAGGTTCCGAGTTGCCAGATGATGGATTATTAGTCCACCCTTCTTCAGGTCTGCATCCAACACGCTTATCATCCTCCTTTTTTGCAAGCCTTTTGTATTTAAATACTTCATCAAGTGCCATCTTTACGGCAGAGTCTTCAAAATCATCCCAACAATTGTGCTGAGAATTTGATTTGCAGATATTTACAGAAGCTGAGTCATTCTGAGCAGTATCATGCAACATAAAACCTTTCTCACCCTTCTCAAAACCATCAACATCAAATGATTTTGGGTTGGCCTTAATCCGTGAGTTATCTAAGTAACGAGTATACCTCTCTCCAAGGAGGTTACACAGTCTCAAAACTGCTCTTCTAATATTAGATTTCTGATTCAATGTGGCCATTCTTCTTTTACATGTCTCTGGTTGAGCTGGAAGATCACAGAGTGAAGACCACTCAACACGAGCAAATCTTGCTCCAAGCACTGCACGATGCCTTGCATACTGCATAATTAATTTCCTGTGGAAAATGAAAAGCAGAAAGAAATATGAAAAATAAACTGAAAAATACAAATATGATCCTAAAGAGCACTCCTATTTATTGAATCAAAACAAATTTAAATATCACAACATTGCAAAATCACTACCTATCTGAATTGTCAGACCAGGAGAATTTTCTCTTACGGCTAGGCTTTAGCTCATCAAAAGCACATTGACTGATGAAAGCTGCAGTTTCAGCTTCTTCTTCATGAGGTTGAAACAGAACTTCAGTAGGACGCTGTTCACTATCTTGAAGGGGACGAACATTTTCACCTGCAGGTAGATAGCAAGAATCTAAATGCATCACCTCCTCATCAATATCAGATGAGGTTCCTTCATTTTCTCCATTTAACTCACTTTGTCTCCATCCCTCAGATTTCAAGTAATTGCAGTGCTCAGTCAGACGGGCTTGCCACTTATCATAGCAGACACGGAGCACCTAAAACGATTTTTTTATTTCTAATAAATATCAATAATGCCACCGACATTATTGCATTTAAAAAACAGAAATTTTAGAAATTATCAAATGAAAATTTCAAGGAAGATATTTTTTTCTGAAATAGGATAATGAGAAATATAATGAGGTACATCGTAGATTAACTCAAAAATAAAGTGACATGGAATTAAGGCTTTTGGAGCAAATGAGATGTTTATTTAGGTTTGGTAAGTTATGGGGAGGCATTACAATGATTTGGCTAACAAATACTTTCATTGTATTCTAGAAAATTGGGAGTATGCAAAATGATTAGAATAATAGCATTTTGGTATAAGTAATTAAGAGCAAAGGAGACTTTTAAACTTATGCCAACTATATAGGAATCAAATTTAGAAGTCATATAATGAATCAACGTGAAAGAATAATGGAGTGTAGGGTTCAAAAATTGCATCAGATTTAGAAAATTAATTTAGTTTATGCTAGTCAATAAGACCTGTTATGGATGTGATATTTTGTTAAGACAATGAAAATGTATAGAGAACAAAGAAGCATTTTCATTTTTTTTTTACTAAAATCTTAAGAAAGCATATAACAAGTGCCATTAGAATTAATTTGGTGTGCATTAAAGTAGAAAACTGTGCAAAAGGTTAAAATTATTGAAGATATGTATGACAGAGCACTGACTAGCATTAGAATTAGTTTTGTAATAACGAAGAAGTTTCCTATAACAATAGGATTACATCAAAAATCAACATTGAATTCATATTTCTTTGTATTAGCCATGGAGATACATATAATGGATATTCAACATAGGGTGCTGGTGCCTTTGTATCTAATGAGGCACTCAGTTAAAAAAAAACCTTAAAAATTAGAACAACAAAGAAAATACTTAGAAAACAAAAGGATTAAAAGATACAAAACAAAGATGAAATATATAATGCAATTTTAGTGAGTGTGAGGCAAACAAAACAATTATAAATTAATAATATTAGAAGATAAAGTAACACCTATGTGTAATAAATTTCAGCATCGAAAATCTTATATAAGAAAGAATAGAGATATAAATGAGGCTACAACTTCTAGACTTAAGGCTGTTAAAATGAAAAAAAAGTCACAAGAGTATCATGCGCTAAAAGAATAATGTGGATACTTAAAAGGATAATTTTATAAAGACACAATTATACAAGAGATGATATATGGATCTGAGTGTTGGTTAATGAGAAAGTCATTGACATCAAATTGGGGGATGGAATAAAATAAGAACTTTAAAATGGATTCATGGAAAAATTAGAAAGGATAAATTAGGAATACAATAAAATAATAATTATAGTGGCATCTATTCAAAATAAAATTGAAAATAAGCTTGTATGATTTGGATATGTAGAACAAAGGGTAGGAAATACACTCATTATACCAGCAGATAAAATTACTATCAAATGAACAAGAAGAGAAAGAGTTATACTAGAGTAATATGTATAGTCTTACTTATATTTGCATTGATCATAATCCTCATCTAGGAATAATTACTTCCATACACTTATTAGACCACTCAGCCCCCTAATCCTAAGTCCTAGAATCACATCCCTAACTACCATGTCATGATCGAGCATGAAAGAATGGGTGATAATAGAGCAAAATTAAATTAAAAATTACCTTCTATATCAAAACAAAATGACAATTAGATATGGTCATGAAAAAAAAAATAACAAACTTTTGAGTAAACACTTCTAAAAAGGAAAATAAAAAAATACTTTTTAAACCATAATTTTATAACAAAATGAGTGCAAGATGAAATAAATTAAAAAGAATTGTTAAATAAAAACGTTTACAAGAAAGAATCTTATGCAAAAAAAGAAAATACATAAAATCTCATTTATAGTGACTAGCTTGAAGCCTACTTAACCTTGAGGAATGGGCATAATTTTTTCTTATTCCTATTCTACTTGGCGAAAAGAATTTAAAACCTCATATTCAGCTTAGCATCAGTACTCTGAAACTTCCCATCAAAATTATAAAGCTACTTAGTTAAGTTTTATGTCATCATTTGTGCTCAATACATACAATTATAAGAGATCATCTAGTATGAAATATACAATAGTTATGAAAAGAAGAAATAAATACAAAATTAATTACAATTAGGGTGGCCCATGGATTAGCAAGGAGACAATAATAATCCCATGGTTCAATTGGGTAGCATGAAGAGAATAAAGAAGGTGAAATATTGACTATAGCAGCTGTCATGGTGGAATAGTTAGTAACATCTAACTGGGTAGATAGAATAATAAAGGTGAAAACAGTGAAGGCGAAAGGGCTTGCTAGATGGAATTCTAGGCATGGATGGAAGGTTACAAAAAAAAGATCCTTATTGCATGTAGAAGAAGACAAATTTCTAGCAGAGGAAAATTCCAGGAGTTTGATTTTCTTAACTCCCACTTAATTAAATGAATGGATGTTCTCTATTCAAAGCCTGCATGTCATCTATTCCAAAGCTTGCATGTCAACATTTGAAAGATTATCCCTAACAATCTTTAGATGAAAATAATGATAAGTCAAAGTTTAAAAAGGTGAAATAAAAAAAACTGAGGCAATTTCACTTAATGAGACAGGCATACATAAGCTTCAGAGCAGATTGAGATATAAGCCTCAAATTAAATTAAAAAAACACATAAAATGAAAGAAAATCCATCAAAATGCCATAAACCATAAACAAATAATTGAAAATATTAAAAATATAAATCTCAAACGAAAAACAATTAAAAATAAAAAATCAATGAAAAAGATAATAAAATGTAGCTATAAATGCAATTAAAAGAAAACTAAAAAATCAAATGAAAATTAAAGATAAAATTTGTTAGAAAGAAAAAATATTAAAAAAGAACTTTATATATTAAATAAAAAATCAATTAAAATAAAATTATTTCAAGTGTTGACGTAAACTTAAAAGAAGATAAATTGCAAACTTCAACTTTAAACTATAAACTTTAAATGTGACTTTTAAATCTTAATTTCAGGGTTCACATCATGCACCTCAAGACATATATCAAGGCATAAGCCTCAAATGTAAAAGGCATGAGCCCCAATCAGGTTAGAATACCGTAAACCTAGAGGCAATTGGGAGCCTCAAGGTGAGGCACGCCTTGAGGAAAACAACTTTTAAACAAGGTGGGAACTTGCACACATATGGCAACTAATGAAGTACAAATTAGACAATTGTCCAACCTCTCCTTCATAAAATGTCGATTAACTTTAATATATATTGTATAACAATGTTGCACAAGATTACATGCAATATTGATGTCTAACTTGTTATCATAATAGAGCCCCACATGTTCATATCATCTATCTTTTAAATCCTCCATGATAATTTTATCCATAATAATTCGTAGATCCCCAACTCTATGGATTAAAATTCCAATTTTGCATTGAATCTTGCCATAACATTTTCTTTTTTACTATACCATGTTACGGGGTTTGCCCCCCAAAAAGGTGCAACATCCTCAAGTTGACCTCCTATCTACTATAAAGCCTACAAAATTGACATCTATGTAAGCTTCAAGTGTCATAACCTCCACCATATTGAATAGAATTTCTTTATATAAGGTTCCTTTTACATATTGTAAACTTTGATGCATTTCCTTAAGAGGGGATTCTCTAGGACTGTGCATGAATTTACTAACCATACTAACAACATATGCAATGCCAAGTCAAGTATATCATAAATAGATCAGCCTTCATATAAGTCTTTGATGGGGGATTTTACCTGTTATTGTATCCTGATTTGTTTTCATGGGCTCTCGACATCTCAACTTGCTTGTTTCTTTCAAATATATATATATATATAATGTCTCCTCAATTTTACTTGTATCCCATGTTGGGAATTATTTTGGTGAACCTCTCAAATCATGCCTTTGGGCATTGCTTCAATCTACATAATGCTTTTTGCAATTTACATTTTGTGACTAGAAAAGCCAATAAGACCTTCATACATACATCCTCTTGATCATCCTATAGAAATGCATTATTTACATTGAAATGTTGTATCTCCTAGTCTTTGTTAAACATTAATGATAGAAGAACTCAAATAGTGTTAATTTTAGTAACTAAAATAAAATTTTCAAGATTATTAGTCCCATATGTTTAAGTGCAGCCTTTTGCCACTAGTATAGCTTTATCTCTTTCTAATGAACCATCAAGCTTATACTTTAGAGCAAAGACCAATCACATTCTATTAGTTTCATTCCTTGATAGTGTCACCAACTCTTATATTTTGTTTTTTGAAGGGCAACTATTTCTTCGCCGATAGCATTATTTTAATTCACATTATTTAAAACCTTGAAGATGAAATAGAGGATAGAAATAATAAGGAAGTTAGCAAGAAATAATTGGCGAAGATGATAAAGATTTTTATATGACAAGATCCTTGTTGTTAGGAGGAGATTTATAGGAGAGGTGGATTTCCAGGAGTTTGAATATCAACACTCAAAAACATGATCATCAACTTCCTTAAAAATAGGAAGAAGATAAGGGCCTAACATACAGGGAGGGCCAAGATCAATTAACTCTAAAGTACTTTTGAGAGAAAGAATAGTTGTTCCAAGGGATAGATTAATTCATAAAAAAGATAATTACGTTAATAAAAAAACCGAGTATTTAAAGTGTCATCTGATTTCAGTTCATGAGGTACAAGACTAATGGAAAATTATACTATAAGGAAGCTATTTGAAATTTAACAGTGACATCACCAAATGTTTAGCAACTTCAGACACATTTTGATGGTATACTTAACAAATGAAACCGTAGAGTCATCAAATTCACTATAAGGAAGCTATTTGGAATTTAATTATGGCATCACCAACAGTTTGGAAACTTCTGACACATTTTGACAGCATGCTTAACAAATGAAACCATGGAGCCATCAAATTCTGCAATACTTCTTCCCTAAAAGGTTGTTTGGTTTGCTACAAAATGAGTGTATTGTATTTGGAATGCAAGTATTTTGAAAATTTTGATATTTACTTTGATGAATTTGGATTGCAATATTAAATTTTAGTGTATTTCAAATTTATCATTTAGTTCAAATTCAATGTATTTAGAATTCGTCCAATTTAGGCGAATTTCAAATATATCGCTCAGTGTAAAAGTGAGGACCACCGCCACCATCCGCCAACCAGTGACCATCATGATCATATTTACCACCGGACCACCATGTAACGCCTATCTCCAACCACTCAACCACCGCATACCAATAGCCACATATCACCCTACCAACACAACCCACTACCACTCCTCGCCGCCTACGTCGAAATACATTACAATACATTCACTTTATCAAACAAGAAAAAACAAATCCTTTTATTTATAGGGTTTTCAACCAAGCAATTGTAAAGTATTCAAACTACAATATATCTACTTTACACCACATTCTATTTATACTGCATTTCTTTTTTAGGTAACCAAACAGCCCCTAAATTAATAAAGTGCTCAGATCACACTTTATGTGCAGTAGAAAAAGTCATTTCACAATTGAAAATTTTATAAAAAGCTATATTTGTTATCAAAAGATGCAATGGTGTGCAATGTTTACAAAGTATTGCAGAAAATTAGAAAAAAAATGTTAAAATATCAATTGAAAAAGATATAGAAGATTCGTTGAAAGTCATAAATATAGTCCTGACATATGAAACAGAAATTTATAGCTCAGTAGAAGAAAATTCAAGTAAAATGATATAGAAGATATTGTTCAATCTAAATACCGACCTGTTCCAAAGTGAGGTTCAACTCCCTGGAAATCTTTACACATTCAGTGAATGGAATTTTCTTTGTTTGATCATTAGTTTTCACATACTCGAACAACTTCAGCCTTTGTTCAGTAGTCATAACTCGAACAGAAGACCATGAGCGGCGATGGAATACCTATAAATGCATATTCCAATCAAATTCAAGACTGTTAACGATGGTATAAAATATCAACAGAAATTGTGTGCTTTTCTGTAGGCAAACAAAGTGAAGATCCATCTCCTTTCACAGGAATGCAAGAAAACAAGCTAATCAAACAAGCCTAAACATTAGTTTAGAAAAAGAGCCTGAAACTCTTCTTGGGGATCATTAATAGCCGTTGGTAAGTGTTGTAAACTAATGCGAGCCTTATAAATACACCTCAAAGGCCTGATAAATTTAAGCATCTAAGGCTTTATAAACCCTCTCTGAAAAAATTTTGATGGAATTTTCAAAGATTCATTAAAGAGCTTGGCCATGGTAACATCCTTTTTTTCTCTCAATCTCTAATCTTATAAAAATGATTTTCAATATTAATCTTTAATCGTATATATTAGAAATTGTTTATATGTATTTAATTTGTGATTTCCTTAAATTCATCACAAAAGTTAATAAAAATTTAGATATGTGTTTTGCCTTATATAAAAGGAGCTTGAGTAGCCAAGCCCATAAGAATAGGTGTTTCGGTTGCACTCAACATTAAGGGGAATGTATAGGTTGTAAAGATTTATCCATTTAATGAGTAACTTATGGGCATGTGGTTGCAAGCCTGCAAGTAAAATCCTAATATGAGTTAGATTAGTTGTGATTGTAGGTTGACTATTTGTTAAACTACATAAAAATTATTCTGTTTAATTGCTTGTTCATTTAGATATGTTTTCTTGTTCATGTACATAATTATGTTGCTTGTGCTTCAATGATAAGGTGAATGGTATAATCTCACTTGTACTATACTTGATAAGAATGAAATTTATATAAGAGCTCAAATTGATAATCACTCCCTTGTTGACACGGATCTATTAAATTCACCATATCCTTGTATTTAGATTTTAATTGGTGGTTACTGTATAAATTTCTCCATCTAGTGCAGTTGAGTAATCAATTTGTATTAAACATAATAATCATAACTCACCCATTATTTAATCATTTAGACAACTTTAGTTAACATTTGTGGTGTCAAACCTGTAAGATTGAATTATTAGATTACAATGTGTGATAAATTTTTAGTGCAGTATCATTTATGTATGGCTAACATTTGTCATCAATATTTAAAATTATATTTTTGGGTCTTGAGGTGTTTTTCGTCATAAAAGCAAGGCGTTAGCCTTGAGAGGTAGTAAGCATAAGCCTTATGATAAAAAACTTGCGTAAATTGAAAAACATTAAATAAGGACAAATGAAAGTCAAACATTAACATCTTACAACAACAACAACAACAACAAGCCTTTATCCCACTATGTGGGGTCGGCTACATGAATCTCTTCTCCATTGTGTCTTATTATGTGTTAAATTCTCATTTAATTCAAGTATACTAAAGTCATTTCTTATACATCTTAACCAAGTCTTTTAGGTCTACCTCTACCTTTCTTAACATAAGCAATGCATCACTCTCTAGTGTCATGGATGGTGACACTTTATGTGGTCAAACCATCTACATGACATCTAATCTTATCTCAATGAGCTACTCTAACTTTTCAACATACTATTCCACATTTTCTAAGAGTAAAGCCACTCATCCACGAGCATCTCACAAAACACTTAGCTTAGTCTTATGCTTCCCTTTATTGGCCAACATTCTAACATAAGTCAGTGGTCTTACCACTATCTTATAAAATTTTCCTTAAGTTTAAGTGGCACTTTCTACCACACAGAAGCATTCCTCCACTTCAACCATCCAACTTGAATTCTACTAATATCTCCATCTATTTCACCATCATTTTGAACATAGAGTAGATATAATCGCTCACTCTTTTTAATGACTTGTTCACCCAATGTCACAACACGAACAATAGAACTTCAACTAAAATTACACTCCATATATTCAGTTTTATATTTACTTAAATGAAAACCTTTAGACTCTAAGGTTGACCTCCATAATTCAAGTTTCTCTTGGACTCTCTCTCTAGCCTTATCAACAAGAAGAATGTTATCAGCAAAAAGTATACACCAAGGTACATATTCCAATAAATGCCTAGTATGAACATCCATAACTAAAGCAAAAAAGATATGGGCTTAAAGCTGATCCATGATGTAATCCAACTGAAATAAGAAAATATTTGGTCAATTCTCCTTGTGTTTGGATACAAGTAATAGCTCTAGTATACATATCCTTAATGACTTGAATATAACCAATATTAACTCCTCTCTTTCTAGAACTCCAAAGAACATCTCAAACTTTATCATAAGCTTTCTAAATCAACAATATCATATGTAGATCCTCCTTACTTTCTCTATACCGGCATGAAACCAAAGACAGTGAGAAACTTTATATCACATCATAGCTATACTCAATTATTCTCTCCCATAATTTTAATGTATGACACAATAACTTAATTCCTCATAATTTGCATACTTTGTGCATCACCTTTATTCTAAAGAACAAATAAACTCTTTCTCTTTTATCATATCTCATTAGATCCTACTTTTTCAACATTTCATTTTCTTTAAAACTTCTAACTTCAAATTTATACTGACGATAAAAAATAAAATTTCTATTTTATTTAGTATATTAACAATACCTTTGTGGTCCAAGTCATGGAAACCGGAGGATTGCGATAGTAGTGGTGTAGCCAAAACTTGTCAAAATAATCATTAGAATCCTTTAAATCATTGTGTTAATGTTAGGATGATCACATTTGTATCTTGAATACAAAAAAATGTCACATTGCCAGACTTGTTAAATAAGCAAAGGTTCCCATTATGGAAGAATCAAAAGAAGTTAGTCCATGAAACAAGAAGGTTATGATCTTAGAATAGGTACTCACAAGTAAATTAATGGAATTAATAGATATTATGGTTCATAGAAAAAAATATTTTATGTGTTCAAGAAACTAAATGGGTTGGGAGAAGGCCAATGAGGTTGATAGTTTAGCTTTAAAGTCTATATTAGAAGTCGAACTAGAAATGTGAGGTATGATTATAGATAAAAGTTTGAAGGATAATTACAAATATTAATAGATGTGGAGATAGAATTATACTTTTGATTGTTGTTAATATTAAAAATTATCAATGTTATAAGTGTTTAAACCCTCAAGTAGGTTTGGATGAACTAAGAAAATTTTGAATTAATTGGATTAATAATAAAAAGATACATCTCAAGAAAAGTATTTATTGGAGGAGAATTAAATATGTTTAGAGAGTGGTAGAAGATTTTATTCAGATAGTAGATTTGCACAATAATAGTGACTATATTATTTTTCTTTAACATGATTTTGTAGTATTAATACTTTATTTAAGAAAAGTGATGATATTATTACTTATAAAAAATAAGAAAACATTTGATAATTTTATGATAAGAAAAATAGATCGTTTAGATTGCAAAGACTATAAGTCATTCCTGAAAGTTTAAATACCCAACATTGATTGTTAGTTTTAGATTTTAAGATGAAAGATTATAAGAAAAATAAATCAAATTATTGCTGAATTAGACACTTAAAACAAAAACAACAACAAGCCTTAATCTTGTATTCATACATAATCCTTGTCCATCATGTCTATTACAAATTCTCATTTAATTCAAGTATACTAAGATTATTTTTATACATCTTAACCAAGTCTTTTAGGTCATACCCTTCTTAACATAAGAAAATCTAAGATCTACTCCTAATCGTCATGGACTAACGCTTTATGTGGCCAAACCATCAGCGACTCTCCATAATCTTATCTACCATGAGCTACTCCAACTTTTCAAACATACTCATTTTGCATTCTATCTCAAGGGTCCACTCATCCACTGAGCATCCTCATCTGTATTTAACTTTTATGTTTCTTTTTTTATTCCATTAACCATCATAGTCTTACCACCATCTTATAAAATTTTTCCTTAAGTTTTAGTAAACTTTTCTATCAAATATGTGGATGCATTCCTCCACTTAAAGAACACAAATAAAAAATATTTTTTAGACAAAGAGCTTAGAATTTGGAATGTTTATAAGGAATGTTTTAAAAAAGAAGTTGAAATTAAAAACTAAAAAATATCTTAAAGAAAATGCTCTTTTTAATAAAATAATCGGTGAGTCAAAATGCAAAAAAAATATAAAAAATAAAGAAAGATTGCAAAAACTTAATTTAGAAAAACTTGAAGAATCGGGAAAGACATAAAGTGGTTAAGAGAGATTCTAATAAATTAATATATGATGTAAAATTTAAATTTTAGTGATTTATACATAGATTATACCAAAAAAAGTGAAAGATGTATGTATAAGTTAAATCGAGACAAAGAGAGAAAACTGTCAAGAAGAAAGGATAAAAGATAATAAAGTCTTTTCTTAAAAGGATCGAAATGATGATGAGGTATTTGATAAACTTTAATGAAGGATTTGAATGTACGATAATAATAATAAATTAATAATTACAAACTAATAAAAAACTAACTAAACTAACTAAACTAATAACTAATAAACTAATAATAAATAAATTAATAATAATAACTAAATAAATAACTAACTAATAATAACTAAATAACTAAGTAATAACTAAAAACTAATAAAAACTAATAACTAATAAAATAAACTAAATAACTAATAATAAACTAAACTAATAATAACTAAACTAATAATAACTAAACTAATAAAACTAACTAATAAACTAAATAATAAACCTAACTAAAATTAATAAACTAAAAAATTATAACTAATAACTAATAAAAACTAATAATAATAATAATAACTAAACCTAAAACCTAATAAGCTAATAAACTAATAATAACTAATAAAAACTCATAATAACTAATAACTAAAATTAATAATAACTAAATAATAATAATAATAACTAATAATAACTAAAACTAATAATAATAATAATAACTAATTAAACTAAATAAAAACTAATAACTAATAATTATAAACTAACTAATAATAATTAACTAATAACTAATAAGCTACATAATAATAAATAATAAATAATAAAACTGATTTTAACAACCTTTATACCCTAAACAAAAATAGAGAATTCTATTTTTATCATCAGATTAGTAATCAAGTAGAGAACTTTTAAAAAAATGAAATGTGAAAAAATAGTAGACTTGATGATATCCCAGAAGTGTGGAAATGTTTAGGAGATCGGAATTTCGCTTACAAATCTTTTAATATTATTTTAAAGACAAAATATAATTAGTGGAGAAAGAGTTTATTGGTTAAGAATAAAGGGATGCACAAGAGTGCAAATTATAGAGGAATTAAGTTAATGTGTCATTAAAAATTATGGTAGAGTAATTGAATAAAGTGTTATGAGATGTTTTCACAATTAGTTTGGTTTCATGCCAAGTAGATCTATGGATGTTATACATTTGTTAAGAGGTTTGATGGAGAAGTATAGAGAAAGTAAGGAGGATCTACATATGATATTTATTGATTTAGAGAAAACTTATAATAAAGTTTCAAGAGATGTTCTTTGGGGAGTTCTAGAATAAAAAAGAGTTAATATTGATTATATTCAAGTCATTAAGGATATGTATACTGAAGTACATTTTGTCCAAACACAAGGAGGATTGACAAATATTTTCCTATTTCAATTGGATTACATCAAGGATCGCTTTAAGCATTTATCTTTTTTTTCTTGATGTTCTTACTAAGCATAAGATGTACCTTGGTTTTTTGTCGATGACATTCTTCTTGTTGATAAGACTAGAGAGTTCAAGAAAACTTGAATTATGGAGGTCAACATTAGAAAAGGTTTTAGTTTAAGTAGATCTAAAGCGAATATATGAGTATAATTTTAGTTCTAGTTAGTGGTGACATTGAACAAGTCATTAATAAGAGTGAGTAATTCAAATATTTAGACTCATTGTTCAAAATGATGGTGAAATAGATGGAGATGTTATTAGTAGATTCAAGTTGGATGGTTGAAGTGGAGGAATGCATCCTACCTGTGTGATAAAAAAGTTCTACTTAAACTTAAGAAAAAATTTTATAAGATGGTGGTAAGACCACATGACTCGTGGTGCGAATGTCACAATGACTAAGTTAAGTGTTATAGAGATGAGGATGCTCAAGTGGATGAGTGGCTTTACTCTTAGAGATAAAATGAGAAATGAGTATGGAAAAAATTGGAGTAGCTAAAGGCGATAAGATTAGAGAGTCACCTTAGATGGTTTGGCCACATAAAGCATCAACCGTCCTGGACATTTAGGAGAGTAGATGCATTAGATTTGCCTTATGTTAAGAAAGGTAGGTAACCTAAAAATACTTTTCAAGATGTATAAAAATGACCTTAGTATACTTGAATTAAATGAAAATTTGACATAATAGACACAATGGGAAGGATTCATGTAACCACTTAGTGGGATAAAGGCTTGTTGTTGTTGTTGTATATTAAAGTTTTAAAATCAATCATTTTCAGATCCTTCATTGAAAATTTTATCAAAATACCTCATCCGCCTATTTTCAATATTCTTTTCTAAGAAAAGACTTTATTATTTTATCATCCTAATACGTACCACTTGAACTAGATCTTTACTTCTTCTTTTTTTGGCTAACTTATACACAAATCTTTCACCTTCATTAGATCCAATCTATCACTAAAAATTAAATTTTCAGATCATATATCGCTTTAAAATCTGACACTTTATATTTTCTTAATTCTCTGAGTTTTTACATCTAAACTAAATTTTATAACAATGATTTTTATTTCTTATCTTTTCTTGCACATTTTGACACTACCACCAACTATTTTTTATTAAAATAAACTTTTCCTTTTGATTCTCGAAGCACATTTTTTGCAACTTGTTTAATTTCACTTGCTATTTTTTCTCACATAACATTAGCTTCCTTATAAACATCCCAAATTCTAAACTCTTGTAGCTTTCTCTTAAAAATTTTTTCTTAACGTTCTTTAAGTGCTCCCATCTAATCCTAAGACAATAATTTGATTTATTTTTCATCTTACAATCTTTAATCTTAAAATCTAAAACTAGCAATCGATGTTGGGTACTTAAACTTTCACTGTGAATGATCTTACAATCTTTACAATCTAAACGATCTATTTTTCTTATTAAAAAATAATTAATATGTACTTTACTAAATCCATTTTTATAAGTAATAATATGCTCATCTATTTTCTTAAATAAAGTATTAACAACTACAAAATCATATGCTAAAGCAAAATCTAATATAATCCAACATTCTTCATTAGTTACTCTAAATCTATAACCACAATGAATACTTTTAAAATCTTCTACCACTCTACAAACATGTCCATTTAAATCTCCTCCAATAAATAAATTTTTTTTGAGAGATATTTTTTTAATCTAATTCATTCCAATTTTTTCTTTTTTACATACAAACCTACTTAGAGCATAAACACTTATAACGTATAATCTAAGATCAATAATAATCTTTAAAGCTATAATTCTATCTTCAAATCTATTAATATTTATAACATTATCCTTCAAACTTTTATCTATAATCACACCTACGCCATTTTAATACGACTTTTACCTAAATACCAAAGTTTAAAACTTAAACTATCAATCTCCTGACCTTCTCCCCAACTAATTTAGTTTCTTGAATACATAAAATATTTATCTTCCTATGAACCATAATATCTATTAATTTTATTAATTTACCTACTAGAATACATATATTCCAATTTCTTAACCTAATTATAGTTTCATGGACTAACTTCTTCGTCTGCATCCATCCATAATGTGGGAACCCTTGCTTATTTAACACTACATTAACATCTTAATATGATAATATTAAATCATGAAGCAAATAATTTCAAAAAATATATAAAATCAGCACATAACAACCCAAAATGAATAGTTTGCAATAATATTATCCCTAAGTTGCTCCTAATTTCTAAGACAAAGATCATAATAAAACAACAAAACAAATATATGTAAATTTAAAAATCTCCATCACTCAATGTGAGCTTCATTTGAATCGTCATCATAATGAATCATCTTCTCGCCTACCTCATCACCAGTAGTATCAATATTCTCCCAATTTTCATTCTCATCTTCCTCTTCCCAAATGAAGAAAAATCAATAGAAATAATAATTGTGCTTTTAAATAAAAGTTTATGAAAACTACACCGGCAACTTTTAAATACATTTTCTTTCAATTTTATGTTATGATATATTTGACCCACTATTATTGGCTTTTTTTTTTATCCCCATCAAAATAGTTAACATTGAGATATTATTTCTGCAAATTAGTTGGATTACCTTCATAGGTATCATCAACTAGCCATTCATCATCTGATAGCACATCATTACATACTAAAGGGTCTTCATCAATCTAGAGATCCATTTTTTTTCAAATATTTATCCTTCAATTTCATGTTATACATAATATATACCTAAAAATTCATCCTCGATGTTGTTAGTTTATTTCTTCTTTTAGTATGCACTTGATTATGTATTCCAATTTCATTCATAGTCAGATAATGAACAAGCCGTAGTATACTTATAGTAAATCGCTATAGATTCAGAATAGCATCACTGAATTGAATCTACCATTCAACTATTATTAAAAAGAAATAAAGTTAAGAAGTAGAAATAGGTAATAACAAGAAAATTTTATCCAATTTAAAACCCTAACTAAAGAAACTATAAAAATTACTTGAAGATTGTTTTGTAAAAATATCTTTAGGGGATGTTGGGATCACTTTTGTTTTTATTTTTTGTTTTATGCTTTTTTTTATGTTTTGTTTCAAAGTAAAATATGTTTGGTGGTTATTGTTATTTTTAAAAACGCTCAAAACATCTAAATGTTGTTTTGAGTGTTTTTAAAAATAAAAAATAAAAACACATCAAACAAACATATTTTTAAAAATATCATAAAAAAAAATTTATCCCAAACAACCCCTTAGCTTATTACAATCCAAAAATTCTTTCTTATTTCTACAATCAACAAGTAGTAAATTTGCTCTTGCCCTCTCAGTTGCATCCTCTATAAACCTATCCATGCAGTTGTACAAACCAAATTTGATATCAAAGTTGACTGACTTATTCTCAGCATATTGAAATTGGGGATTCAAAAAGTAAATAGTGGCATGTAAATAATGATGAGGTTGAAGCTAACACTTTTCTTAATGATCTCCCAAATTTTCTTATAATTTGATTCCTCTCCTCTCAAAGTTTGTACAATCATCTTCTTAGCCTCATCCATAGCATTATAAATGAAGCACATGGCTAGCTTCTTCTTTGCATCTAATAATCTCAAGACTTGAACTAACGGCTTATCATGATAGCATAAGGCACAATCATCTAAAATCTTTAATTCAATACAATTTTTCTTATTTCTTTTCTTCAAACTTACTGGCCCAAGCATAACTCAACCACTGAGTAGAGAAGAATATAACCTCCAAAGTTTGACTTGCATCCAAAATGCTCTACAAAGTCGAATAGGATGTGGCAAATCTAATGACAACATAAGCTCATTTTTATGAACTTTCTCATCAATGCAAACACCCAACTGTGGTTGTGCATAGATTTACTTCTTCTTTTTTTTTGCCTTGCTCAAAGCATTTTTATGCTAAGGCAAGTCACCAAGTCTCTTGAGCATAAGATCTATATAATGTGTTGCACATTGTGTCCAGTATATGTATGTCCTCTTCTTCATTAATTTATTAATAGCTATATTAGTACTAGCATAATCAATGATAACCTGCACAACTAAGTGCTCTCCAATCTCCTCAATTACTCCATCCAAAAAACATAAAAATAATATGTATTTTTCACCTAATCTAATGCATCCACAGACTTCAAAAAGATTGTGTCACGTGGGTTATTTATCAAGATATTAATCAAGCTTATATTCTTCATCTCTGATCATCCATCAGACATGATGGTAACTCCTGTTTAAGCCTATTTTCTTTTAACCTCGATACTTTTTTTTCAATGCTAGCTAATTTCTCCTTCAATATCCAAGTCCCAACTCATACATAATAGGAGGCTTATGCCCCAACCATAAGATCCTACAAAATGAACCATATTGATGTAAGCTGGAGATGTTGCCACATTGAATGGAATGAGATTTTCAAAGAATAGCATCCCTGGTTGAGCACATAGGAATCCACAACCTATTTTGAAAGAAGAGATCCATATGTCCATTGGTCCGTTCATAAGGTATCTTCAAGATCAAGTTTAAAATGGTGCAATCAGGTATTGAAGCACTAATTAGAAGACGTAAGCCCAAAATCATAAGCAAGAAGTATCGCATAACATCAAAGTACAAAGCAAGAATTATCTTTAACTTATTAACTTATTAAAATACAACACAATAATATGCTAATATAGTAAGAAGTAATAAATTATGCAAAATATTAAGCAAATCATAAAGTAAGAAGTATTATACTAATATCAAAGTATCAGAATATATCAAAGTAAAAACTAATGGCATAACAAATCAAATAAATTTAAAATAATAAGTTTTTTCTCTCACTCGAAGTATTTAAAATAAAAGTAAGAACATCACAAGTAAGAATGGTGGTGGTGTTGACTAGCACTATGTGTGGAGAGGGCATTAGACGAGAGGTGCCTGAGAAATGTCTATCTTGAGATCGGCAGCATATTTTTAGGAAGTGTGTGTTATTTCAATAATTAAAACTTATATTTGATTTTTTTAAATGTACATCTAAAAGTGCAAGCCTTACAAACCTAAGGCAAGGTGTGTCTTGAGGAGGCACTCATATCATGTGAGGCATAAGCCTTGCACAACACCAAAGACGCATAAGCATCATTGCAATTTTTCAAAAAAGCACTGAAGCAAGTTTTTAATTACGCAATTTTAAACAAGAACAGACATCTACTCTAGACTTCTTGAAGATCTTCATATGTAACAAAAAGGTTTTTCCATATTCAAACCTAACAACCTTTGACTACAAGGTAGTGATGACAAACTCAAGGCATCGACTACCTTGTTCTACCTCCCCACCTTGTGCTCAAGCATAAAATAAGAAAGAAGAGAGAAAATCACCCATAATGCATACCTACCCTTCAACTTGCTCTAATTGTTCAGGAACCTCAATGCATCATGATCAATAAAGATGGTGAATTTATTAGCCAATAAACAATGACTCTAACGACTAAGAGCTCTCACAATAGCATAAAACTCTTTTTTATATGTGAGATACTTTTGCCTTCAATCATTGAACTTCTCATTGCAATGAAATGGGATGTCAACCTTGACTCATAACAGCTCCAATGCTCGTATTAGATGCCTCATATTATACCTCAAATACTTGATTAAAATTAGGAGGTGCTAAACAAAAGCATGTGTCACTAGCAGCTTCAAAGTGTCAAACTAGCTTTTACCTCCTCTAAGCATGAAATTTTATCTGCTTTGAGGATCTTGATCAATGGTGGGATATTATAGAGATGAAAATTCTAATGAACCTGTAGAATAAGATCAGCCCATGAAATTGACAAATATGTGTGAAGGACTACGGCCTAGGCCAATTCACAATAACCTCTATTTTAGTTGGGTTAATCTCTATACCAATAGCTAAAACAATATACCCCACAAAGCATATCTAAGATGTCAAAAAGTGACACTTCTTAGGATACCCATATAATTTGCCTTCTTGAGGGCTTTAAAGACTTACCTCAAATGCTCCAAATGATCTTCACTAAATGACTATAGATCAAAATGTCATCAAAATATATCACCACAAATTTCCTAATAAAAGCTTGATGGACTTGATTAATCAACCTCATGAAAGGGCTCCGAGCATAAACAAGCCAAAAAGGTATGACCATCCACTCATACAATATATCTCTTATCTTGAAGGAAATATTCAACTAATCTCCTAATCTCATTCAGATCTAATGATAGCTACTATGGATATCTATCTTGAAGAAAGTGCTCGCTCTATGTAGCTGATCCAGTAAATCATTAGTTATGGAATGGAGAACTTGTGCATGATGGTGATCATGTTGATAGCTCTACCATCAATGCCATAAGCCAAGAGCCATCTTTCATGAGTGCAATCAAGGCAGATAGAGCACATAATCTAGTACTCTCACGCATCAAATCTATCTCTATAGCTCCTCATGCTCTATCAGATGCATCCTATAGGTAGGTCAACTAGAGAGGACTAATCCTAAGAGAAGATCTATCGCTTGTTGTATGTCCCTCAGGTGTGGTAGCCTAGCTGGTAAACTATCAGACATCACATCCGAAAATTCCTTTAATAGTGGTCATACTTCCTTTGGTATAATGTTACAGGAGCCTTCTTCATGGTTTGCAAAAAGATAGCTCAAAATACCAACTTTGGATCTGACTGAACACCAACCATTTCAATTTCCCTACATGATAGCAGTACAATGTGCTTCCCATCCTTCGTGAAGATGCAAGCGTTCTTGAACCCATTATGAACTATCAATTTATCGTACTGTCAAGCATCCATAGGCACAGCGGACACCCCTTATATTCAATGCTAAATCGATGTGTAATTGGTTCTTCATCACTAGAGATCTCTTGATGAAAAAGGTTATCCTCATCTTCCCTTCCGGGTGGGTCACTATTGTGATTATAAGTGACTTCCTCGTTTTTTTTTTCTCTCAAATTCAGCAAGCATATGCTATAATTGTAGGATTTCTTGCTACTTTTCCTCCACCATAGGTAAGCTCCTAAACTCCTATTGGATTATTTTTCCTTGGCAGAATTTTGATTTTTCTCCAGTCAGGCCTTCGGGTGTAGGTTTTAGGTGAATTAGATTGAGGTATGTGCTGTCCAAAATATTTAGAAGGTTTTCAGAAGACTTTGGGTTGGATGGAATAGGTGAAGGGAAAAAAATGTACCCAAGATAGATCTAACTGATACCAAATGACACCATTCTTGAATGTCATGAAGGTGACGAAATGAAAAAACAAGAGCTAGGCACGATGTAGAACCTGAAAACAAGGACAGGGTTTGGGAACTACCATAGGTCAGTGGGTTTGAGGCTCCAATCAGCATCAGACGGAATGAGATAACCAGGTTGGGAGAGTTGGTCTCGATTTGAAGGTCGAGGACTAAAAACGGCTCCTGCCCTTGATCAAACTTGCAACCAGCAGCTGACAGCAGAAATTGCTAGCTGCTGAGCAGCAGTGGAGGGCAGACTGTGACAGGAGGTTGGACATATAGAGCCAGCTGTTGGACAGAGGTCTATAGACGCAGGACAGCAAGCAGGATGGTTGAGACATGTTGGAAACATGACTTGAAGAAATAAAAGAGATATAATGTTTTGATTCTCCCTAGATACAACATCACCACTTGTTTGAATAAAAAATTTGCGTCCAATTGGAGGAAAACCGAGAAAATAATCTCTAGCAGCAAAAAGTGCAACAAACCTAAACACTAAACACAAAACAATCTATTTATATTAAATAAAGTAACCCTGATCTAAAAGGTAAGTGAACCGGTCTAAAAGACCTGAACTGGTCTAGGTTCATATTGAACTGGTCAAGGAGAGAAAAGAAAAGGTCAGGTTTGGGCCGGACCCCCTTCAAGGTTGCGGATATCCATTTCAAGAAACAAGCATCATTCCAATATAAGGAGATATATTCTCCCAAAAATCTTAAATCTCCATTTGTGCCAAGAGAATTCTAGAAAGAACTGCATCCATGCACAATCTTATAAATAAATGCAGACATCAACAAGAATCAAATAGAATGTCTTCTACAAGCCTCATACCACAATATTTATAGTCATAAAACTTCCTTTAATTTATAATAAAAGTTTTAGAATGCCAACCTGCAATCTTATACAAACTAAAGAACAACAAGGACTCCTGTAATAGCATCAGCCAGGTCGCAATGAATTGCATAACAATTACAAATTAAATTGCAAGGAACCAAAAGAAATGATTGCAAAACGGAGTTGAAGGAACCGTGAATCCCATAATAAAGAAAAAAACAAGTAAAAGCGATATCTGACTGAATCAAAGAAATTACAAGGAAGCTGAAGGAACCAAAGATCACGTAACAAAAATAGTTGCATCTGCCAGAGGACTGAATAGTTTAACAAAAGGTAGCAAAATAGATATAGAAAGTCCTACTAAAGACATTTCACATTAATCAGCAAAGCTATTAAAAAAAACTGATAATGACATTTCTCAGTTGATATTTTTTTAAGCAAATTTGAGAATAATTGATGCAGTCTCTATCGGAAAATTCATAAATCTTCACACGTTGGCTTATATTTCCACTTCATAAAATATATTTGATACCCATCATCATAGTGGACATATTTTTATCACAAATTATAACTTCAAAAAATGAGACAGCTCAAGATTTATGTATATAATATGTTCGATTGGAGCGATGAAAAGACAAGTTTCCAAGATCCTAGTTAATAATTCATGATTTAAAACCAACTAAGATACATTAAAAGTGAGATTAACAATAAAATATATCTTATAAGCAATCATCTCAAAACATTATATGACTTTATATGATTCAATTTTTTAAGCTAGCTAACTGTCAAAGGAAATCTTTTAAGTTTACATGAACAATTTCCTTATCACCCAATATGAATTCTACATATATCTAGTTCACATCTTCAGTAGAGCTGTAATTGCTATTACTAAAATTTTCATGCACATACATTCATGGAAATAACTAATGAATGATAGACAGTACATTAAGTGATATAGAAAAAAATAAGGCTAAAATACCAATATGCTTTCTAATATATTCATTATGATCAAGTCATAGAGGAGGAGATAATGAAGACAACTTAAAAATAATACTTATTAGAGCCTACTGAATTTTCTTCGACAACATATAAATCACAAAAACATGATGTATCCATCATATAAATAACCCAAATGACTTAAATACTAGTCACAATGAATAGTGTCCCTATAGATTTAATTAAATAAAGGGAGTTCAAATTTCAAGTTTCCTTCTGTCAACCATAAATAGTAAATTATATAAAAAGTTGACGCAAATTAATTTTCTCCATAAAGCACCTCTAAGAATTGTAGATAAAAAAAACAAGACCCAAAAAAAAAAAATCAATATCAAATTGAATATTCAACATAGGAATAATTTTCATAAATAATCCATAACATTATGTTATAAGATTCCACAATTAAGTTATCAAAAAATAGGCATAACTTGCTAAATTTCATATTTAAAAATAGATTCAATTTATAGTACAATTTTAAATTCAAATAAAACCACATGCCCAACTTCATTTCAAACTCAAATAATATTTTTTTAATTAAAGGGTCAGGTTAATAAACATGCCATAATGTAGGTGCAAACTTAGAGTCCACTACAGCATAAGTAAAATCATATTATAACTATATATCTTCTTTGCATGTAATCATCATAGAAAAAATTAATGAAATAAATTTAAACATGCATGATTCCCAGGTCAATGTGTGTTTGACAAGCTTTAGATGAGATGATAATGATTTTTCTTTATCAATTTTAATCACATATGATGTAGTCCTAACAAGGGAATAGTTGTAACATATCTTAATATCTAAATTTACCTAAAGTCTCATGTAGTTATTTTGGTGAATTGTTGCTTAATACATCATAATTTCTTGCTTAAAACATTAAATCAAAATGTAAATAATTTAAAAAAAATTCAAAAGGCAAATAGGAATTCGCAATAAGGCTGTTAAAACGTACATAAATTCAATACACTACAGTCGTATTGTTTAAAGTTCTTAAATTGATCATAAATTATATCTCCCTTGCCCCCACAAATCTCAACTCCTTGGAAACCCGTAATTGCCACTTGTTTGTCTTTCGCTTCCACTTTACTCCTCATTTTCCTGTATACATTTCTCTCTCTCTCTCTCTTTAAAAAATTAACAATCAAAATAAGAGAAAAGAAAGACCAAAATTGAAAAAAAAAAAAAAAGTAGATAAAAAGTGAAGAATAGAAAGAAAAGAGAAAAGAAGACAAAAAAAGGAGAAAAAGGAAAAAGAGGAAAATTCAAAAAATAATTATGTTGTGTTTGACTCATTGCAAATTGTCCGACATGAACTTTGTTATCATGACTGTCGCACGAAGACATTACATTTTTAAAACTTCTAAACCCTAATTGCAATGTGTTTACCACTAGAAGAACAAGAAGAACCCGTGTGCATTTTTCTTGACACTAGGGGAGAAATTAGTAGGTGACACTCGTAGTATAATATATAGGCATCAGGCATGTTTTTCTTAACTCTATGAGAAAATTCAAATATAAATACTTGTGAGCATTGTTCTTACATATCAATGATACTTCTCTCATGCAAGTACCTCATGTGTGTCTTTCTTAATACAATAAATTTCCACAACTCTAGTCACCATATCTTACAAATTTGATCATGCACAATTTTCTTGATGCAGTGAGCAGTCCTAGACTCCTATTTATATCTCCTACAAAGGAAAGATGTTGGTAGCTACAGAATTTTTTTGTGAAACTTAAAAAGAACAAAGCCAAAATGAATGTTTGGACCTAGTAATACAACAAAAATATAAATAAAAGACTATAAAGTAAAAAAAAAAAGCAAAATGAATATTTAGAATGCAGCACATGCTGCACTAATTGAATTGTAAGAAACAAAGGGGGACAGAAGATTGAATATATAAATAGACATAAGGGAACTCAAGAATTTTGCAACAAGCATAAAATGCACTTTCTAATGAGCAAGGACTACATTACAACTCGCATTGAACAAATTGAATAAAGAGTCAAAATGAACTTGAATGGGACTTGCAATGAACAAGAAAGCTCATCAACGAGCAGAAATAAGACTACGTTCAATATTCAAAATCTAACGACAATAAGACTACATTCAATATTCAAAATCTAACGCATTGTGTCGTTTTGATTGTATAATAAAAAACAATAACGCCATAAACACAATCAGTTTTGCAATGACATATGCAACGAACAGAAGTGACAAGCATTCAAAATGAAACATTGCATGAACATAATAAAAAAATGTTCATGCAAATAAATTATATTTAGATAGAAAAATTTTGGAATGAATTAGATAGATTAATACAAAAAGATCTCTTGAAAAAAAGTATTTATTGGAGGAGATTTAATGGATATGTTAGTAGAAGATTTTAAAAATATTAATAGCTATGGATTTGGTAATGAAGAAGGTTGGAGTATATTAGATTTTATTTTAGCCTATAATTTTGTACTTAATATTTTATTTAAGAAAAGAGATGAGCATATTATTACTTATAAAAATGAATCTAGTAAAACACAAATTGATTATTTTCTAATAAGAAAAATAGATTGTTTAGATCGTAATGATTGTAAAGTTATTCCAAATGAAAGTTTAAGTACCCAACATCGACTATTAATTTTAGATTTTAAGATAAACGATTGGAAGATAAAAATTAAATTAAATTATTATCTTAGGATTAGATGGAGCACTTAAAGAATACTAATAAAAATATTTTTAAGAGCAACCTACAAGAGCTTAGAATTTGGAATATTCATAAATAAGCTAATATTATGTGAAAAAATAGCAAGTGAAATTAAGCAAGTTACAAAAAAAATGCTTGGAGAATCAAAAGGAAAAGCATTTTTTAATAAAAATAGTTGGTGGTGAAGTCAGAATGTGTAAGAAAAGATAAGAAAAAAGGTTGTTATAAAACTTGATTTATATGTAAAAACTCAAAGAAATTGGGAAAGATATAAAATGGCCCGTAAAGATTCTAGGAAAGCAATATATGATGCAAAAAATTTAATTTTTAGTGATTTATACAATTACCAAAGAAGGTGAAAGATGTATGTATATAAGTTAGCCAACCAAAGAGATAGGAGAAGTAAAGATCTAGTTCAAATGAGGTGTATTAAGGATGAAAATCATAAAGCGTTTTTCTTAAAAAAAGATATTAAAAATAAGTGGATAAACTTTTTAATGAATGATTTGAAAATACGATTGATTTTAGCAACCTTAATACCCTAAACAAAAATAGAGAATTTTATTTTTATCATCGTATTAGTAAATTTGAAATTAGAAAAGCTTTAAAGGAAATGAAATATGGAAAAACAGTAGGACCTGATGATATTCCAATAGAAGTGTAGAAATGATTAGGAGATCAAGGAATTTCTTAGCTTACAAATCTTTTTAATATTATTTTAAAAACTAAAAAGATGTCAGATGAGTGGAGATAGAGTTTTTTGGTTCCTTATTTAAGAATAAATGTGATGCACAAGAGTATGCAAATTATAGAGGAATTAAGTTAATGTGTCATACAATAAAATTATGGGAGAGAATAATTGAGCATAGGCCATGATATATAAAAGTTTCTCACGATCAATTTGGTTTCATGCCAAATAGATCTACTATGAATGTATACATTTATTAAGAGGTTTGATGGAGAAGTATAGAGAAAGTAAGGAGGATCTACATATGATATTTGTTGATTTAGAGAAAGCTTATGATAAAGTTTCAACATATGTTCTTTGGAGAGTTCTAGAAAGAAATGAGTTAATATTGGTTATATTCAAGTCATTACGGATATGTATCTAAATACTTATGTCCAAACACAAGGAGGATTGACAAAATATTTTCCTATTTCAGTTGGATCACATCAAGGATCAACTTTAAGCTCTTATCTTTTTGCTTTAGTTATTAATGTTCATACTAGGAATTTACAGGAAGATGTACCTTGGTGCATACATTTTGTTGATGACATTCTTCTTGTTGATAAGACTACAGAGGGAGTGCAAGAGAAACTTGAATTATGGAGGTCAACCTTAGAGGGTTTTCGTTTAATTAGATCTAAAACTGAATATATGAAGTGTAATTTTAGTTATAGAAGTTCTAGTGGTAGTGTTGTGATATTGGGTGAACATTTCATTAAAAAGAATGAGCGATTCAGATATCTCGGCTCTACTGTTCAAAATGATGGTGAAATAGATGGAGATGTTATTAATAGAATTCAAGTTGGATGGTTGTAGTGGAGGAATGCATCTGGCCTATTGTGTGATAGAAAAGTTTCACTTAAACTTAAGGAAAAATTTTATAAGATGGTGGTAAGACTTGCAATGAGTTATGGTGCAGAATGTTGGCCAATAAAAGAGAAGCATAAAACTAAGTTAAGTATTGCAGAGATGAGGATGCTCAGGCGGATGAGTGAATTTACTCTTAGAGATAAAATGTGAAATGAGTATGTAAAAAAAAGTTGGAGTACTCAGAGGCGGAGAAGAGAGAGTCACCTGTTTAGCCACATGCGTCGTCCATGACCCAGTTAGGAGAGTAGATAAGATTTGCCTTGTTAAGAAAGGTGAGGTAGACCTAAAAAGACTTGGTTAAGATGCATAAAAAATGATCTTAATAAACTTGAATTAAATGAGAATTTGACACATAAGCACAATAGAGATGAAGGATTCATATAGCCGACCCCACTTAGTGGGATTAAGGCTTCTTGTTGTTTGTTTGTTTGTTTTTAGTTTCTTCATGCAGGCATATTGAAAAGCATGCAAGTGCATTATATAAGTGCATCGACAATCATGAATAGTGCAAATCCATAATGAAGGTGCATCGAATAACATGGAAATGTATCAAAAAGCGTGCACATGTGCACTACCAAATTTGCTCAATGTTTAAACTTAATGTGTGAGAATGTTGTACAATTTAAAATTTTATTAAACTCAAACTTAATGGCTAACGAAGCATGCAACCACTCTAAAATATATGCAATCATTTGAAGCTTCACAAACTATTCCTTTCAAATTCAATTAGATCAATAGATATATATGCTCTCAAGCCAATCGCCTACAAGACATTGTCGTAAATCCAATTTAACAAGTCCAATCCTCCTCATTTTATATAAAAAGAAATCCTTTTTCTATCTTTACATCATGGCCATCAATGCCTTTCATAAAGAAACCCCATTGTAAAATTAAATCTCTTGATGTCATGCCAACAAAATATAATGATAAGTTCTAATCTAAAGGCATAATCCTCTATGTAAGGCAGAGTCAACAAATTTCATATCACAATGAATATTTAAATGAATTACAATATTATACAAATTACGAACCCAATCATTCACGACCAAGTGGGCAGTATCGACAAAGTTTAATGCAATATAGTTCATTTAAGCAATGCCCAAGTCCACACTACCACTCCATAATAGCTGTGCTGAAAGCAAATCTTAACTAAGGGGAATTCCAATTTCAAAATATCCTCCAATTATTTTCAACATAAATTTTAATAAAATATGAAATTTAAGGAAGTTGCAAATTATAAAATCATTCAAGTAAAATCTATCAATTATAATTTAGAGAACAATCATCCCCCTTCATAGTAATGTATTCAAAGTAACAAATTTAAGACAACTTCAACTCATAGAGAGCCAATATTAAATTATGCAGACCTCTATGTTCACTTATAAAACATCTCATGCCAGTAAAAATACAATGTGTTCTTTAATCATGTGATTTTGCCTCCAAATGACACCACAAAGCAATTACATTTAAAGCCCTCTAACTAGTGGACTGCAGAAAAACGACATCAATAAATTATGATCATGGCTAACACCTGGATGTATCCTAATGGTTCAACCCCAGTGAGTTGTGAATCATAAGGTGCACTTGAAAGTGCACAAATTCTCTTTTAGCTAAGGTCGACTTATAAGAATCTACTTAAACAAACATCCACCGCAAGTCTATAAAATCATCATGGAAGAAGACACTTATAACTATCAATTAAAATCTTTCAATTAGGCTAAATCAACTACATTCTTTGACTAAGTAGATCAAAGTTTGCAAAAACTCAGAATGATGATGCCATAACATCTTGATCAGGTTGTCATCATTCCCCCTACCATCCACTTTAAGTTGAAAATGATAAATTTCTCAATTTAAAACTACAGTTATTGTTATTATATACTAAGTACTTAGCACCTAACACCTAAGCCTAATTGAAAGTTCTCAATCAAATGGGGGATGAATTTAATCATAGGGACCACATTTGTAAGAAATATGGAATCATATCATTAAGTTCTTCTAAATAAGGGCAAAATATTTAGGTAATATCTTATTTAAAATGCAATCTGTCTTTTGAAAATTTCACCGAAACATCATAGAAGAGCAAGGTGCAAATTTTCGAAGCCCACATACTGTTTCTTTGGGAAAAAATTGGAGGGAAATTCAAATAAGAGCATTTGGACCTTTTAGAATTAATTTATGGATTTGAGTTGGTATCTAGTTAAGAGATTGACATAGAAAGCTCAAAATATCCTCATACATAACCACTCTCCATTGACTAATATCCAATGGAATGACAAACTTGATAATAGGACTAAATTGATTCAAATTTTGGTGAGTTAAGGTATTATACTTAACACATGAAAAAAAATCAAGATTAAAATGGACAAACAATAAATTTGAGAACTATATTGCTCATTTAATTAAGTCTCCTGCAATTTACTAAAAATAAAATTAAAAAAGCAAGTGGCATAAGATCTCATGTCACAGTATCAATCTGGTAGCCAAAAAATTGCACAACCGTAGAAAAATTAGTAATGAATTGAGGCCATAGTGAGCAAGCGAAGGGACCTGAATCTCATAGCAGAGAACTCTAAGGCAATATACTAAAGAAATAAAACTATGAATTCAAAAGAATGACAAAGAATCAGTTCTGTAAAAGCTCCAACGATAAGGGAATCAACTAAAAACAAATGGTGACCAAACAACGGAGGTTCCGCTAAAAGAGTTTCACATTACCATCTAATCCATTATCTTCATATATTACCCCCACAAATAAATTTATGTTCACAAGCCAAAATACTCGGAGATGTTTTTTTGGATAATCATCAAACCAAGTCTTCTAAAAGAATATTCAAATGATATTAATTTTGTATGGCTAGATATTATACTAGGGGCAACATTTATAGTCAACATATAAACAAGCCTATGTAGACCAATTTAGCCCATGCTATGATAACAGCACAAAAAAACTGATTTTCAACTTTTGAAGATGCATGTTAATGCCATTCACAATCTGCAAATCAAATAAAAATTTTTGAAACAAATTAGGTTTTTGGTTCAACATAAAGGGATACATATAATAGTGGTTAGATTGCCACCGTTGTAATTTTAGTTAGGAGTTTTAAAAGTCACAAAAACAGACGCCTGACAAATATAGGGGTAAGATTGCATACACCGACATCTTCCAAGCCCGTAAAAACTAAAATTTCGTCCAAACAACCACTTAATTTTACTAGATCTTGCTTTTTCTTTAAACATTTCAGAACAACTCATTCACTGTATCTTCTAAATTTATAGGTAAAATCACGTTTTTATCAATATATAAAGTAGATGTTAGCATAGGAAAAAAAATCAATAAGGGGATTTTTGTTGCCAGAATTCCTATTGTAGCTAAAATGAAATGCAATCCATTACTTTAATTTTCAATATTAGGCCAAAAGAAAAAAAATTAGTGTGAAATTTCAATGTATTTAAAATTCCCACTCTATTTCTTGTTCAATATATTTAGAAATCAACCGATTTGGATGAATTCCAAACACAGTGCATATAAGAATGGTTACCAGTTGCTGCAAGCAATGAAGCCATCAATCCTCCATCAGCCACCACCGCCTATTATCGCCTCAAGTAATTGATAAACTTTGTAAGCAGACAAACACAAAAAAATAAACTCCTAAGTTATTTGTCAAATAATCAAACACCAACTAAGTATTACAAATACATGACTTCACATTGTATTTAGAATACTTTAGAATTCCAAATACTTGCAACAAAACAACCCTTAAGTCAAAAAATATATATTATATGATAAATAAAGTAAAATTTCTAGGAAAGATAATACATGCAGTACAATATTATAAAAGGTTGTACCAGTTCCACTAAATGATATCAAGTACACATCATCTATATAAAGCAAAAGAAAAATACATAAGGGCAAATGAAGCAAAGTTTCAGAATAACAAAATATTTGCACACCTCTTGTACATTTGAACCAGGGAAGCACTGCCGCAAATATGATGGATCAGCACCTGCAAAGCAATACTCCAAGGTCTCCCAATATCTATCAACAGCCTCCTTGTCTGAAAGAACAAAATCATGCCGTAACTTATAGCAATCATCTAATTTTTTGATATCTGACGATGGAAAAACTGCAGGCACAGGTTCCTCTATGTATGGTTTAAGCTCCAAGACATGAAATAGCAAATTAACATCTTGAACAGCTCCCTTGTTCACTAACTGAATTAACTGAATATAAGAAAATTAAAAAGAAAAACATATGTGAGTTATCTCTGTTTGATGTCTGAAGCTATATCATATGCATATTACGAGCAAAGTTATATTGCCACCATGCGATTGAAAAATTGGGCACTCTGCTTAAAATTCAAGGAACAAACTTAACCCACTATGGCACAAAGATGCAAAGTTAAGGTAAAAACTTTAAAGCTTTGTTGATTAATGGTGTACTGTTTTCATATGCACCATAAAAAGAGTCATAATTTGTCTTAATTACTCCAAAAAAATGAATTGAGTTTTTTGGCATATGCACTACAAAAGCTGTCTGTAATGCAGTTGAAAAGGTACAATCACAGTGTAGGGCTTAAGGCTGATAGTTTCCTGAACAAATTGGAATTGAGGAGTGACTGATTTTTGAGAACAGAGTGGGAAAGCATTACCAAGTAAATGCCATAGGTCTCATTTGGCGATAATTTTTGTTAACAAATTGTGTTTCAATATAGCAAAATCAACATTTAGGCCTTTGGTAAAAGTTAAATCAACTGCTAAATAAAAAAGTTTAGTTCAGAAGCTAAAAAGTAGAGTTTATCATACTTACTAAAAATAAAATATTATTCAAAAAAAATTGATTATTTCTAAGATAAAAGTATCCTGTATTCCTAATCAATTTTGATATACCACAAAAAACCCCACAATTATGTATTTTATTTTAATTATTGTGTGAGTTGCCATAGATGGATGGATGTGTATTGCTTAAAATATGCAGAAGATCAAGTATCTTGAAAAATTTAAACTCCGATTTTTGCACATCACAAAAATGATTAGAAATATTTTTATTAAACCCTATATTTGTCAGGATCATTTTAAGATTTATTCCAGAATAAATAAATTAATTTACTAGTTAAATGATTTTCCTGAGTAGAATTATTTTTATTAAGCCTATATTTTGTCAGGATCATTTTGAGATATATAATGACATTTATAAATTAATTTACTAGTTAAATTATTTTCCCATGGTTTATAAATTTTTCTACTCATTGGAATAATTTTACTGTGTTTCAAACTATTGTCTTGCAGTTTATAAATAGCCATGTCCGCTTCTTGACCTAGCATATGTTCAATAAGGATGATTGTCATTGAAAAAATATTTTGGGTATGCATATGCTTCATTAAAATGTTATATTTTAAAAGTTGGACATCTTGCACTAATAAGTAACATATTTATGCATATTAAATTTGTTTATCTTGCTGAGTTTTAAAACTTCAAACATTATCCTTGATGATATTTTAGATCAAGGGAAGAATAAAGTTGAACTGGAATGAATAATTTTGAATCAACTACTTTTTTTTATGCATAATTTTGCTTGCAATATTTACAATATGATAATATAATGCATATGATAAAAGTATATCACTATGAATGTAAACTTTCATGTTTATTAGCTTTGTAGTTGAATGGGTGAATTGTTTTAGGGTGCGGCGCTTCCAAGCTGAACATGTACAATACAGCACCATCCCTCATCGCTTTCATGGCATGTGGACAAATCGATGATGGGAGGAGCCATTTCTTGATAATTTGAATGCCCTGAATTCAAAAATGCAAGTCATTTCATGAAACAGATGACGTTCAAATACTCTTGATGTATAAGACACATTTCAAGCTAGTCTTGTAAGACAATGCTTTCGTTGTCCACGGCCTTATTGTATTTGATCAAGTTGGTGTATAGAATACTTCGGAGATCAACAATCATGTACTTAACAAAAGAAATAGTCAAATAAAATAATCTTGCACGTCTCATCATAATACTACTGAGCCAACACCTAAACATACTGATAAGACATTCCAAGATGCATGTCAAATACTTCAGGTGGCTCGTGACATGGCAAAAGTGCCTGAGGCACTAAGTTATTAGTTCTTTGATAAGCATGTTGATCAAGTTTAAAGTTACATCAATTTCTTGCATATATGAGGTCAATAAAGAACTTACCTTAAAATAACTGTCGTAGTTTTCAAAGGGAAAATCAGAATATATTTGCAAACATCATGCAAGAAATTAGAAACCTTATTTACATGCCAATGCAAAGATTTTATTGCTACAAAATAAAATACCTACAAAAAAGGTTTCAATAACTTGTAAAAAAAGTAACAAAATAAATCAATATCACATACACAGAACTAGGAAAAAATATTACCCTTAGCCGATATAAGATCTCAACGATGGATGACAACCTGCTTGTTGCCTGAGTATCCAGAAGGCATCTGCGCTCCTGAACTGAGAGATCGCAGATTCTCATACCCAGTTTACACTTTTTTTCCAGATTATCAATCACTAATCTAGATCCAGCCACCTGTAAAAATAATTCGAGTGGCATTTCTTTTATGGCTCCATCAAGAGAAAATAATTGGTAATCTTCTGCAGGATTTGCCCCATTGACACTATCCTGTCTAGAAAAATTCAGAGCATTCTGCCAATATGGTGAACTGCACAGGTAAGACCACAAAAATTTGTGCAAAAGCTTCACTCGGACCATCTTTGCAAAAACAAATCCATTCTCACTCATTGCCCTTGATGCTGGTGAATCATCAACATTAGTGGGAGCCCTCTTCACATTTTTTAGCTCTGGTAATTCCACTACAGGCTGTCCAAATTTTATCCTAGCTAATCTGGAACATTGGCGACTTCGAATGTCAAAAGATCTCTGCTTTTCATAAATTTGTTGCACAAGTTCTTGTGATGGATTCACAGAAGGGTGCAAAATAGCCTCTGTATAACGCAAACTATTGAAATTTGTTGATGAAGGCATGTGAACACCGATGCATCTGCAAAATCCTACATCCTGAAGCCTTTTCAAAGAGCGGTCCAAAGTTTTCCTGTCCATTGTCGTTGGCTTATCCTTCTCAATATCCTCAAGCCATTTATGCAACTCAACTTTTAAAAGGAACTTCTCACTCTGTAGCGAAGATAAAAGAACATATTAATAAAAAAAATATGTATTTAGCCACATATTTAGCATATAAATAGCAATGAAGGGGAATTACAGGAAGTGCAACAGTCTTCTAGGTTATTTCTCAACCCACGTAAAAGAGTTGTGGATATTAAACTCAGCATTTTCCTTTATTCAAATTCAGCAGGATCACCATTTGAAGCAATTAAGTTTCTTTGAACCGGATTCTAGCTGCTCTAAGATTCTACACACCATACAAAGCATAATATAAAAAGTACCTCTCATTTTGAACTAAAAAAAAGCACATTGGTTGGATAAGTAACAAGGAATAGAAGACTAAATCAAATTACATGTTTGACATTACAGTTTAGCCAAATATTGTCCACCTTGCAAATGGTGAGGATCTGGATAATCTAAGAACTAGGCGATATTGAATCCTCAACAATCCTAATCTCCATCATATATTGATCTAATCCTATCAATCTGCTATTTAACTGGAAATGGAAAAGCTACAAATTAACATTGCTTTAAGAATTTTTACACAAGAAACAAAAAGAAATAGACAATTTACTCATCTAAAATTTTAGTTTGAATTGAAAAAACATACGTGTAAATAGCTGCAAAATAATCAAAAATAATAGGATCATCATGATCAGACCAAAAAAAACTGGCAACTAAAAAAAAAAAGATTTTCAAGTAGTGACAATGTAATACCCAAGTGCAGGAAGCACTTTAGACAACTTAAAGGAGATAACGCAAAGCCAAAAGAGAATCCATTTTGCAAATGTTGAATTCCAAAAATCAATTTTAACATTCAGCTGAACAACTCACACTACTCTCCTTCATATATTTGCTGAAGAACTATTCAACATTAGGTCTGCATAAAAAACTCATAGACAAGAAAGGTTAAGGGAAAAACTTACACACTTTTGGAGCGATCAAACTATTCCTATTCATTGCTTAATGTTGACAAACTTAATGTTTCTCCTTCAAAACATTATGCTAAGAGATATATTTTAATAATAAAACTCCAAAAAAATAAGTTCTACAAACCTGTTCAACATTTCAACTAGTGGAAATCATCATCATTATCCCTATCCGAACTATTTTAGGGATTAGTATTATTAATCCTTATTTTATGCTTGGACTTGGTAATAGCTTCTAACAATGTAACTCCACTTCAATACGAATCAATTTGAACAATTTATATCATTGTTAGCTTTTGGTCAACCCCATCTTCCATCATATTCCATATACATTAATTTTATCCGCCCATTAAATGAGGGCATTACTCACCCTTCAGTGTCCATTTCGAAAGCAACTAAAGCTTATTTTCAATTATTTCTTCTTCAAGACATGCCACTCAACTGTCACTCATATATAATCATCATTTTATTTATCCTCACTAGTTTTTGACACATCCACATATTTGCCACACTCAATTTAGCCATCGACAGTTTCTTTACTTCCTTTACTTCCTGTGTTATACAATATAACTGAACTAATAACTATATTATAAACTTTACCTTTAAGTCTCCACGAAATCTTTTTTCACTAATATTCCTAACACACTTCTTCATTTTGTTTTAATCACAAAGCCTTAACTCTAAAAAAATATAAACCCACATGCACAATAGCTATTCTTTCTTGCAATAGTTCCAAGATACTTAAACATATCACACCAAAATATAATATATACAAGATACTTAAATATATGACACTAAAAAAACAATTCATTTTCTAAAATAATGAATTAGTTATTGTTAACATTTTACAACTTAAGACATGTAAAGCACTTGTTTAAATTATTAAAGACATCTCTAAGTATTATTTATATTTTGATTTTTCCTTCTAAAACTAGCATAGATCATTTTATCATTGCAATTGTATTAATTCTCTTGGTAATGATAAATTTATATAACTAAAATTGAGCAAACTATACTTTATGGATTTGACAGTTAAGCGTAAAAAAAAACTCATCGGTTATCAAATTGTAGGCATTATTATAATGTAATATAGACAAGTGATAAAATCATAAGTTATCATAAAAGATAATGATAAATGATTATAAATAATGGAAACAACAACTATTAAAAAAAGGTTGTTAAAAATAGATTAAAAGGTAATGCAAAGTACAATGTGAAAGTAAAAGATGCCATAAGAAGGCTAGTAAAAAAACTTAATTTGGAGAAATATAAGCAAAACAAATGTTAACCAAAGCTAATAATGGTCAAAAGTTGCCAAAAGGTGCACAAATAGAGAGTCGACCCTCATTTATCATTCTTTGAAAATGAATTGAGAAGTTTGAATCTTAAAGCCATGATTCTTTCAAGCTTTCCCTCACTTAAAGGTGGCTCCAAGCAATGACCTTGTAGCACTTGGCACTCTAAATAATCTCAACAGCACTCACAAACCTACAAACTTTCTTGGTGTAAGCAACCATTTGTCATCACGAGCCGCAACACCTTTCTAGTCCCTCCTTTCACAGCCAATGTGTTCATACCTCATCGAGCACAAAGCTCTTGCATGTTGCCATTCATAGTTATTACTTTGCTAATCCAGCTCCTACCATCCCTTGCATGCCCATATGGAATTAGTGACTTTGATCGCATCCAACCTCAAACTAATGTGGAGCTTGTCTTGCACCTCACATCTTAGGGCTTTTTTGCCTCCTATGTTGGTGCTTCCCAACAATGTTAAGATTCCACCTTCTTGGTCTTCGACCATTCCTCTCCATCTTCAATTTCTTGATAATCATGAAGTTGATTATGATCTTTCAACTTTATGTCAAATCACCCCAAATATTGCTATTCCACCTCCTAGATCTTCAACTCCCTCTTTTTCTTTCGAAGATGCTGTTGAGAGAAAGAATTCCTCGCAATCAAACTTACAGCATAGCGAGAAAGAATTCCTCGCAATCAAACTTACAGCATAGCTCAAATTCTGAGAGAAAAATCAATCACCACTTATCATGGTAAACCCTCTGTCATTTTATCAGAGGTAGAAATTTCTAATCCACAAACACCATTCTCTAACTCTTTCATTGGTAAATTTTCCTTTGATCAATTGAGCATTAAGACTATTCATATATTTATGTCTGATCTAAACTTGTTGGGAAGCTATTTTGTTTGACATCTTGATAGAAATCACATACTTATCAAACAATCAATGGGTAGTCTAAACATTTCTCCTACTTATCATATTGTAAGAATTGTCCACAAATTTGTATGCTGAAGTGGTATCCATGCTTCAATAATTGAGGAACACCTTATTACTTGTGTTTAGGTTGTTCTCCCCCATCAGATCCCCTATATAAATCAAACTACAATATGCTCAATGGGTACTTTTAAAAAATAAAAATAAAAACCAATACAAGTAGATGTTGCTAAGCCCTTTCATCCTTATTTTACCCATGTTCTTGTGGAGATAGATATTGATTCCCCTTTGGTTCGAGAGATTTGGATTAGTACTTCCAAAGTGGCTATTAGCAAAAAGTGGCTTTTGAAAGTTTGCCCTCTTATTAAAAGTCTTTCAAATTTTATGAACAAAAGTATATTGAATGTTCAAGACCCATCTAGAACTAAGTAAATCATCATTTAGGATTCCTAACGGTGGGGTGGATCTTTTGATCACCATAAAGATCATTCAAGTAAATTGTCATACTCAAGATCATTCAGGGTATTATGCTTTTGGGAGGCTATCATGCTCTAGACATTACATTACAATAATATTTTCAATAAGTGCCTTCAATTGCTGTTGATGGTTTGTAGATAACAGTATCCCTCATGATCCTCCATTTTTAGTATCATATGCTTTGAACGTTGGAACTTCAAATAACCTTAAATCATGCTTCAATTAGGTATATATCAACCTAGTAAGAGTCCTACAGTTATCAATGCTATATATTCTCCTCATGACACTACACTTATGTTCATGATGATACATTAAATTGCTCTAAAATGGAGATTAATGATGATTTAAGTTCAATCCAATCTCGAGATCCTATAAGAAGTTTTCTGATTTAGTGGATAAATGTCACTAATAAAAAATACATCTTTATCCATCATCCCAGATTTGATAGATTCCACACTAAATGTAATAACTCATCGCATGATTTTGTGATTTTAGACTTAGTAGGTATAAGAATGTTTCCTTGCTTCCACATGGATGGATAGTACCTACAATCCTTTGTCATCTTAATCTTATGATGTTGCTTTTCTTTTTATAATAGCAATTGCATGTAATCGCCAGCTCATGTAATATTTTCAATAGATAGTTGTTCAATTTCATTGTTAAAAATAAATTGGCGGGGATGTATTCATAAAATTGACAAAAAATATATATGGCATAAAGCTGATGATGATGATGATGATGATGTTGATGATAAACTTTATAAATTTTTATCACATTTTTTCTCTATACATCCATGATTTATTTATCTTGATCCAAATGCACTGTTTTCCGCATACTTTCTAACAAGAGCTCTAAGCATAAGAATTTTACATATCTTGTATGTATGCAAGCTCCACTCCATAATGAATCTTATGAAAGTATTCCACGTGAACTTCATCAAACTATGTGCCATAGTCGTCTTCACCTTCCTCCAGTCGCAATTGCTAAGTAGCAAATGTGTGTATTAATGCTTGCTCATCAGAAGATGCCGCGAAAGTTATTCAACTAAAATTTCAAAAACTTATTGAACTAATTTCTCATTCATTATCATCGAAATTAAAATTTCTATGAAATTTTATCGTTCCAGAATGGGCCCTTTCAATTCTTTCAAGTTCATATTCTACTCAAGGGAACATTTATGTGAGTTCCATTTGCGCATATATCAATCAAATGATTCCAACACCACTTCATTTTATTTCCATTGTTTCATACATTTTTTCCTAAAATCTTCAATGTAATCATCATATTGGAAGGCAGTTTGAGATTATCCCTATAGTATATAGAGTCACTGCATGTTAAAAAGATGCTCTCAAGCAACTCGATTATAAAATTAGGTAATTGGAAAGGAGTTCAATTGTAGCTGATTCATCCACCTCATGTGTTTGACGGCATGACGCTATAGTGCCTCGCTTGACAAACTTTAAGAATTGAACCAACTTCCGCAAGAAAAAACCTTGGCTAAACTTCACTTGAAAATGAAAGTATCACTAATAGAAGAAAGAAAAAAAAAAAAAAGCTTGCCTCTTCCCATTTATAGCTAGTGGCAAGCAACCAGTTAGTTATGTATGCCAACATGTCGCTTCCTTTTATATGCATAACTTAATTTGTCTGCTATAGATAGTAGGTACCCATTTGAATAAAATAAGGCAAGTGGGGGAAGTCTTCTAACTCTACCAAGCACAATAACTGAGAATATAAGATGCACACAATGAGAATAGAAAGACGGATATAACGTCGCATCCTAATTTCGGGCTTAGAGTTCTCTCATTTCATTGCACTAAACTTGTCATATCAGAGTCTATTTCATTAACAGGGAAAATGAACCTTATCTATCTCGAAAACTGCTTTGATGGTGAGGAATTTTTTTGTTGTTCTATGTAGCAATTTCTTTCTTTTGGCATATATCTAAAGTCAACTTTATGTTGCAGGTAGAAAAGGAGCCAAGTGGTTTAGTCTAGATCTACCTCGCCAACTAATAGAATGAAAGTGTGGTCGACATAACAAGTAGTGCCCTACATTCTAACTTATGTTTTGAAACTGCTTTCCCTCATGAAGGGTAACATCTACAACTTCTATAAAGGGGAGTGGGAATCTCAAAAGGTAGTCAAACTCAATGTTTGTGACATCTATAAGACAAATCTGCTATTCTTTCTTAAGAGCACAACACTAAATTGAAATCACAAATCTCTTTATATAGCCACTTATTCAAGAACCTCCTTTGCACCAGTTCGTATTATCCTAGATCTATAACTGCTCTTAACAGTTTTTATAGCCATAAATTCTCTTTCATCGTGATTTAAAACCCATTGACTTTGTATATCATTTTGCGGTAGTTGTAAACAAATGACATTATTATGATCCTTTTGTGATCTTAAAATCATTGAAAAAATGAAAATAACAACCCTAGTCACCATCTCCATATCCAATTTTCTTGTAAGCTTTACCAAATATATCTTATAAACCACTTTTGGGCAACCATCTCAAAAAATAAGAGTTCTCTTCGAAGAAGATGGGGACTAGATGAAGTAATGAGCCCCCAATATCCGTACGAAGTCTTATTACTTCAATTATAAAAATGAAAAATCATTTCAATTTTTTATTTGAAACTATAGGTGGCTCTTAAAAAAGTTAACGAGCAAATTTATCCTTAAAGTTGACACTAACAAGAATGTATAAACCAATGCGTCCATAGTATCTATCACGATTTACAATTATACCTTCCACACATACTAGCCGAGAAAGGAAAGCAATACATTCAGACTAAAGGCAGGCGAGCATAAGTCATGTCAACCCCGAGCGAATACCAGGTGGGAGCAGAGATTCGGACGGATAAAGAAAAAACTTACATAATACTTGTCTTAAATAAAATCTCCAATCATACAAGAGTACTGATCCATAAATGATTTAACAATTTGTCCACACATATATATACTAACAAAATTCATATGGCATACAATTTAAACAAATTCAATATAACTAACATAATTACATATCTCCTAGTCTCGATAAAGATAACCTCCTTCTCGGTCATTTAGTTGGGATGGTTACTGATAAAAAATTTAACAACTAACAATTGAATAAAATTCATTGATTATTATTTGTTATAGTAAGCAAGAAGGTATAACTTATATGTATGGGTTTTGTTATACATAAAGAAATTTCTTCAAACAATCAAGCATATGGGAGGTAGGTATACATAAACATTTTTTTACTTACTTATATTTATCATTCGTCTTGGAGTCACCGTCTAAACCTTTCACTCATCCAAAGGAATATATTGTCATTTTTCAATTTTATTGGCTTTTTTTATCATTTCGTGCCGCGTCGTCATTCTCAGTAATGGGTGAACTCAAACTTTCACATAGCGTATAATCATCTATATCGTATTAATTCATCTAATAGTAAATCGTTAACTTTATAAAATGGAAATAATGATATGATCTCAGCGTTCAGTTATTATCCAACATGAATAAATAGAAAAATACATCACAATTTATGAAAAAAAAACAGAAAAATAATCACAACTACGATGCGAAAAAAAGTCGTCGTATAAGCTGCATTTCTTGAGAAATTAAAAATATTTCTACCATAAATATAAGAACATAATTATCCACTTTAATTTGCAGTTTCCTCTAGAATCTTCTTTCCTTAACTGAAATTCCTATAATATAAAATATTGATTGGATCAATATTAGATTTATTTAATTTTATTCATATGATACTTACATATAGCTTTTTAATTGGCTACATTCATCAATATATTCATTTTTAATTTCTAAATCAAGTTAAATAAACCTTAAATTTATTTAATATTATGATATGTCTAATTTATCATATAATACTTCTAAATCCTATTAATCCTATTATTTTTTTCTTAATATAAAATATTAAGTGTTAAAGTGACTTAATATATTTCATTTAATGTTTATCATTTCCCTTAAGATGATTTTAAATTAATTAACGATAATATAACTTAACATAAGTTTACAGTTTTATTAAATTTGTAATTATATTTCATATGTAAGGATTTAATACTTAATTATTTAATTATTCTCATAAATCTTTCAACATATTTATGATTTACATACATAACCTTTAATATAATTAAAATATATTGTATATCGAAATACTTATGTAGGCATTTATATAGTAAAATGATTATTTGGATTTCTACTTCATTTTGAAATTGAAATCAATCTAATATAAATACATTTCCTTTTATAATATAAAATGCATTTTCCTTTATTATAAAAAAAACCAAAAAAAATAAACTTACTTCTCGGTTTGCTAAGCCCTCACCCGTCGACTTTTGTGCATACGCGAGTCTCTCTCTCCTCGTTTGCATTGCTTTCGGTCACAGGTCACGCAAAGGCTTCCACTTCTTCTTCTTCTTCGGTTTCCTGCGCACGGAAGGGACGATTCTAAGGTTTAGAGACTCGATCGACGACTCATGATGGCTCGCAACGGCTCGGCAGCGGCGATGAATGAAGGTGTATCACTCGACTACGGAATGCACGCAAGGTAGAGTGTGATTCGCCTTCTCTCGTTCCCTTTCTCTCTCTCACTCGTTGGGAGTTCTGTTTTGGCAAAGCGGGAACTCCCCCTTTTGACTTTTCCACTTTGTGGCCATCATGTGATTGGATTTTATTCCTTTTATTTTTTTCGATTTAGGTTATTACAATCTCTCCTCTTATAAAATTTCTCTCGAAATTAAATGACAATAATAGCAATAAACATACCTTTAATTAGACAATTGAGTATAAAATTCTCGCATTTCTGATTCCTTCTTCCACGTAGCTTCTCGATCTGATCCATGTTTTCCTTAGACAAATGGAATTTCCTATGCTTAACATCATAATCATAATCCTTTCCTCCACAAATGTGAGATCGGTTGAATATTAATAGGATCCATGATAAATTTGTTCGTAACATATTTTTTGTAGAAGAAATATGAAACACATTGTTCTTGAGCGTAGAAGGTAAAGCTCCCATAAACTTTCATTCTTTCCAAGATTTCATATGGGCCAATATGCGGCTCAACTTTCCAACTTTGTCAAAGCGTTTTATATATTTCATGGTGACTTTAAGAAATACAAATTCTCCCATTAAACTCTCTAATGTTTAGCTCATAAGTATTCTCTGCTATCTTGACGACTTTTAATCTATCACGGATCAATCGGATCTTTTCATTGGTTTCATCTACTACACCGTGATGATTCTTCTTTCACTGTCTCCTCAACAAAGTGGTGTTCCATTTCCTTCCATCTGATGCCATGAGCATACCAATACTTGCTTGAAAAGATTATTGTAGAAACTCAATCAAAGAATGAATTTCTCAATTTCCCAAAATCAGGATATAAAGTCTAAGCAAATCTTGAGTGTTTGAATTGTTCTCACTGATTTGAGGATGAAATGCAATCGAAAGTAACTTCGTTAAAACTTCTTGAATTTTTCCAGATCTAGATGTAAATCGATATCTCGATCGGACTATAAATTTTGGACACCATGTAACTTCACAATTTCATCAACATACTTCCTGTAACTTTTCAAGACGATTGTTTTGATAGGTATAAAGTGTCGATTTAGTCAACCTATCAATAATAACAAATAAGCATCGCATCCTCTTTACGGATCTGGTAAGCCAACCACAAAATCCATAGATATCATCCCATTTCCACTGTATTGACAAGGGCGTAAAGTCCACTTGGCTTGATGTTCGGCCTTATCGACACGATTGACCTTGACAAATTACTACACTTATTTTCATTCCACCACCAAAATATTTCTTAAGATCTTGATACATTTTATTCACTGAATGGTGTATAATTAAAATGATGTCTTACGTGTAAGATGTCTTTCTCAAATCTAACATCACGGAATAAACCCTCATGATACTTGATCCTCTTTATCGATTTCAAAATCTTTATATGGCTACTTTTACCAAATCTAAAATTTTTAAAGTCATCATCTTGAGGTAAAACATCTGTTCTTTTTGAATTTGATTGTATAATCATTTGATTTAATAATGATTATCAGATTTAATAATTGAAATTTCAATTTTTTAAATCTTTAATCAACTCCGTTGAGAGATCGAATAATTTAAATATTTTTTTACTTAAAGCATCAATCATTTGCCTTTCCCGGATGATATTGAATATCCAAATCATAATCCTTAATGAGTTTCAACCATCTCCTTTGCCTTAAATTTAGCTCCTTCTAAGTAAAGATGTATTTCAAGCTTTGATGATCAGTGAAAACTTCACACTTTACTCCATATAGATAATGCCTCCAAATTTTTAATGCAAATACTCACTCTGCTTCTAGATCATGGGTTGGATAATTCTTCGTGATTTTTCAATTCGCAAGCATAAGCAATCACTCTTCCATTATGCATAAGTACACATCACAAACCTCTTAATAATGCATCACTATAAATTTGAAATCTTTTTATCCTTGATGGAATAGTTAATACTGGTGCAGTCATTAAACAATTCTTCAATTTTGAAAACTTCACTGATCGACCATTCAAACTTGACTGCTTTCTAAGTTAGCCTCGATGGTGGCATGACAATCTGTGAAAACCCTTCAACGAATCTCCTATAATATCCTGTCAACCCTAAGAAATTTTTGACTTCTGTGATAGTGGTTGGTGCAGATTATTCAGTATTCTCTTTCGACTTTCTCACGATCCTAAATCCATCATGTGAGAATATGATCTTATTTAACCAAAATTCACAGAAAATTTTGCATCTAATTCATTTCCTTTCGAGCTTGCAAAATAATATGAAAATGATTTTCATGAGCTTCATCTCACGGAATAAATTAGAATATCATCATGAATCTGATCACAAATGAATCTAAAAGAGTTTAAAGATTCTACATTCGAGATCCATAAATACTATTGAGCATTTGTTAAGCCAAAAGCATCACCATAAACTCATAATGTTCATCTTGCTTGAATGCGTCTTTTAATATATCTTCTTTTTTTATTCTTGATGATAACTTGATCTCAATCTTTGAAAATCACTAAGCCAGTTGATCAAAAGATCATCAATTCTTGACAAAGAATATTTATTCTTGATATGAGTTTGTTAAGTTCTACATAATCTATCATAGCTCTCATCTTTCTTCTTCACAAATATCTGAGAGCTCCCAGAGGAGATATCGCACGATAAATCCCTTCTAACAATTCTTGTAGGCGATTCTTCAACTCTTGTAATTCTTTAATCGTCATTCTATGTGATACTTTTGCTGGGTTTTGCACCACAATGAAATCTATTTCTCTGGTAAACACAGTAAATCATCGAAGACTTACGGATACTCCTTTCTTAGTATATCCTCTAACTTCTTTAGTAACATGACTTGACAGAAAACCTTCATAATCTTTTAGATCTTTTGAACTTTTAAGACATTATCATAAATAATACTCCTTTTAATTTGAATCTTCTTTAGTAACATCTGATTTGAGAAAACCTTCATCTTTTCTTAGCATCTTTTGAACTTTTAAGCATGACAATCATATACTCTATGCCACAAATTTGAATTCTTCTTCTGAATATTGAATTTGACTATCTTTTACAACAATCTAGTAGCGTAATGTTTAGATAGTTAATCCATTCAAAAATCACATCAAATTCATATATTGTGATCTTTATTAAATCTGCAGTCCTTCTTTAGATATTGAGGTTCACCAAACATTTTAGCATTCATGAGACCCATTTGGCATTCTTCTTGAAAGTCACTGACATTTTCATAACTTGCAATCCAAAATTTTCACACATTCTCGGATATAAATGAATATGATGCTCGATCAAATAAAAAAGCTGATTTCTTTAAATAAAGATGATACTATAAATGAGTAGACATATAAAATAATTATATCTAGCCAATATAAAATTATAACAATGCTAATTTAAATAAAACATACAGTAATAACATCGAGTCTTTTGCTTCTTCTTTGCGTGAGTGCATAAACTTCGGATTTGTTGTCGTTCAGTTTGAGATGCGATCTGATCGATTGATCATCCTTTTGCACAACAAGTCCTCAGAGGTTGAACGCTTGTCTGTATCTGAAAATTTACTCCGATAGCAAGATTTTTTATATATGCTAGCAAATAGCAAATGTTTGTGCCTGAGAGGCATTCTCCAATATGTGCTCTTCCACATTTTGAGCATTTATATCTACTCTGGCGGCATTTATATCACTTAGGCTTCTTCGGTTTGATTTTTTTTGAACATTCTTAAATTTTTATCATCATTATCCTCTTACGAATATCTCTCTCCTCAGTAGCACATCCAATTATCCCCAGCCACTCACCGGTCTGACATAATCATCAATAGGATCAAGGGTTGTCACATCCTCCTGATCAGGATAAAACCATGGCATTTTCTCATTTCGATTGAGTGCATACGCGCATTGTAAGCTTCGGCCATTGCATTATAGAGCGATCTCCTGTCTCTCGAATGAACTTGTCCGCATTTGTCTCTGGGAGGGGAAACCAATCTCTAAAGTCTTCATAAAGTCCTCCCATGAAATAAGATTGCAAGGTCTTCCTTCAAACTTCTCTCTGTCATTATCTCGTCTCTCGGTTTGTCCAAAGCAAAAGAAGCCAGCTTCTTTCTCTAGAAACGACATACTTTCTAAAATTTTCTCGATCCATCAACCGGTTTTTGATTCTATAGGTCCTCTTGTCCCTGAGAAAAGAGGTGGTATATATCAAAATAATTTGGTGTTGTCAATAGGAACCCCACTTAGCTTGTGTATGATTTCTTATCATTTGAGTCATTGCTTCCATCATTTGTGTAAATGCATCTATCATTAGTGAAGCGGTTGCACCAAATTCGGTGCTTTCGGCGTTGTCTCTATTTTCACCCATAAGCATCTTCGAATTGATTCCATAGGCACGAAGCATAAATTAATTATAGTTATCAATCGATTATAATCATGCAAATTTTTTTAAAATTTATCCTCTTTTAACTCTTTGATTATGATACTTATATCCCTAAATATAAAATCTATCTCGATACCACTCTTGTCACGCGACCCGGCGCTTGGAATCTGAAGCAGACGGTCGGACGGATAAAAGAAAAACTTACATCTTAATCTTAAATAAAATCTTGTCATCTAGAGTCACTACTGATCCATAAAATGATTTAAATTTGTCACACATATATCTTAACAAAATTCATATAACATCTGATTTAAACATAATTGATATAATTGGCATAATTACCCTCTTGTAGTCTCTACGGCGATAAACATAACTCTTAATTCGTCATTTAGTTTGGATGATGGTTCGAAAAAAATTTAAACTAACAATTGAATAAAATTGATTGGTGATTATTTGTTCTATATAAAAAGCAATAAGGTAGAACTACTATCGCGATTTTGTTATCATTATACGTAAAAGAAATTTGTTAAACAATCAAACATATGGGAGTAGGTATACATAAATATTTATTACTTTTACTTTTTACGTTTATCATTAGTCTTAAAGTCAAAACTTTACGAATACTCATCCAAAGGACAAGTAGCAATTCATTTTATTGATTTATTGGTCATTTTTCATTCTTTCATGCATGGTACGTTGTATTCAGACCCTGTAAGGGGTGAACTCTTTCAACATACACATTCATAGCATACTGATTATATTTATCGTATTAATTCATACTAACAAATCGTTAACTTTATAAAATGGAAAGTGATATGATATAATTCGGGTTATTATCAATATGAAAAACGAAAATTACATCATGATTTATGAAAGCGGAAAATAATCACTATGCAGAAAAAAGTTATAAAAAATTAAAATATTTTTCATAAATATAAGAAGATAATTACTTTAATTTTGCGGTTTCTTGAATCTCCTTTCTTTAATTTATTTCTTAATTGAAATTCTTATAATAAAATATTGATTTGATCGATATTAAAAGCATATATTTTATTTTATTCATATGATACTTACGTATAACTTTTATTAATTGGCTTCACGTTAAATTGATATTTAATATTTAAATCAAGTTAAATTAACCTTAAATTTATTTAATATAATGATATACAATTTGTCATATAATACTTCTAAATCCTATTAATCATATTTTTTTTTTTCTTAATATAAAATATTAAGTGTTAAAAGTGACTTAATATATTTCATTTAATATTTATCATTTCCTTAAGATGATTTTAAATTAATTAACGTTAATATAACTTAACATAGGTTTACGGTTTTATTAAATTTCAATTATATTTTATATATAACTTAATTATTTAATTATTCTCATAAATCTTTCAACATATTTATGATTTACATACATAACTTTTAATATAATTAAAATATATTGTATATCGAATGTAAGCATTTGTATAGTAAAATGATTATTTTTTGCACTTCATTTTGAAATTGAAATCTATATAATATAATACATTTCTTTTATAATATAAAATGCATTTTCCTTTATTATAAAAAAAAACCAAAGAAAATAAAAACTTACTTCGGTTTGCCCTTAAGCCCTCACTCCCCATCCTTAATACGCACGCGCAAGTCTCTCACTTTCCTCCGTTCGCCGCGCCTCCTCGTCGGTCTCAAGGTCACGCAAAGGCTTCCTCTTCCTTCTTCTTTGATTTACTGCGCCGTAAGGGACGATTCTAGGTTTAGAGACTCGATCGGACTCGTGATGGCTCCTTGGCGGCTGTGGCGATGAAGGTGTATCACTCGGTAGGACGCCGCAGGTAGAGTGTGATTCCCCTTCTCCCGTTCCCCTCTCTCTCTCTCTCGTTTGAGAGTTGTTTGACAAAGCGAACTCCCTCTTTTGACTTTTCCACTTTGAGGCCAACCGTCACGGCGGTTGGATTTTTATTATTTTTCTTCTTTTTTTCAAATTTCTAGTTATTACAAGTCAGTAGGTGAAGTAATTGTCTACATCTATCGTTGATTGAATTTAGAAGTCTTTTAACATATCTATCTACACAATGAGTATTGTAGTGGAATCTTAATGCATTGGCAGCCAGTATCTCCATTGTGTCAAGTTAAGAACCAATAATCGGATGCTATAAAAGAAGATTCAAAAAGTTAAGATATGCCAACTAGTTAATGTCACAAAAAAGCATCACTTTCTTAAGAGTGTTGTCACACGACTACTCGACTAGAATAGCTACTCACTTTGTAATATTGTCACATAAGAAAAGCATGTTAATCACATGTTGGCGAGTGAATTGAAGTTCTCTTTCGATTACATGTTCAATCAGGTAATTCAATGTTCCACTAACATAAAACATTTAAAGGTATGAGTTATTTATCGCAAAGTCCCTTTAACATGCTTGATGATGAGCCCAAGAAATTGTTGGATTGTCCCATCGACTTCAGATGCATATTCACAACAGGATGGAAACCTACACATGTTAACCTAGCTCCGAGTACAAGGTACGAGGACTTCATTGACCACAAGATTTGAATGGTTACTAGAAAGCAACAAACTCAAGTGTTGGCTTCGGCATGTGGATCAATAAGGCTGGATTTTGATGAGCCAAAGTACCTTCTCTCATTACCCACTTTGGACCAAATGCAATGTCTCAAGTTTCCCCCAAGTTCCAATTTCCCCAACTCCAACAGGAACAATCATTTCACATTTCATATTAACATTTTTATATGAGATTTTCAATAGTTTAGAATAGATTGCTATAGAGAAGAAGTGATTGGATGGAGAAGGAGGTAATGTAGTCAATCACTCATTAGAAACAAAAATAATCAAGAAAATTCTTGGTGCTAGTTTTAAGTTTATTGGGCTGCAAGTTCACTGCCATAAGAGTAATAGATTTTTCTAAATATATGTGGTGCACGCAGTTGATCAGCAATGTGCTTCATATTATTTTTCAAAAATAAAAGGAAATAGTTTGATTCTAAAAAAAAGGTGTTTCAATCTCTATATATGATACATGTGCAGATCAAGCAGACTTCATAAATCAATTGCATTTCTAGACCCACTAGGTCAATTACAAATATTCTCAACTGCCAGTTCCGATCCAAAAACAAAGCTCATAGTGGCCAAATCTATGGCATGCAATGTTTAGATATAGAATCAAATCCTTGTGAAATGACAGAGCCAAACACTCTTACTTTACAATGATAGGAATGATTTCTTCCATTACATACAAGAAAAACACCAAATTCTCCTTTAGGTGCTACTCATGATTCAGTGGTTGACTTCAAGCAAGAAATAATGTGTTCCCAAGCATGCAGGGGAAAAGAGTTTTTCTAGAGAAAGCACTAGAGTCACAGAATGAAACCATCCCATATTGCATGTAGAAAGGGAGATGGGTGGTTTGAGGCATACTTCAATTAATATTTTCAAACAATCCAAAAAAATGTAATTGACACTATGTGCCTTGCAAGAAAAATATGACGCAACACTTGTCACATCAAGGTCAAGAATAAATATACAATTCATTCCTTTTATAGAATTGTTTCAATAATACAGCTCACCATGTAAGTGGCAGAAGTCTGTTTAATGCAATTTCCACTTCATTAAGTTTGACAAATGCTTTCAAACTTGTCGCAAAATAACTTAAAAAGTACTTGATCTGTGGTAGGTTGTCTAAGAAACATTGTCTTCCAGTGCATCGCATAGTGCAAGAAATTTTTTGTATTCGTTTAGCTTAGAAACCCTCTTTACAAGATAATGGCTAATTCAAATGTGTACGAATGCATATTATGGGTCTGTTTGGGGCAATTTTTTCATTACTTTTTTTCAGATTGTTGTCACATGTCAATTTAGCAACTGCTTTTTTGCTGGTTTTTAAAGAATTTTATAGTGAAGAGCAGCTTTTGAAAATCAAATTTGTTAAAGTGTGTAGCTGCAAGAAAATTGTTGCTTAACTTTTTCTAAAACTAAAATATTTATAATACTCATAGCAACTTTAAAAAAAATTTAATTTTCCAACTTTGTAACCACCAAGTAGTATTGGGAAACTAACAAGATATATGTAGTTCTCTTGCGTAAGGAGATGACTATGCAAAGACTAATAAGGGAGCTGGAGTCCTATTCCCAACTCACTCGAAAAGTAAGATGAATGTTGTGTTAGAGCTTTAAAAATGATAAGACATGAGCCAATTTTTAGTCCTAGTTCATACTACTGACGAAAGTCACCAATAGGTGAACTCACAAATACGTCATATTGATATGTTCACATTCAAGTTTGAATTAATGCAAACAGAAATCCTTGGTCATATTGGAAGCTAATTAATCACCATAAGGTATGACTCCCACTGAGGTACCGATCCTAAAAATCAAATGCTCTCCTCACTCCTAACGTCTCACAAAAGTAATGGAGAGTCTAGAAAGTGTGAACCAGTATATCTAGTGTGGAACTTGCTCTTAAACTCACTGAAAGTATGTAGCTCCTTCCCTCTATCTAACCAACATAGAGCCTTTCTCTATCTTTCAGAAAAAGGAGTCATTTCATACCTCTCCCTTACTTATACTAAAGAGTAAAAAAAGTTGAGTGAATAGATAGCCTTAAAAAAGCAAGCTGCAATAATTTTCACTAATAATGGGAAGCTATTGAGAGTGAGATCTACTGAGCCTTATGAGGAGCTTATTTGAAACAACAAACCTAGTATTTCTTCTTTTCTATCTCATTCTAGGTCTAAGATGAAGAGACGTCTATCAAGTAAAGTGAAGTTCACTAGTAAGGTAAGGCATAACCTTTTTCTTGCTTTCTTCAAAAAGATACATAAGCCCAGGCACAAGAGTTTCATTTTTGCCAGAGGGTGAAACTGAACTTGGCATCTTGCTTCGATAAATCCTTGAAGATCGGGTAAATTCACCAAGCTCACCTGTTTACTTGAATATGGTAGAGAAGAAGAATATGGTGAGTTTTCGTTGCAAAAGTACTTGAGCAAAGTTCTCGGTACACCTACCAGCAAAGTGAAGCATAAGGGCATCGACAAGGACTTACCTTTTGAGTCAATTTGTTTTATTATTTTATTTGTGTGTTTTTCGTAAGGCATAGGGCCAAAGGGATAGTTTTCGATTAAAGGATAAAAGTTCCTTTACTACTATAAGGTACAAAAATCCATAAAAGGTAATGGATTACATAATACAACTACCTGTCTTCCATATTAAAATTCAAATCAGAACAAACGTGCACACAAACAATGAAGCATTTATATGCAGTTAATGGATTAATTCCCAGTATCAACTATCAGTATTAGATTTTACAATGAAGGATTGTAAGATCAAAAATAAATGAAATTCTTGTCCTACAATTAAATGAGCACTTAAAGAATACTAATAAAAAAAATTTTAAGAGCAAACTATAAGAGCTTAGAATTTGGGATATTCATAAATTAGTATTATATAGGAAAAAAAAATAGCAAGTGAAATTTAGCAAATTATAAAAAAAGGTGCTTGGAGAATCACAAGATAAAGCTTCTTATAATAAAAATAATTGGTGGTGGAGTCAAAATGTACAAGAAAAAAAAATAAGAAGCATTGTTTTAAAACTTAATCTAAATATAAAAACTCAGAGAATTAGAAAAAATATAAAGTGACTCATAGAGATTCTAAGAAAGTAATATATGATGAAAAAACTTAGCTTTTAATGATTTATACAAAAAATTGAATACCAAAGAAGCTGAAAGATGTATGTATAAGTTAGTCAAGCAAAGAGATAGGAGAAGTAAAGATCTAGTTCAAGTGAGTTGTATCAAAGATGAAAATCATAAAGTGTTTTTCTTAAAAAAAGATATTGAAAATAGGTGGATGAGTTATTTTGAAAAGGATATTTCAATTGGATTACATCAAGGATTGACTTTAAGCCCTTATCTTTTTGCTTTAGTTATGGATGTTCTTACTAGGCATGTACAAGAAGATGTACCTTGGTGTATGTTTTTTTGCTAATGGCATTCTTGTTGATAAAATTAAAAGAGTCCAAGAGAAACTTGAATTATGGAGGTCAACCTTAGAATCTAAAGATTTTTGTTTGAATAAATCTAAAACTGAATATATGGAGTATAATTTTAGTTGTAGAAGTTCTAGTGGTTGTGTTGTGATATTAGGTGACCAAGTTATTAAAAAGAGTGAGCGATTCAATCTAGCTCTATTGTTCAAAATGATGGTGAAATAGATGGAGATGTTATTAGTAAAATTCAAGTTTGATAGTTAAAGTAGAGGAATGCATCAAGCCTGTTGTGTGATAGAAAAGTATCGCTTAGACTTAAGAGAAAATTTGATAAGATGGGGTAAGACCTGCAATAATTTATGGTGCAGAATGTTGGCCAATAAAATAGAAGCATAAGACTAAGTTAAGTGTTGCAGAGATGAGAATGCTCAGGTGAATGAGTGGCTTTACTCTTAGAGATAAAAAGCGAAATGAGTATGTTCGAGAAAAAGTTGGAGTAGCTCCAGTGGCAGATAAGATTAGAGAGAGTCACCTTAGATGGTTTGGCCACATAAAGCGTTGGCCCTCCGATGACCTAGTTAAGAGAGTAGATGTATTTGATTTGCCTTATGTTAAAAAAGGTAGAGGTAGACTTAAAAATACTTAGTTAAGATGTATAAAAAATGACCTTAGTTTATCAAAATTAAATGAAAATTTGACACATAATAGGACACAATAGAGAAGAAGGATTCATGTAGCCGACCTCACATAATAGGATGAAGGCTTGTTGTTGTTGTTGTTAATGGATTAATTCCAAAGGGAGAAAGAAAATAACACTAAACTTGATTTTTCACTAGACATAAAAAATTCTAGAACATTTAAACTAATACCATAGATGCATTATATGTAAAAATAATGAAAGAAGTTTCTGCTACCAATGTTTAACATATATTAACAACATAGGGTGTTCAAAATAAGCCAAAGCGATTGCATTAAAAATCTGGAGCCAGTATTTAAACATGATTTTTAAAATAAATTAACAACACAGATTGGAGTCAACAAGTGTGCTAAGGAGTTTCATATTACACATATAGACATTTTCATATGACATCTTATGGAGATTACCATTATGAAACTCTTAAGCCGAGCTAAACTAATGAACTATAGTAAAAATATAATACAAACATGATCATTACATCATATAGGCATTGATGTTCAACAAGTGAAATCAAAAATGGTTTTACATTACAAGTGGAGTGGTATGGATGGCACTGGTGTACCTTCAATTTTTCAATTATCCTTTGTTCCCTCTGTGCAGCAAACAAAGTTGATGATCTGCAGGCATAATTCTGAGGTTGGGGAATTTGTATGGATGGCACTGATATAGATTGAAGTGATGTAGATGTGGATTCATGAGATACTGGAGCATTGCTGACCTCATCACAATTTACATCACTATTCATAAGATTATCTTCATGATCTCCATCATCAATTTGTTGTTCACTTTCAATTACTTCAGAAGTAGGGTAGCAGCAGGAGCTATGAGTTTTCAATTCTTTTCCACTGTCCGTTTTTTCACTAACCAGCAATTCAAGCTTGGAATTAGAGCCTAATTCATATGGAACAGAATCACCTGATTGAGTTGATAAACCATTTTCATCATTAAGCAAATTTTTATTATCTGAAAAGCTTTTACTAGGATCATGCTGGTGGAAGCTTTGTGTCCAAAACCGATATATTTGCTGTTTATTATGGATTTCAGACTGTGAGACCACTCCAAACTTTTCCCGCATGAAAATAACTCGTTTATGCAATATCTTTGAATTTATTCCAAGTCGCTTGGATAACTGCATTCAAAAACAAAATTTTAATTTCTAAGGAAAAACAGAATATGATGCAATGTAGTAGATAATGTCTCATCAATAAGCTCAAGGCCAATAAAAAAGAGGAAGTGGAAAGTAGTTAAAGGACAAAGCAATTTCAAAATATCATGGCCTTGCATGCAATAAGCTTGACATCAAACAGAATCTACAAATGTTACTTAGCATACATGTTCTTGAAAAAATACAGTAGAGAAAACGACTAAGAAAAAATAATAAACTTAACAAAGATCCTGAAATGAAGATACTTGTTGGAGAGATTCAAAACAATACGATGCAACCACATATAAAACCAAAACTAACAAGGATACCATAAAATAGAAAACATCAACTCGAATTATTGTATCATCGCAACTTTAGAAAACTATGAAAATCGTAATAACAAGCAAATAACAACCCAAAGCATACAATCTAAAGTGGCTTCTCTATCATCTATCCATCTCCATTTAAATATGAACCTATGAAGCACGGACACGCCCGTATACTCATCGCGTCCATATCGAACGTGTGTCGGACATGGACATGGCGTTGACACATTCCAACACAGTGTCCGTGAAGTGTCGACCACACTAATAGCATCAAGACGGAAAGGACACAGGTAAGACACGACAATTTCTAAACCATGAGACACGTACTACGCATATATTACTTATTTCGAAGCCTTAGAAGTGCCTTTTCTCTATTTTTGCATCGACAAAGCAACACGGGGCAGTCAACGAAGCCATAATCGTCAACATCGTAGCACCTACAATTGTCGACCGTATTATAGTCGATGAAGCCCTAACCAACGAGTCTTGTGCAGTGGACGAAGTTGCGCAGTGGATGAAGCTACGCAGTCAATGTAACTATTCACCGAGGAATCCCTAATTGACGGGTCATGTATAATTGAGAAAGTCACACCCTACCTGACATTCGTCGACGAAGCTCTAATCGAACGAAAGGTAGAATCAAATATTATGATTTGTATAATAAATAAATTAAATTTGAGTTAAATATACTTTAGCCCAATTTTAGATAAAGTTATATGCCTTTAGATAATTTGCTTTTATATAATATAGATACTTGATCTCGGTTTCCATATTTTTAGATAAAGTTATATTTTCTTTTGTTATTTTTATTTTGAGAGTGCAAAAAATAAAATTTTTAAAGCGTGCCACGACATGTCGTGTCGTACTTTTTGAAAATTTGTTGTGTCTCCGTGTCTGTGTCTTGTCATATCCCCATGTCTGTGTCTGTGCTTCATAGATATGAACCCACCTAATGATCACATCCAAAATCACAACAATAGAAAAGTCTCATCCAAATTCCTCTATGTTGTTTCCACCATTAAATTCAACCATATCTCATTTTCTTTTCATGAACTTATATGGAAGTATTATTGAGGTACAATGATATGAAAAGAGTATATTAGTCCTACCATAATTTGAGTAATACCTATTCTTTTAAAATTCTTAGATGAGATACTTTCTACCATTTTAAATTTTAAATAACAAAAATACGAGAAGACTATTCAAAATGGGATAATATGATTGGCTTTTTTTAAAGGTACAAGATGAGTCATATAATAAAGGATCATTTAAAAAAAAAGAGAGAAGCCTTTTTATTAAAAAAAAAAGTTATCTTATTACTATAAATTTTTTAAAACTCTCTCATTGTGGCTTTATAATATATCATAAAGATTGTCAAATACAAATTATTTTTATTAAATATAACATATTTTTTCAACTAAATAAATTAAAAAAATTTTAAAACTCAATTTTGAAACAATGCTTGTGGCACATCATTAATGGTGGTGTGTATGCATGTATGTATGCATTCATCCATGCATGCATTACACTTATTTTTATTAAATAGAAAATATTTTTTTCAATTAATAGGATGAAAAGATAAGCAAATTTTGAGAGCCAATTTCTAAAAAGAGCTCTCATTAATTGTAAGTTAAAAAATCAAAAAACTTTCTCTCACATTGTGATTATATATATATATATGTGTGTGTGTGTGTGTGTGTATGCATGCATAGGCATATATTTGTGTGTTCTTAAAAACACGCTTTTATAGTGAAACAAAGCGATGCATTCACCTCGCAAATCACTTTCCAATGAAGCACAAGTTAGAAACAAGTACACGTATTACATTGCGCATTGTGTGCTTGACTCCAAATCATAATGAAATTCTAGTTAAAATTTCATGGTTTGATTTAGCACTACCACAATAACTATGATGAGCATCGCTTCTTTCCAAGATTTCCTGTAATCCTTGTTCATTTGTTCTTCATTCCCTCCAGTTGAAAATATTCTTTTCTTGGTTATTATGCTTGTCATTCTCTCTTGCCCGCGAGCTTTCTTACATGCTTCTTACTAGCTCTTGTTAGCTCTAGCAACTTAATGAGCATTCACTTCTGTTCAAGATTTCTTGTAACCATTATTCATTTATTCTCTCTTACTGAAAATATTGTTTCCTTGGTTATTATTTTTGTCATTCTCTCTTGCCCACTAGCTCTCTTACATGCTTCTTACTAGCTCTTGTTGGCTATAGCAACTTCTCACAAGTTTCTCCTAATGAATGCTTTTTGATGCATCATATTCAACTCTCTTACTTCCAGTACCTCCAACTCCCAGTCTATAGTTGTTGGTACAATCTCACAACATCATTGATTTTCAAGTATTATTCCATCCATTTATTGGAACACATACAAATTTCATTATGCTTAATATTTTGTAAATACTAATCTATATGTGATAGAAAAGCTTTGACTTTCTTTTCATCATAAATTTTATATTGAAATTATTTCTTATTTAAAAGATAAATTTTCAAAGGATTGATTTAGAAATGAAGCTCTTTTATTGTTTTAAAATTTTTGAGGGAACTTTTTCTTTCATTATGCCTCAATAATATGTATGTAAATTATGTGCATAATAAAGAAATTCCATATATGATTTCTATTCCCTTGCACATCAATTATTATGACATGGGAGGCGCCAACACCTTTCTTGATAGGAGATAATTTGATCTTCAAATTTAAAAAAAAAACACAAATCAAAGTTCAATTAAAATTCAATGAGAAGCTCTTACGTGAAAGTTAGCAACTCTTAATAATTATCCTTCCCCATCTCCACTTCATGTATAAGATGGGCAACTTTTGTTCAGGGGAGAGATTAAACTTTGGAATTGAGTTATTAATTATTAGCAATACTTGGAGAATTTAATAAACCAACAAATCTAGAGAGGATTTGTGCTGTATTAGAGATTTTTTTAGAATGAGCTTCATAATATCTATGTTTCACACATAAATATTACATACATTTAGATTAGTTTTCTGCATTAATCATCATCTCAACATTTTGAGGGAATCTTTCATTCTTTCCAGTTGAGAGATACTTGAATAAAACATTAATATTTTTGCTTTGATAAAATTCCTGATGTTCAAAATAGTAGTTTTTAATTAATTTTTATTAGCTGCCTTGCATCTACTGCACTTCTTGCTAGGTAACTATAAATTTGTACACATATCAAACAAAAAAAAAAAATCAAATCAATTAAAATCTGCAATGCAAGTATCTACTTTTCGCATGTTTTATTAACATGTCCTATATAAAAAAATCTTATCGGGAAACTCAATACACATCCACTTATTCCAATAGGATTTCACCGTGTAACGGTAATGTGATTAAAGATCAAGAAATCATGCTGCTTACGCTAGTTATAAGGTAGCTCCTTCATCAATTGATCTTCTTTAAAACTGATCTACATATTTATAATGTTAGACAACTAAGGAAAAACATTCCAATCATTGTGGTTTTAAATTTCTGAAAATTTCTGCCATAGATAGCAAAGCCCCTTTCCACCCAGAAAGACATTGGAGTATCATATCAACAAGAGTTTGGCACATGGTAAAAAAATCAGTTTTATGATTTTACCAGCATGTATGTAGATTTTGCTGATGCCTAATGCCAATATTCATCATGTTGCTTGAAAATGAGAAAGCAATGCCAATTCATATTGACCATACTAGCTATTAATCTAGCTAGCTACTTTATCAAGCATACAACAACAGCAAGCCTTTATCCCCTAAAGGTCTACATGAATCCTTTTCCATTGTGTCTATTATGTGTCAAATTCTCATTTAATTCAAGTATACTAAGGTCATTTTTTTATACATCGACAAGTCTTTTTTTGGTATTCCTCTAACTTTCTTAACATAAGGCAAATCTAATGCATCTCTCTAAGTTGACAAATGGTTGACGCTTTATGTGACCATCTAAGGAGACTCTCTCTAATCTTATCACACTGGAGCTACTCTAACTTTTTCCCGAACATACTCATTTTAGCATTTTATCTCTAAGAGTAAAACACTCATCCACACAGCATCCTCATCTTGGTAACTTAACTTAGTCTTATGAATCTCTTTTTTTGGCCAACATTCCATATAAATTATTCTTACCATCTTATAAAATTTCGTTTAAGTGAAACTTTTTTCATCACAACAGTCGATGCATTCCTCCATTTCAACCATCCAACTTGAATTCTGATAACATCTCCATCTATTTCACCATCATTTTGAACAATAGAGCCTAAATATCACAGATCTCACTCTTATTAATGACTTCTTCTTTAATGTCACTACTACTAAAACTTCTACAACTAAAATTACACTCCATATATTCGGGTTTTAGATCTACTTAAGCACCTTTAGACTAATCTTGACCTCCATAATTCAAGTTTCTCTTGAACTCCCTCTCTAGTCTTATCAACAAGAAGAATGTCATCGACAAAAGCATACACCAAGGTATATCTTCACAGAATGCCTAGTAAGAACATCATAACTAAAGCAAAAAGATGAAAGCTTAAAGTCGATCCTTGATGTAATCCAACTAGGAAAATATTTTGTCAATCCTCCTTGTTTGGACACAAGTGAGTATACTTATCCTTAATGACTTGAATATAATATTAACTCATTTCTTAGAACTCTCCAAAGAACATCTCTTGAAACTTATCATAAAACTTTCTCTAAATCAATAAATATCATAGATCCTCCTTACTTTCTCTACTTCTTCTCCATGTCTTAACAAATGTATGTAGCATCCTAGATCTACCTAGCATGAAACCAAATTTATTATGAGAAACTTTTGTATCTAATCTATTCAATTACTCTCTCCCATAATTTTAATGTATGACACATTAACTTAATTCCTCATAATTTGCACATTCTTGTGCATCATTCTTAAATATAGGAACCAAACTCTTCCTCCACTCATCGGCATCTTTTTTAGTCTTTAAAATAACATTAAAGATTTGTAAGCCAAAATTCCTTGATCTCTAAACATTTCCACACATTGGAATATTCGGTCCTCTTGTTTTTTATTTCATTTTCTTTAAACTTCAACTTATTACTATACTGAGATAAAAATAAAATTCTCTATTTTTGTTTAAGGTATTAAGATTCTTTAAAATCAATCGTTTTAAAAGAAAAAGCACTTTATTATTTCGTCATATCACCCGGTTGAACAAAATATTTCTTCTCTATCTCTTTGATTAATTTGCTTATCTGTCATCTTTCAGTATTCTAATCCCATTGTATAAATCACTAAAATTTAAATTTTTCGTCAAATATTCTTATCTTAGAATCTCTGAGGCCACTTTATATTTTCGATTCTCAGTTTTTTTTCTATAAAGCCGAGTTTTATAGCGATCTTCTTTATTTCTTTTCTTTTCGACTCATACTATTTTTATTAAAAAGTTTTTTTTTGATTCTCAGGACAATTTTAGTCTTAATTTCACTTTCTTCTTTTCACATGCAGCGTTCTTATGAACATCTCTGAGTCCCATGCTCTTGTAGGCTTTTAAAATATTTTTATTTGTATTAACTTTAAATGTCATAATCGATAATTTGATTTATTTTTCTCTTCTGATCTTTCGTCTTAAAATCTCCAAAGTAGTGTTGGGATGCTTAAACTTTCATTGGAATGGCCTTACAATCTTTTCTGATCTAAATGATCTATTTTTCTTATCCGGAAATAATCAATCTGCGTTTTCTTAGATCAGATTTTATAAGTAATAATATGTTTATCTCTTTTCTTATAAAGTATTAGCGATTCTAATCGTAAAAGAAAATCTAATATAGTCTTCTATTAGTCGTTCCAAATTCATAATGAATCTTTTAAAATCTTCTACCATCTCTACATTAAATCTCCTCAATAAATACTTTTCTTGAGGTATCTTTGTATTAATCCATCTAATTCATTCCAAAATTTTTTTTTCAGCTACATCCAAACCTACTGAGGAGCGTAAATACTTATAACATTGATAATCTTAGTATCGATAATAATCTTTAAAGCTATTATTCTATCTCCACATCTATTAATATTTATAACATTATCCTTCAAACTTTTATCTATAATCACACCTATACCATTTTAGTTCAACTTACACCAATACCAAAGTTTAAAACATAAACTATCAATCTCACTTCTCCCCCCATTTAGTTTCTTAAACACAAAATATTTATCTTTCTATGAACATAATATCTATTAATTATTAATTTATAAAGATATATTCCACATTCTAATTCTAGTTTCATGGACTAACTTCTTTGCATCATTGTGTGAGAACCCGCTTATTTAACATGGCGAGATCGTCACGCACATTTTTTTTCAAGATTGACCATAACTTTGGGGACTCAAGCACAATGATTTAAAGATTCATGTCATGATTATTTCGACAAGTTTTATGCTGGCTGTCGACTACCTATCGCAACCCTCCACTTTATCAAGCAACTACTTAAAAATTGATTTATGGATATAAAATGTGTGACACCAACATTGCCAAATTATTGTGGATTTTGACAAGCCGAACAATAATACAGTAGATAGCCAAGATCCTTTCCAACCAGCAAGTAGTTCGTGTATCAAATCAACAAGAGGTTGGTATAAAATATGGCAGAAGACTAGTATTGAGATTGTACTATCATGTAAGTTTTGCTGATGCCAATATGATGACCGAAATTTTTTTTCATAAAGCATCAATTCATAATTTCTAATCGGATAGAATTTTATGAACTTCGTCTTCCTACTTCTCTTTCACTGCCATTATGAAATCTCAATTTCAGTAGGCCTTGGAGATCTTCTGGTCGGCATAAGAAAACTAACACAAAGCAATGTGCTTTGATAAGCCATTTCGTCTACAAGATCAGCGGACAACCTTATCAGTAACTGAATTTCTGCTCATTGACTCCTCTTTCCGTATCCACTCTAGAGACCATTCTCGCTCACTCTTTAAAGAGCAGGTAGTTTTTAAATCATTAATCAAGATATAAAAAGATATTATCTTGAATATAGAACTCATCCCCTCACATATGCATTAACCAATGCCAAATAACTTGCATGTTGGCATTTCTCTTTATAGTCAGCAATGTTGTTCCAAAACATCATTAAAAACATTTAGATGGAAGGAATAGCCAAAAATTTTCGTGTGGGCAGATCAGCATTAAAGTTGAAATATGTTTCCAATAATAAATGGGTCTCTTCAGGGACATCTGATAAAATTGGATGTTCCATTTATATAGGGCAAGCCTAAATCATCATTTTACAAGAATTATGAAGAATTGGCCCATCTCTACGTCTACAAGGTTGCAAGTTTCATTCCAAGGGATCCTAATCTTCCCTTTTTCATTGCCATATTCTGATATGTAGGCTTTATACTATTTGTATTTGACCTCTTTATTTAATAAACTGGGAAAGGCCCTTAATCATTAAACATTGTCTTATTATGCCAAGAAAAAGTAATAATATTTAACTTGACCTCAAACATTTGAAAAGAGTCTACTAAATCTTACTTGAGGCAGGGGCATACCATCCTCAATTCTAATGAAACAATGAAAGAACCAGCGATTAGACATCACTTTGCAGTTTTATGAATTTGATCTTATTTGGGAATTGCATGATGGAACAACTGCTAAATACAATGAAGATGGTACGGTAATCTACTAGAGGAGATGCCAAGCATGCCCGTAGGATGAACTTATTTTCACAAATAATGAAATTTAATTTTAACTATTTTATTGCATACTAATGGATGCTGCTTTAGTAAAGTGCCCCCTAAACAATGAATAACAGAGAGTGGTATGATATCATATAAAGCTAAACCTAAAGAAGGCGGGAAGTATTTTTGTTTAATCCAAACTTACCATTCAATATCTCATTATTATGCAATTTTTACCTTTATTTGATAATCATTATTTTGTGAACATAACCAATTTGAAGCTATCCACCATAACTCCATTAAGCAATGCAATTTCCTGGCATATAAAAAGAGCGATCCTTTGTCTAAAAAATGTTGTATTGATGTCCATAATAAAATATAAGGCATCAAGTAATCTTGATCATCCAATCAATAGCAACAAGTTCATACTTCTACTATCATTGTACGACAAAGATAATATGAAGCAAAGGTATAACCAGCTCTCGGCCGTTAGATTGCTCCAAAATTTGTAAAGATCATTCCATCAAACCAACGAAGGTAAACATCAATCTTGAAGCATAAACCAAAAACAAAGGTCATGGGTTTTTATGTTGCATTTCAAAATGAATTAATCAATCATTAGTAAATTTGATTTGACTTCGTCTATCAAGGATTATGAGCAAAACTAACTAATAATCCAAGAATAAAGTCAAAATCCAAAGTGCATTCAGTTTGACATTCTCCATGAAGAGTTATGGTTATGAAATTAAGACTCAAATTAAAAATCCTAAAGGTGATCAGAATCAATGAATTTAAGCACCTGAGCAAGGTTTGTGACAATTCCAAAAAGGAATTGAGTCACATGTACAAAAGAGTTGCTTTAGTTTTAAGCATGTTTTTTCTTCTTATTTGTACATACAGAGACTGCCCGCTCCTTCAAACATACAGAGCTACTCAACTCCAGCTAGTATGCAAAGACTACCAACTCCAATGAGGATATCACACGAGGCGAGATGCAGAGAGAGAGACTAAGTTGTGGGCTCAACAGAAGGTAAATACATGCCTTTGTGGGGCAAATGCTCCAGTCTTAGAGCTAGATCATTTGTAGGCATGTTATTTAAATTAGGCTCGATGGGAATTAAGAGGTAAATAAGGCTTTTATTTTAAATATTTAATTGTTTTTCTTTTGGTTTTGGTTATATGTAAATGGTTATAGGTATAGTATAATTAATGAATTAATTTATAAATGATAATGTATGTAAATGATTATTTTTATATATATAGCTAATATTGGTAAAACTGAAATTTATGGATAATAATATTTATTTTGGGTAAAAGTAAATTAGGTATAATGGGTAGATATAATTAAAATAATAATTATAAAAATGAAATAAAATCTATATTAATAATTAGATGTATGTATGTTATGTATAGATTTGGGTTAAAATGTAGAATTTATATGTCATAAAATTTATATATGTCGTTTAATATTTTTAAGATTATTTTATTTTAAAATAAATTTATTATAAGAAATTTTAAATATTCTAGTTATATTCTGATCATCTTATTGTTATAATTAAGAAATAATAAAGCATAAATAAGAAGGTTTGTAGTAGAAATCGTGGGTGACAACTATCACGTTAACTTGTAAGTTTTAATAATTGATAAAATACAATATTTAAATTTTTTTATTGAATTATTGTAAATTATTAGGTGATTAATTAATTAAATCGAAATTTCAATTTTTGATCAACTTTTGAATATCTTGAAATAGTATTCGTATGAGGAAAAGTCTTGTCAATATTGTTTATGTACGAAAGAGGTTTTGTCTTGTTTTACGGAAGAGTTATAGCAGGTAAGATTTCATTCTAATACATAAAATATATTTATCCTTCTCTGCATTTTCATTCAGTACAATATTTATTGTCTACACTGTATATTCTCATATAATCATCGTTATTAAATTTATTTGAAACCAAGTCATATGCATAGTTTCATGTTTATGTCACTCAACGATTATTTCAATTTATTTCTGATTATTTGCATACTATCTTTCGTATTATTGAAAATGTGAACATACAACAGACTTAGCTTATATATGTCATGTAATAGTAATCAGAAAATTGATCAAATGTTATGATATTACGTATGCAGGAATTGAGATAAAAAGGTTTGCCAGTGAGGCAAAAGGTTCTCAAATGATATGATATAGAGCAAAAGGGTATCCTATAGAAATAAAAGAAATTACACAGCTTTTACGTTATGATATGTTCGCCAATAATTTTGATAGCTACACACGACATATTCAAAGTTACCTTTAATATATATGTGTTATGTAGTATTGTGTATATCATGTTTCAAGTAGAGAAGAATTGATAATAAGTTATTGTGCTACTATACAAACCAAATTGATTATGCACGAAACCTTTATTCTAATTGTTTAATTTGTATGCATATTAACGTTTTATTCTTCTATAATTCAAACATGTATTAGATTGCTTATCTTACTTAAGTCGTATGACTTATCAGTTGAGTATAATTGTTTTTCAGGGAAGGGTAAGGAGAAATTTGAGTATGTTTTGCCCCTTTTTGGAAGGTCTATGGGGAAACATTGTAAATAAATTTTAAAAATAAGTTTAGTAGATTTTAAAAGTATTGTTTTTATATCCAATATTTTAAATGCTCTGTAATTGGTATTAAAAGTTTCAATTGGTTTGTTTCCGCCTTCTATGAATGTGATAGATTTATTACTCAAATGTTCTTGTGTTTTTGTTGGGTGAATTTAGACGTCTATGTTGATCTTTTACACTATTCTGTGATATGTAAAATTTTGATAGTTGTTTAAGAAAAATTCAGTCACCTAAATTTACTCTATCTGTTACATTTCAATGGGTCTTAGGTTATCGTTTGGGATGTGACACAATTAGTCATAATACATATGTTCCTTAAAAGTTTGCATTTGCATTAAAAGTAAAGGAGTTCAAAGTACATCAAGATAAAGAAAGAGCAAAGAATAGAGGGCAAGCCTAGAACATGTGCAAAAGGCAAAAAGATCAAAAACAAAGTCCAAGGAATAAAAAAGCTAACAAAAAGGCTTGAATAGCCAAGATCTTCAAGAAAGTCCAGCTCCAAGCAAAGATATTCTCCAATCGTTCGGTGGCCCGTATGTAGCTTTGTTGCCTTAGTTGACCACATATTTCATGCCTCTCCATGCAAATTCATTAGTCATGTCATTGCATCTCAACAAATAAGACCAACAACAAATCCTTAGTAACCCATATCACTAATGTCTCATCAACATGCCATATATACATTAACAAATTCAAGAAGTGAGGAACCATCTTCAACATGAAAAAACATCAAGAACACCCACCTGATTGAAGTTAAAAGGGACTTGGCTGAGCCATCCTTCAAAAGACTCCAACATAAAAGGGTGAAGGAGGCAAAAATTCTCAATAACTTAAACTCCATCAAGATCCATCTTTATCATTTATAACCACAATCCCCAACTAAACTTCTACCCAAAGGCAGGGTCGCATGCCATCCCCAAAAATGGTCAAATAAATCTAAAAAGAATGACCTCCGCATCAAATTATATGCAGTTATGTTGTGACTCCATATAGTTGATGCATGGTTACACTGCAACCAGATCAATCAAAAGAAGTTTACATCAACATTTCATTTTATCTCGTTTTCAGTGAACAATAATAATATTTTATTATTATTTGTGTAATTAATTAATCAATTTACATATTAAGAAATAGAATTTATTTATGATAGGATCTAAACTTCAAAAATGACCAAAAATTGAACTATTTTATTTGTTAAAATTTAATATTAGATCAAATATTTACAAATTCACAAAACAATTTTATTTTCTCCTAATCATAGAATAATTCACCGTGAGATTGTCTGGTTGGATGTTTTTAAATGTAATGCATTCCATTTCAGAGGTTTTTAAAATTTTGGTGTTTGATTGATTGCAAACAAAATGTAAAGTAAGATTTTAATGTATTTGAAACTCAACCTTTAGTTTATTTTTAATGAATTTAAAATTCATTTGATTGAAACAATATTCAAATACACTGCTCAAGCCACTGCCGCCACGCCAACACCCGCCTCTCAGCACATTATCGGCCATTGTTGTTGGGATTTACATTGAAATAAATATTTCCTTTGTCTAATTGAATTATAGACAGTTTGCAATTGATAAAAAAAATCACAGAAATCTTTTTATAACATTATTTTGTTAGCAAATTTAATTGTAATTTTTGGCTGTTCGTTGCATTCTGTTATCCTCATAACATTAGAACTTTTTTGCCTGCCCACTGAGCTTTTGCATGTTCATTGGACCTTGCTGACATATACAAGTATGTGACAACATACTGTCTAATAAGCACAACCAAACCCAAGGAAGATTATTCACAAATCTGGACATACACATATTTCATTGTTATTGCAAACTTCTTGTTTAAAGTATAGTAACAAATCTATTATGTGGTATGTCATCAAGTATGACAATTTTTATGCATTCACTTTGATATTAAAAGCATGTTTATTAATAAAACAACAATCCAAGAAATAGAATAGAATTCTTTACATAAGTCAAGAAAGTTTGAACCAACAATCTTGAGACATAATGTTGCATCACAATGAAGTTGTAATTAAGTACCCTAGGCATTGTAAAGATGAAAAATTTTTACAAAGAAATTTTTTGAGTTTGATTGACCTGAACACTGAGAGCAGATGGGTCTTGCAAACAAGAACCACAGTAAGATGACAACTTGCAGTTCAACTTGATGGGGTCAACAAGCATGTATATGTCAGCAAGACCCAACAAGAAAGGATGAAAAACAAGATTGAGTCACCAACTTTGAGATTTACAGATAGGTGAGAGCCAACTGGACCAACATCTAGCAAACTACATTTGGTTGACAAGTTAACTTGGCCGATGGCAAAATTTTCTTGGCACACATTAAGCATATTAAGTCTATAGATGATGAAACTTAGACTAATCCAATTTATTTAGTGTCTAATGGAGTTCCACCAAAAGCGTGGCACCCTATGTTGCTAGGTCTGTGACCAGTGCTCACTCCACCAAAATGTCATACATGCACTCTATCATATTAATCAAACCTAGTAAAAAATGCAAATAAAGTGAATCACATTGGCAAGGATGTACAGAAAGATGTCATGCAGTGTCAACTAGTATTTTCATGTGCATTTTTGGGGCACACCCAAGAGCAAGGCGGGAGTAATCCCGCATCTATTTAACGCACCCAAAGGCTTGGCTAAGCCCCATATGGGCAACTAAGTAGTTTTAAATTTCAAAATTCTCCTAAATAACCCTAATCAGCCGACCCACTCTCACACAGGCAGTCCTGCTCTCGTTCTCAGCTTCCCTTACTCGCTCCCTCACTCATCCCACCAGCAATACTGTTTTTAAAGCCAATGCTGCCGCCATCACTGCAATGAATGTTGCAGCCTACAGTAGAAGCTGAAAGAGGTAGATATGTTTCTCAAACCAAATTTTTGTTATGTCTAAATAATAAATGCTTATATTAATGGAAATCCCATTCTCTATTCAATTCATTTGAGTGCTTTGAGGTGTTAATCCTAGCTTTTATTGCAATATATTTATTTCTATTAATCTCAACGAATTTTGATATCCATTAACAATAGTGGCATAGTGCTTAATTTTTTTCTCATTTTTCTAGTCATTCTTAAGGCATTGAGCTTCTAATGTTTATCTTTGTTTGTAATTCAAGTTATGGTGTTAACCCTAGAAATGATTATATCAAAATGCATGTATGTTAAAGAAAATAATTTCTCTTATTTCATTGCAAGTAAGATTCATTTTTTTTAACTTTGATGTATAGTGTTTGTGTGATACAAATAAACATGCTACAATTAAGTGGTAAATTTAACACTTGTAATGAAAGGAATGGATAGTGGCACTAGTAGTTCTATTATCGAGAAAGATTTTACTTAGCAACATACAATAAGCACTCCTGATGAAAAATATTTTAGATGTAGGTTTGTATTCAAGTGTATAGTGGAACAATCAATAGGATGAAGCAACATCTTGTGGGCACTTGATAAAATATTAAACCTTGTTCTAAAGTCCATATTGAAGTTAAAGAAAAATATAAGAAAGCATTAGAAGAAGCCACAAAGGTAAAAGAAAAATGTGAAAGTGTCCCAAAGGACATTAGAAGTAGTGCAGCAAGTGCAAGTGTTAGTGATGGTGAAAATTTGAGTTCTATTTCATTAATTGAATCTATACAAAAGGCTCCAAGAGTTAGAGGTCCAACAGATTCTTTCACTACTCATCAAGCTTGAAGCTTTACTCTTAGTTCCAAATAAAAGAAAGAAGAAAGAAAAGAGGCATGTAGAATAATAGGTAGATTTTTCTATTCATCTAGATTGGCTTTTAATGCTATCAATGGCCCATACTATGTGTCAATGTTTAAAGTAGTTGCTAATTTTGAACATAATTTTGCACCATCATCAATATAAGAATTGAAAACTTAGATACTTAAAGATAAGGCGGCTTCCATCAATAAGATGTTAGAGGAACATAAGAAGACATGGAGCAAATAATGGATGTTCTATAATGTCAGATAGTTGGATGAATGAAAGAAATAGAACTTTAATTAATTTTCTTAGTAATTTCCCCATTAGCACATTATTTCTAAAATTTGTGGATACTTCTAATGCTATAAAAAGTGGTGAATTCTTGTTCACTTGGATGCGGTGATTGAGGAAGTTGGAGAGGAAAATGTTGTGTGAATCATAACAAATAATTACTCAAATTATGTAAATACCGATAAAAGATTGATGGAGAAAAGAAAGTATATCTATTGGGCTTGTGCAGAACATTGTATTGACCTCATGTTAGAAGTTATTGGGAAGTTGGAAGATCCACCAAAGCACTCTTGTAAAAGCTAAGTAAATAGTGAAGTTCATTTACGGGCACACTTGGGTATTTGACTTAATGAGATCCTTTACAAAAGATCAAGAGATCATTCATCCAGCTATCACTCGATTTGCTACTTCTTTTTTGACTCTTCAAAATATCTATAAGCAACCAATTCAATCCATTTTCTCATCATAAGCTTGGTGTTCTAGTAAGTAGGCTAGGAATATATAAGAAATAAAAGTTCGAGCTACTATCTTATTTGATCCACATTTTTGAGCTCATCTTAGTTATTGCATAAAGAGTGTTGTTCCACTTGTGTATATAATGAGAGAAGTTGTCTCTGAAGAAATGTCAGCTATGGGGTTACATTTATGAGTTGATGGATTCAACAAAAAAAATGCAATAACTTGCGGACATAATAAAAAAATAAGCATGAAACCATTTGAAAAAAAATTAATGAACGATGGACAATCCAACTTCATTAACAATCGCATGCTACCGATTACTATTTAAACCCTCAATTCCTCTTTAAAGATAATTTTTCGAACGATGATGAGGTGAAGCAAGAGTTAATTAATTGTACGAAAAGAACGGTATATTATAGAGATCATCTTAAAGCTGATATTCAATTGGATATTTATGATTACTTAAGAGGCGAATTTGGAAGTAGATTTGCAATGGATTCAAGTAAGTTAAGAACTCTTGCTAATTTGTAGATGAGATTTGATAGTAAAACACCAAAGTTGATGACATTTTCTATTTGAGTTCTTAGCCTTACTTGTACTTCATCAGGCTATGAAAGAAATTAGAGCACTTTTTAATCAGTATAAAAATATAAATTTGTGAAATTTTTTGTTTTCTTACATGTTAATGTCTATTTCTTCTTATAAATGATATTTTTATTTTAGATTCATATTAAGAAGAGGAACAAATTAAAGCACAAGAGGTTGAATACTTTGGTTTATGTTAGATATAATACAATATCGACAGAGAGAAGCATAAGAAAAAAAAGAAATTTGTTATACAATTTTAGTAAATGACATAAACTTTGATGATAAATGGATTGTTGAAAAAGTTCCATTGCTTCCACAAAAACTTCTTGAAAGGATGAGAAAGAAAATTTATTTGATGTTGATAAAATTAGAAGTGTGTCTATTACTATTTTGAATAAGGTTGAATCTTGAAATCTAACACAAGAAAGAAAAGATATCTTTATTACATACTCTCAAAGAAAAAGAAAATTCTCATTAAAATCAAATAAGTTTCATATATTTTCTTAATTGAAATGGGAATTATTAATATTATTGTTAGGGTCATATTTTTTGTTATTAAAATTTGTAGGCAACAATAACAAAGAAAAACAAATTATGAAGGCACTAGACACTAAAGATAATGATGACTTCAATGAAATAGAGAATGGGTCTAAATCTCATGAAGGATCTAATTGTGATGTGGACACATTTATTGGAGATGAAGAAGAAGACTTTGAGGATAAACTTGAGAATGAAAAAATTTGAGAATTGAGATTGAGAGTGCAAAATAGTTTCTTCTTATGATTCAAACTGTCTACTTATTTTCATATATTTGTCACTTGGTTTTTGGTGAGTTTGTGTTGAAGATTTTAATTTTGGAAGCCTAGAATTGAAATTACAATGTTATAAGTTTTAGTTTATATTTATTATTAATTATATGCTTATATTTATTTTTAATGACATTTATTAATTACATCATGGGGCTTATGCTTGACAGCTTGGGGATTATGCCTAGCTCGATAGCAACTAACCGCCTTCTAAAACACTGGTGTCAACAACCATTAAGAAACAGAATGAACAGAAAAATGCCTTGCATAAACAGAAATGATGCATCTTTCCTTTATCAATAACCATCTCCCAAGCATCCCTAAATAGAAGGAACCAAACCCATAAGGAATGGGTTATTGCAGCTAAGGCATTAAATGATGATTCTTCTATTATAAAGATGACAACTAGAGGGTGATAATTTAGACAAAGAAGAATAAAACCTAAATTTTTTTGCTAGATCTAATATGGAAACCAAGGGTGCATTTGGGATAGCGATATGGAGTATTTTCGCACCACACTGTAGTTATTGTTTGGGAAACCATGATGTGAGTGCATTTTGCAAGATGATGCAGTGAGAAAATGTATTTTTCATCCTAACGGCGATGGCTGCCAAAAGGTTGCAATTTAACATTTTTTAAATAAAAAAATTTGTAATACTCACAACAACTTTTTAAACAGCAGTAGCTACACCATTGTTGTTTAAGACAAATGCAGCTTCACCAAATGCACACTAAGAAACTTTACATGTTTTCATTACATTAATATTTGAGTGCCTACTCTATTTAGTTATTGTTTTATATGTTTCCATCAAGTTTTCTATGAATTGCTAGATCTCCAAATGATGAGTCAATATGGGACATGGTAAAGGACAAATGAGGAAACCATCAACCAAGTGAAGCCAATATAAATGATAAACTATTGACTATGTGGGTCGACAAGAGAGTCAAAATCAATATAAAGCTAACACAAGGAGCTCTACTTAATATTTGTAAATTTGGCAGTGCATTAATGTCAAAGTTATATCAAATTAAGTTTTAAACCAATTTAATTCACCTTTTAAAATGTCATTCTAAATTATCTATTTTATGCCTTCTGATGATCGACTATGTAGGAGTGCAAATGCATCAAGTCTAAGTGCCATTTCATGGCTATCAAGTCTTTGGCATCAAGTCAAGGACAACAACTCCTTAGCGCCAAATTTCTCAATTGATAGGTCCTATTTGTCAACTTGCTACTACCCCATGCAGGAGAGTTCCAAAAAAACCTCCTTGATCAGCCAACTTGAACCAACCAAATCCTAGGGACATGACATTTCCTTCAATAAAAAATATGTATTATATGTTCATGCTATCTATTAATATTATGCAACTTAAGAACTCAACTTTAACTTCATATTCTCAGGATAACAAGTTTAAGATCATAGATAACATGTAGATGAATCGTCAAGGTAAGTAAGCCTTAGTAGTTCCGAATGATACTTAGAGTCAATCAATTTAAAAAGGGTAAGAAAAATAGTTCCTAGTACAAATCTTTGAAATCCACCTTCACAATCATGTTGGCTAATAGCTTGCTTCATTTACTAAAGTTGAAGATAAAAGTGGCTTACGCATACAAGAAATAAAAGGTTGAGTGTGAAACAAGAAAAAACATGAGTGTTATTAAATAAAAGCTGATGTTAGCTCCATGTAATATAACAGTATGAAAAAAAAAATTAAGAAAGTTAGATCACTCAAACAAAAATTACCTCCAAAATGGTTATTCCTTTATGTCCTTCTCCATCAATCATGTCATATATTTGATGCTCAAGTGGAACCTCAACAAGTTGATCAGTAATCTGACCTCTTTTTCCACTTTTTAGCAAATTCTCTGAGTTTGAGCCATTATGCCCCTGCATGAAAGCCTTGGTTGGAAACATTTAGGATCAAACTTCTTGAGCAGCCGGAGGCAAGAGACATCCTACAAAAGAAAGTTTTAAGGCATCAATAAGAGAAATCAAAGAAACTAAAGGATGTAAGGAGGGGCGGAACTAATTATTTATTTCAGGGTGGACAAACTTTTTAAATAATTAAACAATATCATAATTTAAAATTATAAAAAATATACATAATTAACTGTTAAGAAAAAATATGAATATTTAGTAAAATAATATCAAAATTTTATATGAAGAAATGAGCGGAAAAGATTATTAAATTTATAATTTTTTATTTTAATTAATTAAGTTGTTATTTGAGAGTAATAGATTATATTGGTTTTGGGAGAGATTTATTATATAAAATCTAATTTGGAAGGGGGCAAAATATAAAAAATTAATTTTTAAGAGTTTTTTTTTCTTTTTCTTTTTTTTTGTGAGGGTGGGCAAATATAAGGTGGATCCGCCCCTGGATGTAAGTAACATGATGGAATGGAAAATCAGCATGAGAGAAAATAGTCATAACTATATATCCCTATACATTCATCCAATAACCAACACCAATAACTATGCAAGGGACTATTTTGATCATACAAGACCAAATAAAGCGAGCTAGATCTTAGAAATGTAAGTACTTGACCCACTCAAGTATCAAAACTTGAAAAACATATTTTCTCTCAAAAAGTTTTTGGAGTTTGAAGTCCACACAATCGAGAACCAGTTTGCATTCCATTTTTTTATGCAAAATCATGTTGTTTAAGTTTTTACTTAAATGGCATTTGATAATTTCCTAAATAAACTATATGGTTGTGCAAATAGGAGTCATGGAATCAGCATTTTTACAACGGGTGGTGTAGTATATCTCTTCAATTAATGTTATGCTGTTTACAAGTTAATAAATTTTTATATATTATAAGTTAGTTATATTTCTTCATCATGACTAGCCTATTTTTAGCAATTAAGGATTTTTTTATGAATCCCTGCCCCATTCTTTATAGTTGATTATTGCATGATGTGTTAATTATATTTTGCATGAGTCTTTTTACACAATTTAAATAATGAAACAGTTGGTGTACCAAGCCATTACCTAATTTTTTTACGTGAATACTATCTATTCACCTTATCGGTACTTCTTTCTATTGTACATGCACAAATCAGCTAATCATCAAAAGATACTATTCACACTATCTTTTTAATAAATTTAATTCTCACAAAATTGTTCCAGGCTCATAAGTTATGAGGCTCTAACACACTCAATTCATACTAAATCATTATATTCTTTTATAGCACAGGTGAGAAAAATGTAACCATATGGTTATCCACTACCGCTCCAAATTCAGGCACATACTAAAGTAGAATACTTGCCATATGTCATGAATTTCAATGTTCCTAGCTAAGCATTTGTCATTTCGCCCAACTAGAATAGGCACAACAGCACTCCCAATATAATTCCCATGGCTGCCAAACTAGTAGTGATCATGTTGTTTTTCTCATATGGACTTATGCTGAAAGTGCTAATCATTACTCCAAAGAATGCCATACATTCTTCTTTCTCACAAGTTTTCTCACCAAAAAATTATTTCCTTCTCCCAACTAGGACCTACTCTAGAAGTCAACAATTTGGAAGAATGAAAGGCAAGCAATGTAGACTTATGCTGCCAAACTAGTAGTGATCATGGTGTTTTTCTCATATTAACTTATGCGGAAAATGCTAATCATTACTCCAAAGAATGCCATATATCTTCTTTCTGACAAGTTTTCTCACCAAAAAATTATTTTCTTCTCCCAACTAGGACCTACGCTGGAAATCAACATTTTGGAAGAATGAGATGTAAGCAATGTGCCACAACCTAACCCAATTATGATTAGAACCACCGCCCCCCGCCCCCCGCCCCCGCGCTCACCTCAAGATTATGCCAAGAATGGCATGCCCAACTTTCTTAATATATGTGCTCAACTCCTATTTGCCAAAGCAAACGGAGCCTCCATGCCCAATACAATAAAGGTAACATAAATCTAGGTGTTGAGGATACTAAGGCGTCATTTGGTTGTTAGGATTCATGCATTTCTTAAATCCAATGAAATTAAATAAATTGTATTTGGAATTCTCAGATTTGTTTGGTTGGTTATAAAATAATTTTAACAAATTAAATTTTATTGTTTAGTTGGTTGTAAACTGAATCTAAATATTTGTATTGATATATTCCTTTCATTATGGATATTTTTATCTGTTTATTAAAATATTTTTTAATACAGTTTTATCTATTTTCGCATTAATGAACATACGACTGAGAGTTGGGGGTAGCAATCAAAATAATAAGGATGGGGATGGTAGCAAATGCCAAAGTGAGGATGACAATAAAGGTGGGCACAGCCATAGTGGGAGTGAGATGGCAAGCCGGATCATAAGTAGACGAGGTCGACATGGCTTCATGAATGATGGTATGAGGTCGACATGCCTTCATGAATGATGGTATTGCAAATGTTGAAAATCATTAAAAATGAATATTTAAGGTATTCTAAATACCTTACAAAAATATTTTGTATTGCTTTACTTGTAATATCCAAAAGAATAAAAAGGTCAATTAATTAAACTATTTTAAAATATACCTAAAATTTTGTATTTAAAAAAATTATATTAGTTTTATAAAATTCTACATTTTTATATTGATCTAAAATGATATATTTAATATATATATATATATATATATATATATATATATATATATATATATATATATATATATATATATATATATATATATATATATTATAAATTAAATTGACTTTTCAATCATTTAATTTAATTTATAATTAATTTTATTTTTCAAGATAATGTAACAACTTCACTGTAGTACCTCAGTTACAGCATTGTAGCAGTACTATAGCAATGAGGGAAAAAAATCCATTTACCATAACATGCATTGGCTGATGAAAATTGAATGGCCACGATTTAAATTAATTAAATAACTTATATGTACTTAACAATATTAATAAATTATATATTTTCTCCATAACATTAGCAGAAGAGACGGAACAATGAAGTAGGGAAACCTAGGAAGGAAAAAAAAAAAAAAAAAAAAGGAAGAAGAAGGAAGAAAATAGAGGTGTGCATTCGATCGGATCTATTGAATTTTTTGTGAAACTAAATAAACCGAACAAAATAACTCAAAATAATCGAACCGTCCAAAATGTGTAAAAACCTAACAGACCGAACTGAACTATAATTCGGTTTATTCAATTTGATTTTCAGTTAAACTGAATAACATGTAAATGAAATAAAAAATTTTCAATTTTTTTATAAACTAAGTAATTAAAGCACGATTTAATAAATATTATACATTAAAATTTTCTTAGACAAATAGAAATCTACTAATTTATATAAATAACTAAGCATTTAAAACCAAAATTACAAGCTTACATTTGATTTCTATACTATATTGATTTATTCGGTTTATTCGGTTTAACCGATCCTTTTTTTTTAAACCGAACCGAAAACCAAAATTGAACCTCAAGTTTACAAACAAAACCGAACTGACCAAATAACGTTGGCCCGATTCAATTTTTTGGTTTAAACCGATTAATGCACACCCTGGAAGGAAGAAGAAGTAGGTAAGATAAGATTTGAGTACTTTGATTTAAATGTATATTTTTTAAAAAATTATTTCAATTTGTGTATTTTAATTTTGAGTTTTAGGTTATAAGTTTTTATGAGAAGTCACATCAGGATTGTTTATGTACAAAATAGGTTGCTGGCAGCCCCTTTGACGAGAGAAATTCACCATGTAAATAAGATTTACAGAAAGCAAGTTTCTCCTTTGCATTGTTATTTGTGTACAACATTGAATATTAACAATATAAATTCTTCATTTTGTGGATATTAATTGTTATGAGTTATTTGAAATCAAATTATATACATAGCTTTTGTTTTTATATGCAATTCAAGTGAATAGTTGATTAGGCGTTGCTCCTTGTGATAATCTCCTATTAAGTAAGTTGTTCTCTTTCATTTTTAGTTGCTTCGCACATTTATATAATATATTGATTGCTAATGAACATTGCAGACATTAAAATTGACTTAGCTGAGAAATGTCATGTGATAAGAATCAGGTTGACAAAATGTTATTATATTAGCTAATGTAGGTTTGGGACAAAAGAATTCCAGTGAGGTAAAAGGGTCCTCAAATAATATGAAATCAGTAAAAAGGTCCCTATAATGGCAAAAGGGTCCTCAATATATATTTCGAGCTAGTTATGTTAGCCAATAATCTTAATAACTATACATGACACATTCAAAGCTAATATTGTGATATTTATGTTCTATCTGCAAATGTATAAATCATGTTTCTCCAAAATGTTATAAAGTTTAAAAATGTCAACTATATAATCAAGTTGCTCAAGTGTATACAATTTTATTTTACTTGTTTTAGATTAACATGCATATTAATTCTATCCTTCAGTATTTGAATTTTATATTAGACTTGTTTATCTTACTAAATCATATGACTTATTAGTTGAAAATAATTATTTTTATAGGTAAGAGAAAGAATATGTTGGAAGAGTAGATTTTTGCCCTTTTTGGAAGCTTTACGTGGAAAGTTGTGTATATAAGTTTTAAGGTGAGTTCAATAAATTTCAAATTATTGTTTCAATATTCGATATTTTAAATGCTCTATAATTTAGTATTAAAAGTTTTAATTGAATTGCTTCCACTTAATATTGATCAATTTTAGTAGAGTTTTATTATATAAATGTTCTTGTGTACTGTTTGAATAAATTTACACAACTGAGTGCATCTTTTGTGCTATTATTTGGTAAGTAAAATTTTCAAAATAAATATTTGAGAAACATTCAGTCAACTAAATCTACCTTTTGATTATGTCCCGCTTTCATGAGTTGTAGGATATCGTTATGGGGCGTGGCATTACTTCACACCAAAAATTTAAAAAAAAAACAAAACAACGCCTATGTATTCATTTGAACTTACACTCAAAATATGTCAAACCAAATAACCCCTACAAGATCCCTATGGAAGGTGTCAATAAAATAACATACAAGTTGAGGGAGCTTCTTGTCTTGAACCTACATTTATATATATATACATTGTAAAGGACCTTAACCCAATTGAGAAATTTGACTTTCAACCGATCTTGTTCAAGTCAGACACGTTGTTATGTGAGCCATTAAAATTCGGCTCAAATGTCCCAAAAAAAAAAAAAAACTACACTTATACACCAGGTATAGTTTAGACCTTCATCATTATCTCACTTGGTGCTAAGAATGTTCTGCTTACAAGCTCCCCATCTCTTTTAAAAGAAGTAATATTTATAAAAAGATAAAAGCTAAACCATTTCCATGTTCCCAAAGATGTTGGACTTAATAGCCCTTTGAAAAATAAGGGATGGGTTGTTGATAAATAGAAGGAGACCATTAGATAAGGCCAACTAATTGAATTATAAGTAAAGAAAAGTCCTTAAGCAAATTGAGCTTAGAAATGATTAGCACATATATGACAATAGAGCAAAATATCATGCACTATGGCATATAGTGTGATGCACTTTTTGCACCATTTTTTCATGGGGGTACAAGGGTTCAAAATAAAGCGTATTATTTGTGTCATACACAAGCAATAGTACATGGTGCAAAGTCCAATTTGTGCGAAATATTTTAATTTAGGTACTTTAGGGTTGCAAATTAGAATTTATATTATTAATTATTTAGTTTTGTATTTCTATCTAATGATTCAGGGTGTCACTCAACTTTCATCATCTACCACTTGGTCTCGTTGAGCTCTAAGGCATCACGCACACTACACCATAAGTAGCAAGGCTCAACATTATCCCCATTTATTTCAACAGCGATGTGATTCTCATGCCACGCACCTCTAACCGCACACCACATGCGAACCCACAAATATCATTCATTAAAATCACAATCCTACACCATTCAACCCTCAAGCCTTCATCATTCACCTCGCAAGCCTTGTTTGTTCAACCCACAAGCTTCACCACAAGATGAAGGAGAATGGTATGGAAAGCCTTCAATAAAGTTATCCCTTCTCATCTTTGACGCAAATTTGCTTTTCTTCAAATTGTATTTTGCTGCTCAAATTTTTTTAGAGTACACTTGAACTTAATAAAAATATTTTGACTTGTCATATTTTGAATTTTAAGCGGTTGAGTAGGTGTTGCATAATTGAACATAAGCATCACTTTGGAAGTTCTAATTATCATGATGGCTTATCTTTTAATTTAAGTCTTTCATATTTTTTGATATTTTTATTCATAATTTATAATATTTTGCATCATATTTAAAATAGCACATGTCACACCAAATGTTAAGCCCTATGCTCCACGGAAACCTTTGCCCTATGGCATGTTATTTGCTATTGATAAGTCTGATTAAGCATAACACATGATTTCTATTCACAAAGCCATATAATTGTTCATAAGACGAGCATAATTATGCAACTAAACCATGTTTTGATTTATGGCATGTGATTATTTGGCATTTTGGCTGAAATAAAGTAAGGTATGATAACTTTGGCCTAGATGGACACTTATCATATCACAACCACTCAAAAGACATCAACATGAACCTTTCCCTTAGAATTGTAGATCGAGTCAACAAATCAATGGTCGCAACCTAATCCTATGTCATAATTGTAACTTATTAGAGCCAATAATTTTCAAAATTATTTTTTATATAAAATGTAAAGGACATTCTTCTAATAAGTCTAGATGTGATCTAACCCAGGTCATAATCAAACTAATCTTTCTTTATTTATGGAAATTTGTTCAATAATTATATTTTCTAATTAATGTTTTCAACATTGTAATATTATAATATTTTTTTCTTCATTTATATACAATTCACTCTTGTTTACAATGTAATTGTCTCATCCATTTGAAAGTAATTAGTAATTTATTGGTACACCATTACAAAAAATTAGGTATGTTTTATGCATAAAATTGCAAAAATCTGAGTCATTGGTGTTAAACAAAAATTACTCATAATATACAAAATTTTAACGCATGATTTATATCATGTTTGGCATGATAAGTCACATTTTCTATCAAGCTATGTCATGGCCTCACATCCATGCATGCATTCAGTATAAATGTTCGATGATGAAGTCCTTAGTCCTTAGGTCAGCATTATTTATATAGTAGTTCATAGCTGGTCAAGTTGAATAATTTAATGTCAATTCCATAGAGATACTATCCATAAAGCTGCTAGAAGGGTTTAACCAAGAATTCTGTCTATTCAAATTATCAGTGTGCCATGCCAACTAAAATACTAGTAATAATAAATCATACTGGAAAGCTTTAGTTGAAACGAATAACAAAGTAAGAAAAAGGAAAAAAAAATCAATTTGCACAAGTTTTGTTGCAATACAACACAAACCTTCCCATTGACTTGTGCTTGAAATTCTTCCACAATACCAGAACACTTCAGTCGATATAAGATCTGTTATATGAAAATGACAAAAAAAAGATGAATCCAAAGTAACATCAAGACAGGATAGAGATTAATAAACGTGACCAATATATGTGAAACAAATAACTTACACTCCTCCATGCTCTATGCCCAGTTGACTTTCTATAACCAAGAGCCAATTTTATGCCTGAAACAACATCAACCTTTTGCAGGACATAATGCAAACAAAATAAGAATCATACCAGCTGAGTCAATGAGGGTTATCATCATAACAAATAAACTGACCTTATTTTCTGCAGCTTCTAGTTTTTCGCAAATAGCTTTCATGGCTGGTATATAATCCTTTATATGCACATCTTCTTTTAAACAATCCTCAGAACCTTCAATGGGAAAAGAACATGGTTCTGCATCACTAGATTCATTCAACATTTGAGGCCAAACTGACCTAGTGATTTCAATCCTTTGTTGAGGATTCAAGTTGACATTTTTTGCATAACGAGACAAATACAATAAGTTAGTATTTACAATTTTATCAAATTTTGGTCTATTTTCCACATTTGCAGATTCTCTTTCCCTAACCATAGTTGACTGCTTGACAATCAGCTGCTGAGATACAAGGCTCCTCACAACATAAGAAAAGTTGGTTCCTTTGATATCAAGTTCTTTAGAAAGCTCGCTCTGGGTTACTCCACTACTCCTGCAAATTAATATAACGAACCAATTGGACAGTCAAACTCATGTGAAGTTCAACAAAGATTATTTAAGTGACCAAATACATGTATTTGTATAAATGATAAAAGCTTCATCACGAAGCAACAGCCATTAGGCATCAAAACCATCCTCTATAGTGCCAGCATAACACAACATGAAGCCCAGCAAGCAATCAGTTTGAACATGAAACGAGTATAGCATTGCTTTTTTCAATTGCTCGACAGCACAACCGTCTTCACTATAGAAACTTCTCCGATGATCGCAGAAAAAGACAAAATAACCCACAGCCCTTACCAAGTCACACATAAAACAGTAATCCAATGTATAATAACAGTTTATAACATGATGCATCAAATCTCCTGATTTAAGTGAGTTTCCAATGCAACCATACTGAACGCCAAAAACTTGTGTACGACTACATAGCCTCCTAACTAAGCAAAAAATCACATGACAGTTAAAAAACTACTACGAACTACTACTATCAAACATTCAAAGGAAAAGCAAAGAAGAAAAAGCATGGATGTTAAACCTTGCCATAGCAAGCCTCTCCAGAACACGTCTCTGAATTTGTGAAATCTCAAAGTGTGGTGCTTGCTTCAGATCATAAAGCCCCAAGAAACTATCCCTCAGGTGCTCCTCAGCAACTATAGTCAGCCTAATCCTCTCCATTTCCTCCATAGATCTCTGCACAACCTCCTTCCCTTCCATAAAAGAGCCAGAGACCATGAACCGGAGACCTGGATGCGATGCGAGACGCCCCCATATAACTTTCTTGACAACATCAGAGAGCTCAAGGCTAGAGGAAGAAACAGACGGCTGCAAGTTCAGCCATAACTCTAGGAGGCGAATTCCAGAGGCACCTCTTACGCAAACCTCCTCAAGCGCCGCAGAAATGATGTTGTCCATAGGGAGGATGTGATGGAGAACCAAGGCAGACCTATTGCAGAATATCAAATCCCGTTTCTCCCCCGTTTTACCTTAAACCCCGGATTTAGTAAAATCGCGCATAAGATAAATTTAACTTAAGGCCGAAAGTCTGACAAAATTCGCTTCTTCACACGCTGCGGATCTCACTGATGCTTCTCCAGCTAGCTGCCGTCGCGACTTCCTCGCTGTTCGAGGGTTCCGCCTAGTTGGTGGCCGAGTTTTGTGGGAGACATGACAAGTTTCGGGCTTTAGCATAGTTCGCAAATCTTAAAAAATTCTAATATTTTTAATTAGATATCAACAACAATTATTACTTACATGAACGCATCAATTTAGAAAATCTTAATATATTTATAATTTATTTAATTGTAAAATATTAATTTATATTTATAAATTAATAATTAATTATAACATGAACTTATGCTGATCATAAATTTTTTGGCACATAGACAAAAAAATAATTAATTAAAATTGTTAATTTTTAATCAAATAAATTAACATATATATTTAAAAATTAAGGTAATCTAAAAAACAAATATTTATAAACTTAAATAACTTGATATTATTAATATTTATTTGTCTAAATAAAGCTATTATTTAATTAACTAAATAAATAACTACTTAATAATTAATAATTATGTCTTAATAAAACATCATAATAACATAAATTTTTAAATCTTTAAATAAGTAGTTAAATAAAATAACTTAAATAATTTGACATTTAACCCACAAAAAATTTATTAAATTCAAATTTATAGAATTTATTACATCTAACTTAAAGATAAATTCTACTTGCAATCAAATAGCCCATAAGATTAATACAGTAACTCAAAATATTCCTATTACGAGGCACAAAGAATTAGAGTTTATAAAAAGATCTCACAAAATAGAATCATAGATTTTAAATTGTTTGGACAAAGAATGTAGCAAAATCAAGTCAAACTTAATACACGTTAATTTTTTTTTATTTGAATTTATTTTTACTTAATTGAGTTTCAACTAATTTAGGCTTAAATGTTATGAGTTCTAAGCAACTTTGAACTGGCACATTTACTACTATTAAAAAACATTTATAATTAAAATAGTGACAAAGAGAGTATTCTTTAGGAGATAAATACAAAGAAATTAGTTAAGATAAAGAGAGATAAAATTTAGGCAATTTTTTTAAACTAAGTGTGGTTAGGAGCTTAATTAGGTAATTAAGTATTAATAAAAAAATTTAAGAATAAGTTTAGTGACAATTAGTGACCACATGCCACGTTGACCGACGCACGTGTTACGTAAGCCGCCGTCACTAATTGCTAAAGTGATTTTTTTTTTGGTGAGATAAGATAAGAATGGCCACTAGGCTATGAAAAGAACCAAGATTTTAGAGATACAGAGTTCGTACTCATCAAACAAATCTAAATTCTTCAATTTTTATTCTTCTAAAAAGTAGAGAGTAATAAACCTACTTTAAAAAAAAAAGTGTAGTTTAAACTTGAAATGGTTCGTGACCGCATCAAGTTTATAATAGTTTAATGGATGACAATCATATGAAGTTAATAAATTCATTTGAAATGGACAAATAATAAGAAGTTCATTATGACATAACCAAATTTAACGTACATGACTCTCAAGTTTGTAATAAACAGATAAATAAAACGTAATGCATTACAAAAAGTATATTGTCTTAAATCCTAAACCGCAGACAACTATCTTCCTCCTGATGGTGGCCTCTAAGATGGTTACGTCGCCGACGCATTGGCGTCTGTCATCGCATTCGGAAAAGAAGCGAAATATAACGTGTTAATATTATAAAATCTAAGAGAGCAAGACAACGGTAAGAGAAAGATAAGCATTATCTCATGTGTAAAATCTAACGACTATAAGTAAAAGGAAAAAAATGCCGACCGTTAATATTATGAGGGCACGACCGTAGTGACCAAATGTTTTGCATATACTACAAGTTCACGCTACCTATTTTCATCCATTGTTTTGAATCTATTCAGACGAGTCGGCCCCTGAATCGCAGGTCGCAACGCGACTAATGCGGCTCTACACCGAGAGATGGCCAATCGAACGATCCGGTAGAGTATGAAATTCATTTATGTATGTCACTATACAAGTAGAGTATAATCGTGACACACACGCGGAGATGGTTCAACCATCAAAATCCCAATGCAAAGAATCACATATGGGCATGGATAATGATATATGATCGCTCGCCACAATTACAATCACAGAGGTCATTATCAAAGAAATCAACTCAATGATCACCGATTGCCAAAACCGCAGATCTCAATGGGTTGATATTTACGTTCGTGGAAATGCCTAACCTCCCTTTCGCGACGCTAATGGTGTGGACATCTTTTGAGTATAAAACAAGTCGACTTCCTCGGCTAAGAAGTGGATAATCGCTTTCATGAAGGCTACTAAGTTGTATAAAGATAGCATTAAAGCTCGAATAGGTAAACCACGCGTCTGGATACCATTAAAACACTCGATGCATTCCATCACCGCCATAACGCATATCACCATCGTGCACAAGGGACCATTTTATAGGGTCACGCTTTACAATCCAATTGTACGCTTCTTCTTTAACATTTTTAATATCTAACATTAAACGGTTGAACTGATGAATATCATCGATACCGCCATATACATCTTTTGGCATAGAAACTCAACATCACCAATCCAACTGCAATTTTTAAAATTTTCAAAATAGCGCAAACAATGCTGACGCCCATGAAAAAATTTCTTTGTATCCACGCAATAACCAAAGATATTTATCGATATTATGCACAAATCACATCTAGTAGACACTACGCAACACATCAGCAAAGAAGAACCACAACCACGAATCAACATTCTCGGATCCCACAATAGGAAAAGCTAGAGGAAACAACCCATTATTGCCGTCGATTCTTACGGTTGTTAATAATGTACCACGATACTTGCCCAATAAAAAAGTACCGTCTAAGCTCAACACTGGTAGGCAGCTACTCCATCCCATTATTGAAGGTCCAAAGGCTCAAAAAAGTCTCTGGAAGCGTATGCTAGATCAATTGTAGATTGTACTAGTAAAAACCGCAATTGATATAAAGAATGAGAGTCCTATAGGACTCTTCCCAGCTGCCGAATATTGCTTTTATTTTCTTACGAGTTGCATCCCAAGCTTTCATATACGAAACTTTAACATTGAATTTCGACTTCATTCTACCTATAATCTCTCCAGATCAATCTGGTGCCTGATCACAAGTATGATGAAGTACGCTATGAATTTTGAACTACACTGCCGATGACCGGATGCACTTACTGACACACATCTATGATTTTCACCAACTCTTGATATTCTCCAAGCACCCCTAAATGTTTGCGCCGCTACAATGCAAATGCCACTTACAGGGCCTTGTAAGACTATCGTTGTACATACAACCATGTAGTTCTTCCGGTTAGAGGTAATCGCTTGAAATTGAACATTATTTATTATGCACCACCCAACAATAACAAATTGCAGACTCCATTTACTTACGAAACACATACCTTCAGGTCATTTGGAATTTCAATTTCATCGTTAGGCGCTGCCGGATGGGCCGCCAAAGTAAACATCATTGTCCCACTCTCGTAGTTTCACACATCCAATATATTCATTTGTGGGACAACATATGACTCATCAATATTATGAAATGAGTGATTTTTCAGACATGATTATATTCTCAAGCACGTAGCTTCTAACCCGACCAATCATCATCACTAATATCCGCCGGACTCACTACTTGAGCCACTACTCATACCGATACTCATCTTCGACTAAAGACTGAGGCACATACAGTTCATCCAACAATAAAGATCGCCAATCGCCATATACTTATAAGTTGAGCAACAAATTATCATATTAATTATTACAAGTATAATCGATAAATATATACTACCCGAATCAACTCATCAAAGCTTGTATCCCGGAGGTGTTTTGATGAAATCTGTATGTGTTAATGGTATATCTATTGACCTTACTACCGGATCAGCTGATGTGGATGCAATATTAACATCTTCCACATCGACATACAACACCAACATTGACGGAAGCTTCACAAGTGTAATGCTTCATCGCCGATATTACTGACGTTATAAATCCACCCAATCGCATAACGACTGTTAGAGTGACGGCTTCGATCAATGTGCAAGATTCTCATAATTGTTACTTCAATAAGGTGTCAGACGAACCTTAACTACGATTTCGACCTCCCACGTAACTTGACAATCGCTTATCGATACTTGGCCGCTCCATAAAAGATCAAATAAATTCTTTGTTCATTCTTGCCAAATAAACTATATAGCTACTTAACACTGAATCGCACGCAAACATATAACTCAAATCCCAAACAAAAGTCTAAAAATACTACTTCCTACCATACATACCCTATTACTTTATAAATTGATAAGTAGGATTTACCGTGAGTTTACAAATAACGACGGAATGTGCAAAAACAAGTCAAATCCGCACAGAAACTTCCCAAACAAAATGGAGCCGAATCATCAAAAGTTTGGCTTCCAAACCCGCTATATGAGAGAGGAAAGTGTCAAACGCAAACGCGCCGTCGGCAAGAAAAACAAGTTTATTTCAATACCGAGGAGACGGCACAATGCAAGGGTTGGAGATACGAAGCTCGGAGGTTCGCGTTGCAGAACGGCTCCGAACGGGATGTTGCGCGGCTCGAGAGGGGAGGAATCATGGAGGAATCGAGAGTCGGAGGAGCCAAGTCGAACAAACCGAGGCCAATCCCCTAATAGTGTAGGGCCGCCCAATTAGTGGCTCCTTCAGACTTAACGATACTTACGCCACGGAGTCGACGATGCGGCCACCTTAATTAGGCAACTATATCTATTCTTAAATTTTTTTTATTAATACTTAATTACTTAATTAAGCTTCTAATCATATTTAGTTTAAAAAAATTGCCTAAAATTTATATATATTTTAATAATTTTATACTTAAATAATTGAATTCTAAAATATTTTAAATATATTGTATGTCGATATATTTTAAAAAAAATTGGTTTGTGTGCTACGTCAGGTAGAACTGACATTAATTTGACACATTAATTTATCGAACTCAACATACAGCTTTAAAATCTTATTTGAATTTATATATTTATTTATCAATATCAAGCCAAATCTAACTAATTATATGTGTAATATTACTGACTTCAAAAAAATAATAGCCTGGTTATTAGATGAAATTAGATTCATATACTTTAATCAAAACTCACAAATTCATTAAATATTATTTAAGTATTTTAGTGAAATATAAATATTTTGAAGAAAATATTTAAATAATATGCATTTGATATTTTTATTGTGTGTGTGTATATATATATATATATTACAATCTTTTATTATTATATAAATCTGATATATATAAATTACAATCCTTTATTAAGGCCAAAGCAATGTGAGCGATAAGAGTCTTCTGAAATGGAATGGCATCCCATTTTGATTGATCAATTAGGGGGATCGCTAAATGATTGAAATAGCAAAAGAAATTTCTTGCATGTGGTGATAATTAATGATAGCAAAACATTGGTTGATTAATAGTAAGTCAGAGAGATAATGTCTTGTAATGGCTCATTGATCCTTTATGAAAAGTCAAATCTAAGATGGTCACATGGATCACTTGGATTTGTTGCAAGGTAGGATAATTTGATATTGGAATTAGGCCTTACTCCGGACTATGAGTGGTTAGTTCCAATGAGGGAGGTCTCATTAAAGAAGTGCCTTATATAATGAAGTTCTATTGAAAGTAAGAGACATCAAATCAAAGCACACCAACAAAAAGTTGTACATGGTTAAACATTGTTATGGATGTTAGAAATGCTCTGAATCTAATTGAACGAATCATCAAGATGATAATAATGGGAAAAAGAGTAGCTAATGGAGTTAACACTCTCTCTTGATTCTCTTTATATAATTCTAGCTACTTGTTTGTTGTGGATTATATTTTGTACAAAATTTTCATTGAATGGCTTTTAAGAGTCATTTATCCGATTAAAGATAAAAGAATCGATGTATTTGGATTACTTTAACTTATTTGGTTCAAAACTCTACAAATACATTAATTTCTTTTTTTTTTGGCAAAATAAATGTAATGTAAAAAAATTTTGAGATTATCGGCCATGACATTTACGACCGGTATGCGGCTACCGAGAATCGAGGTCGGCCATATGGCGGTAGTGGCCGTTCGCGATCGACGGCCAAGTATCGGCGGATCGATGGCGATGATCACCGACGATGGGAGGTCGGCGGCGATGGCGGAGGCGGGCGCGGTCGGTGGTGATGGGCGGTGGCGGCGACGGTGAACACTTTACACTGGCCGGTGTATTTAGAATTCACCCAAATACACCCAAAATGACTATTCTAATGCATTTCAAATACACTACAAATGCATTGAAATTTTATTTTGCACCATACGAAACACTAAAAAATTAAATTCCTTGTATTTGATTTATTTTATACTCTAAATACAGATAACCAAATAGCCCCTAAATGAAAACTAATTTCGCTTTCAAATCAAATTCATTAGTCATTCGGATAAGACAAATTAGATTATATATTGTAAATTGATTTTTATATAAATATATTAATTTCCATTGCGTAGATATGAAATAGGCTCACTAATCTTCTAGACAAGTACTTTAAATTTAAATGTTGCAATGGTTATCAAACTTCATTTCAAATGGTTGCAGTAATATATCAAGCTTCATCTTAAAACATTTCTACACAAACGCTTTGCTCTCAACAGCTACAAAAATGGATAGAAATTCTCATCATTTGTGATCATTTAAATGTTGTTTAAGAGATCATCGATAAGTGTGTTGTAATAGATTTTTTTTTATTTTATTAAAATACTTTAGTTCCATCAAAACTGATATATTTTAATTTTTTCTTTAAAAGTTTTTGGTTGATCTTACATGTCAAAGAAGAGCATACATTGTAAGGACTTTCTTCACTTTGGGAAGAAGGGGATCTTACAATATACATATTGAAATAGTAGGATACTAAATGATAGTGATTTAAGTGAGCCCATATTTATGAACTTTATAAAAGTTGTTAAATATTTTTTGTTAGTTTGTAGTTTTACTTTTATATTTCCTTTCAAATTTTTTACTTTCTCATAATCAAAATTTAGTGAATGTAATCCAACATCATCATCCATGAAGTATAAACATATATCTAGAGGACATGTAATTCAAGAATATGTTGATTAGGGAGGAAAATTTGCATGACATTAGGATGATTAACACTTACTAAAAGATGGACTTATGAGGCAAATCTAGTGACACTTGGTCAACAAAATGATAGTGACAATGGATACTTAACTAGGGACTAGTCCAAGATAGTTAATCCATATTTGTTGAACAAGTTTAGGGTTAAAACCATCAAATTATTTTTGTTGCTTTTACAATGAATCTTTATAAAAGAAAAAGGTCATCACAAATCTACAACCAATTTGGGATGTGCATGGTTTGTAATTGCAAATCATTTAAGTTTATTATTATTATTATTATTTTCAAAATGTCATATTTTATCTAAAATGTCTTACTTATTTATGATAATACTTATTTCATAACAATCTTTTGAAAATTTATAATGTAATTTATCATATGTGCTAATATGGCACAAAATTGAGTGGTAAATTTAGATAATTTTTTGCAAATATGTGATTATAATGATTAAAATAAGAGGACATCACACAAATCATGGGTGTACTTATTTAGGTGATCAAACATTGCATCAAAAAATAATATACAATACAAGAGGTAGAAATATCACCCTACAGTCGATTTAATCATTTAATAAGAAATTCTATAGCTGATAGGTCTACATATACCAATGATTTTTCTCTTGCCTTACATGGATAAAGTAAGATAAGATTTACATTACTTGAGTTACAAGTACCCTATATGGCAATCCCCAAAATTAATTACATCCCAGAAGACATGAGTCTCTTAAGAAAACTTTCGCTTAAAATAGTTGGCTATTATCTCATAGATTTCAAAAGCTTATGTCAAGACTGTTAAATATATAAGTCAAATGGGATAGTTCAAATTAGAATAGTACTTAATTTGATTCCACTTGAGGATAAGTAAAATGTGTTTTGATATTGAAAACCTAATAAACACTTCAGCCAACTCTATAGTTGGGATTTATATTTTTAAAATTGAGATTTAGTGTAAATTGTGTTGATACTTCATTACAATGCTATGAATTATATCCCAATAGCACAAGACTAGAGTAATGCCTAAGAGATGAGAACTTACACCTATAGTAGAGAAGAAACATGTAACCTCATATCCTAAAACTATAAACGTTTCAACACAAGTAATAAAGTCAATTTAGTCAATATGGTGTTTAAAAAATATGTTATCTTAGAGAGACCACACAGATCTTATGAAGTACTTATTAAAATGATTGAGTACGACATTAATGAATGAAATATCATCTCAAAGCCAAAAGTATCATCCTATGATGGACTTAATCATCAAACAAGACTCTTAAGGATGATATGTCTACGTGTACCAGAGATCTTTCATGCCTTTCATGGATAAAGTATGGTAAGATTTATTTTAAATTAGGCTACAAGTTCCCTTTAGAGGAAAACTCTCATAGTTAATTACATCTTAGAAGACAGATCTTGGAAGAAAACTCTTGATTAAATTAGTTAATCATAATCTTTATGGACTTTAATGATTATGATCAAAGAATTGATCAGTTTGGAGAATTAAGTAAGAAAGCTCAAATGATGATAATTCTTGTTAGAAACTAAGGGGAATAAGTAGAGAGTGTTTGGATACTATGAAGCTTAGTAAATGCACTAATCTATTTTACAGATAGACTTTATATAATTGAAGGGAGATTTATTATTTTTGAGTTGATAATTTATTAGAAAGTTAAAACCTATATCCCAACAATATAAGATTGTGAAAATGTCTAAAATGTGAGGACTTATGCTTATAGCAATGGAGAACCGGGTAGCCTTATATCTTAGAACTACAGTGTTTTATCACATGAGAGAAGCTCGACTTATATTTACTTAGGGAAGTGGGATGTATTACACACTCTTACCTAGAAATATGAACATATTCTGACTCTTCTGGACTTATAATTGCCTAAAAGGCTGTTAATTAATATCACCTATGCTTTAATTCATATGGACAAATCTCATGTAAGAGTAAGATGGTTAGTCTATTATTTATTATAAGATAAATTTAGGAACTTAAACTTACTCATTAATATTCTAAGATCATGACTAGCATGAGAATGCTTCTAACTAATATAATAAGATTTCAATTGTTAAGTATTTTTAGTCACAAAATTTTATTTAAAATACTTAAGTATGCAATTATGTCTACAATGACATACAATTAGAAAAAGGTTATGCACTAAATCAAAAGAGAAGGCAGGCATTTTCAAGAAGGATGGTCATTCTCACAGTCAAATGCCCCCTTATGTGCAATGAGAAAATGGCTCAATTCAAGGAGGAATGAAAATATACAATCATGATTCATAAATTCTAGGGGGGTTCTAGTTACTTTTTATATTTATACTTAAGGCCTTAAGATATTTGAGTTATGAGTTGTATTAATTTAATTTAAGTTGATTAATTAATATTATGCAAAAATTTTAATTTATCATAAGAGTCTACCTCATAAACAAGGCTTTCATAACACCAGCACATAATAAAAAAATATATATGAAAAGCATGTTGTTAGCACACATAAAATAAACACATTATAATATAACAAATTAATTAAAAAAGAAATATCAGTGCAGTCAAATCTGTTATACACCTTAGAGGAAAAGAACAAAAAGTGATAGCTGAGCTCTATCATTATACAACTTGGCCTAAGCTAAACATAACATAAAATAAAGTCAATAGGGGTCTTCATATCTTTAACTTTAAATATTGGATGCTCTCAGGTCAAAATCTTCTAGCCATTACTCATCTTATACCCCATAGCTCTAATCATAGTCCTATTATAAACTATATTAGATAAAAACCAAGTAAAATCTAACTACACTTACAAAATAGAGATTAACTAGAGCATATTACACATTAAAATAGTTATACTTCATAGAGTGGGGCTTGATACTAGCTAGTGTCCAAGCATATCCTAATGAGTTATGCTCAGGGATATATAACACCTACAAGAAAAATTTATTAATTTTATGCTTATTACAACATCCCCTTTATTGAGCACAACTCTATAGAAAATAATATTAGTCTAATATCATCATAACATACAGTTTATGAGCATACACCCATAACATCCACTTTAAAACATGTTATCACAAAACAAAAAATTAATCTACAATAAAGCACCATCCTAACTTTTGTGGCTTATTAATTTAAAGTGCGTGATAAGATTAGTGTGGTATTACAAAGCTAGGCTTTAATTTTTAAGTTGTACTATGTGATTGAAGATTTAATTTATTAGCAAGGATGAACATATTTTTAATTAATATTTTAAATATTAATTTCATATTATGGATTTAGCTCTTTAATCAAGTTGGTCTTAATGTTTTGAATAGCATGAAAAGTTATATATTTTATTTGGACGAAATCCATTCATTTTCAACACCCTTATCCTAAGTTAGATTTAAAGAGGTGAATTTTATGACTTTTAATCATCTTAATGTAGCATTAAGTTATGATTAAATCTTAAGTTTGAATTAAGTCTAAATGAGATTATAGTCATATGAGAAACATCTAACAATTAATTGGCATAAATTATGATTTTCTTTATGACACCTATCTTACTTTCCCTATCACTTTAATATATTCTTTTCAAATAATATTTTTTATTTTTATAATTATAAAAATAATTTATTTTGTTTAAATATCATTTAGGAATGTTTCATTGATGCATTTATGTATGTGCATTTCTCAATTTACATTAACTAGGAATATAGATAAGTAATATATATATATATATATATATATATATATATATGTATGTATTTTGCAAAAAAAAAGAAGAAGTAAACATTTATATATATCAATATACATATACATATACTAATCATTTGAAAATACATTCCATTGTTAAACCTACAAGTTAAGGAATCAAAGACCTCCTTTAGACAAGTGGTCTTGCGCCCTCTAATGTTCAAGCTTTATACTTGTTAGAAATGTACATGTATGCAAATGAATGTGTTATTTAAAAAAATTGTAATAATTGATAAGTTAAAAAATAGTTTAATTTACATATGAATCCTTCTTTACATTATCTTAAGCATATCATTGCTAAACTACAAAGACTATATACTCTAGAGGTTGCATCAGTGATGCACATGGTTATTATATATTTTTTTTTTCTTGTCATCTTCACTTATTAATTTAAACCTATATGTACATATCATTCATATACAAGAAAGTAGTGTTGAGATTTGTTAGTAATAATAGCATTAAGGACATAAACTTAACACTTGAAATTTTTAGACATGAATGCATGAACATGTAATCAAACATGCATATGTAAGCCAATAGTGAGGAATGATTAAGTGTTACAAAGTAATCTACTTCAACCATCATCCCCCAACCACATCACTTAAACCTAATTAAGCTTGTTAGTTAAGATATTTGAATTAAGATTATTTAGACACATTTGAAGGAATTAGATACTCTAAGATTATCTTGCAACCCTCTCTGTTTATTAAGTGATTTAAAAGTTGGATAAAAGACTTATGATTTGATTATAATTTAATAATAATTTAATATAAATAAGCTCAAAGAATAAATAAGCTTGGATAATTTCAAAACTGTAGTTAGACATGAAATATAAACTCAAAACATATAAAAAAATTATAAAATATGCATTAAAAATAAATAAGCACATACTAAAAATTCTAATGCATTTATGTTTATAATCTATAACTAATTAAATAAATGAGGAAAACTCAAATCATCAATCACACTCAAAATACCTCAAATTAATTAGAGATTTTGATTTTATTGAAAATTTTTCTGTTAGTTGAGCACAAAAAGAGGTTGTTCACAATTTTTGGAGACCTATATAATTAGTTATGGATTTTCTAAGTCCTATGATATTTAATGAATTATTAATCAACAATTAATCATAATAACAATGGTTTTATGAACTAATGACAACTATGAACCTTTTAACTTTTGTAAAGTGCCTTTATGATAGGTGATTGTATTTATGCATTTAAATATAAACTTAATAATTTCTATGATTTTTAATTAGTTATTAAGTAAATTTAGTCATTAAGTGCTATAAAATTCATAACATTTCATCCAATCACCCAAATACCGAAAAACATTTATGAGAAGTGTACATTGATATGAATAACCTATCATTAAAATTTTAAATAAATAAAACATGTATTTTAAGATTAATAAACTTACTAATTTTATGATTTTTTAATTAGTTATTAAGTAATTTAGTCATTAAGTGCTATAAAATTCATAACATTTGACCTAATCACCCAAATACCAAAAAACATTTATGAGAAGTGTATGTTGATATGAATAACCTATCATAAAATTTTTAAATAATTAAACAAGCATTTTAGGATTAAATAAAATATTATTATTTTTTGATAATTTTCAAATTATCCTAAAAATATTTAATAAAATTTAGAGTTTTAATTTTATTAGATTTTGCTCTGAAATAAGCATCCAAAGAGGGTTTAATTGCTATTTTGACTTAATGATTAATTTGTTATGAATTTTTAGAGTTAAAGCTTAATTAATTCCATTAATTGAATTTGTGATTCTCTATTAAGCTCTAATTAAGTGATTTCTCTGATTTAATCAAATTCAAAAAGTCTAATCAATTTTTCTATAGTACTTTATATTAGTAAGAATATTTTATCTCTAGTTTTAGCAAAAGCTGCTCTAAGAGGTATAATTTAGATATTTTTTAAAATATTTATATTTTTAAATTAATTATTCTAACTAAACTATTCTAAAAGAGCCTCAAAAATCATATTCTTTTATCTAATGGTGTAATTGACTTAAAAATTTTAAAGCAAGCAGATATTTGTAATAAGTTGTTGTCCTAAAAATTTTAATTCATTTTGAGTTATTTTTTTGACAATTATTAAGGAGTTATCATTTTTGAAATAAACTCCAAAATATTTAATGACATTTTAGAATTTTAATTATATTGGATTCCTTTTCAAAAATATAAATTCATAAAAGAGTAATTTATATATTTTTTCTAAGTTATTTGTTTATTACATATTTTTAAAGTTTTGATTCAAATAAATTAATTAATTGAATTTTTAATTTTTATTTAGCCTTGAATAAGTGATTTTTATATTTTAAATAATTCATAGCACTTAAACATTTTTTTCTAGGTTCATGGTTATGTGTTAGTGTTTTGAACCATTTTAAAGAATTTTCATACTTTTCATAAATTTTAATTATTTATTTATTCACAATTAGCCAATGAATTTCAAAAATTAATAACTCCTAAATTAGAAGCCAATTCTACTTACAATGTTTATTCTAGGTGACGATTATCACTATCTTTAATCTCATAAAATTTTAACTTAATTATATTAGTATTTCTATATTAATTAAGAAATTATTATTTTTGATAATTTCAAAACTAATATCAAAATTTTCAATGAAATTTGATGGTTTTAGGTTTATTGGATTCCTCTTGAAAAGATGAAATCATAATTTTTTTTTTTGCAAGTTTTAGTTGAATATTTTAATTTCTATGATTTTATAAGTTTTAGCTATTTTTTGCATTTATTTAGATTTGAAAATCCGCCTATTTTGTACTTAAACATGTCAATGCTAACATCACATTCCTTTATATATGTTGACACCTGATTGAGCCACACAGAGATGAAATGGATTGGGCATAAAATATTTAGATATGGACCATCCAATTTTTAGATCGAACGATCCGGATCAAAAGGGGAATATAATAAATGAATAATGAAGCTCTAATCATAGCCGTCTATTTTAATCAAGTAAAATGAATGGCCCTAGGCTCATCTTCCTCATAAGAGGTGGACCATGTGATGGAATCTGCCCTAAAGCCATTGAATTTCTCAAATTTTAAGTGATCTTCATTAGAAATCACTTCATTTTGCGTTGGAGAGGTTCAAAATGAGAAGTGCACTAAGAACATAAGTAAAAAAAAATCATATAATCACATCAATTTTTCATCAAACATAAAAAACTTATGGCTTGCCTAAAGTTTGTAAAATTACTCAATTAAGGCAATGTTGAGTGAATTTTTCTTGTCAAACTCGATCCTTGCCTCAAGATAAAGCTCTTACATGATCCTTCTTCTTTACCTCCTCTTGGATCATCTTCACCATGGACCACCACTATATTTCATTGAAATCCACTTGATTTAGTATTTTTGTGTGTGAAAATTGAGGGGAATAGGTTGGTCTTATTTCTTGGGAGGTGAAGAAGGCATTGGATACCAAATGTGATTTTTTAATTTGGAGTCGTAGGGACACCACGGAAATCATAGGGGATACTTATTGAATTGATTGGGTACGATATTAAGGTATGATGTACCATCTCGAATGATAAAAACATTACCCTATAATGGACCAAATTACATAATAAGAACTCCTGAGGCAGATGAGACTTCGTATATATGAGAGATCTTTCCCCTACTTTACATGAAGAAGTAAAGCAGGGTTTATTTTATGTCGGGTTCTTTAGTTCCCTATGGAAGCAAGCTTCCATAGTTAATTAGATCTAAGAAATAAGAATTTTCTAAGAATACTCTCAATTAAAGTAGTCAATAAGTATCTCAAAGTTAGATTATCATATGATTAGGTATTCATGGGGGTCAAATGGGAGAGTTCAAATAGGAAGATTTATTTGTGGATTCCAAAGGAGAATAAGTAGAGAGCATCCATGATACTAGGAGAGGCCTAGTGAGTGCCCCGGTTTACCCTAAAGTGAGGCTTTACATATTTGAAAGAGAGAATTTACTTTTTTGTTTAATTTGGAATCTTATTAGAATGGTAAGGCTTATAGTTCATCAACACAAGATTGTGAAAATGCTTTAGAGGTGAGAATTTATACTCGTAGTTGAAGAAAATAAGTAGCCTCGAATGTAAATCTAAGATATTTTAGCACAAACTAAGAGCATGACTTAAATCTAATTGAGAAAAATGGGATATAGTGGTCTACCTCCAGAGAGGATAAACACGTCCCGACTCTTATAGAGTTAGAATCGCCTAAAGTGGCCACTAGCTAACACCTCCTACGCTTTAAAATCATGTAGGCCGATCTTATATAAATACAAGATAGCTAGGCTGTTATTTAATTAAGAAAGAACCTAGAGTCCTAAACTCACTCCTCAAGAGACTAGATCATAACTGGCATGACTTAGACTAATGCAAAAATTTTTAATCTTTTACACCATTTTGACACTTTCATTTGGACTAAGACTTGGGATAATTATGTTTATATGCATGATGAAATAGAGTTGTGGGAGGAGGTGTTCTCCACTCTAAGTGATCACCCTCAAAGGTCAAGCATATCCTCTATCATGCAAGAATGGAGACCCTCCCTATTCAAGAGTGAAAAGGTATGGCATGCATGATCTGATAACATATATCATTCAGCTAAGGGGTTGTTAAATCTTTTATTTATCTTGATTATAAACTTAGACTTTAAGATGAGGTTGTGAGTTATATTAAAATTTAGTTATGAGTTAATAGTAGGACTAGAAAATTTAATTTTATTCCAAAGAACCTATCGCATCCAGGCCATACATTAATTCCTTACACTTTAAGAAACCTATAAAAATATGTTATTTTTATTGTACAAACTAAACAAAATAATCAAACATTTAAATTTCATAAAAAAATAAAAGGCTTGTGTGGCCAGGTACTGTCGTACACCCCGAAAAGAAAGAAATTGATAGCCGAGGTATACCCTTATACAACCCAGATTACAAAAAAAAAAAAATTATAATGAATTCTATGTGGGTCTTCATTCTTTATTTTTTCTTCATTTCTTCTTGGATTAGTTTTCTCCATGCTTCACAGAGCTTCCTAGGTCTTTTCCTTCTAGCCACAGTTCATCCTAAACCCCATAGCACTAATCTTAATTATTATTATAAAAAGTATATGTTTATGGAAAATAAAATCTAACTATACCTGCAAAATAGATGTTAGCTAAATAAGCACACAAGCCAAGCAGTTATATTTCACATATTTGAACTTAACACCCTACACATGGGTAATTAAGTCCACCTGCCCTAGTTGGATTATGCTTAGGGGCATAAGTAACATGCAAGCCAGAACATTAATATTTAATTATCATTACAGCGGTCCCTTTGGCATAATCCCCTGCATAGAACATCATTAGGCTATTAACAACTTAACATCCAGTCTGCACATAAATAATCTTAACATCCAATCTAAAATATTATAGCACAAAATAAAGCATAACATCACAACATACACCGGCCTAACCTAAAGGCTAGAATTGGTGACTTAGGATTCTAATGTGTGTGCCGAGATTTAGTGTGATATGTCTTTATCTAAGCTTTAGATCATTGTCTAAAGTTTCAAATGTTTAAATTACACATTTCACTTTAAATTTTGAAAGGATTAGTTAATTTTAATTTGCTTTTTTTTTTTCATTTGATCCCTACTTAACATCTAGTTGTTATAAAGAAAGGAAAGAGGTTTGACCCCCTTCATCCCTATCCTAAGTTATTTTCTAAAGGTGTGTTATTATGACTTTAGTTCCTTTAATGAATGGTTTATTAAACATTTTATTAAACCTAAGTTTGGGTTAACCTTAAAGAATATACTCAAACATGAAAGGCATCTTAGGATTAATAAAATTGAATTATTATCACATGGATAACATTCCATTACTTATTTTCATCATCAATAGCATATACATTTCTTTATTTTTTATGGTACTTGATTTAATATACATATCTATACATACATTTTTTTTTGATGATTCTTAATGCATGCATTTTGGTAGAAAAGAAATATTTCATCCCTTAGTTAAGTATATATATATATATATATATATATATATATATACACATGTATTAGAGATTTAAGCAAGTATGTGTCATTGTTAAACCAGGAAAGTGAGATAATCTAAGACCTCATTGGGGCTACTTAAAGCCTCATATTCTCAGGATGTTTAAACTATATATTTGCTAACTTAAATATATGTAAATATATACACTAACATAGGGATGAAAATCATGCAAAGATTGTATAATAACAAATCATTTATTCATTTAAAGTAAGGTTCTATCTCAAATTCTAGCAGGCATATACATGAATGAAATTAACCAAAGATGTGTCATTGTTAAACTAGAGAAGTGAGATTATCTAAGACCTCCTTGGGACTTCTTAAACTCTCGTATTCCCGGGATGTCCATACTATATGCTTGCTAACTCTAAACATATGTAAATATACACATGAATCATGAAGATCGAACAGTCCTTTAACATGTTTAAGTTACAAGTAAATATAAATTTCATTGCATATTTATAGCCAGCATTAACTTAAATTTTCATCATTATCTTATAGTTTTAAAAATAATTTGATATTTATTAGTGATAGTAGCCACACCATCATAATATTTATCCAACACATGCAACTTTGATATAACCATATTCTTTTATTCTTTTTGAAAACATGAATATATGACATAAATGTCATGCAAATTTATAATGATTGAAAAGGAATAACTAGACATTGTGATATAATACATTCAATTACATTAATTCCTAAGGAGAATCAAGTCAAATAAAACTCTTTAAGAGTAACCAAAGTTTTATGAAATTTAATTTTTAGTGTTTGAATTATTAAAATCTAAAGAGAAAAGACACTTACTTTTAGCCCCATCCCACATTGGTGACTTAATATATTTAAGGAAAGAAATTAAATAGGTTTTATGAATTGATTAGGTTCAAGTCATTAAGTAATCAATTTAATTACACTTCTAAGCTTCTTTAATTTAATTACCACTTAATCATTTACCTCTAATGATATACTTATGAGAAATTAAAATTTTGCAATGCAGTTGAAAGAAACTAATGCAATTAGGTTCATGCTTAAGAGTTAATTAGATTAATGAAGGAAATAGTCAAAATTAAGTACTCTTATGATTTTTCCATGGGTCAACCATAAATTCCTTAACGACTTTATATTATTAAACACATAAAGGGAAACCCATGAATTATATTTGAATTATCTGAACCAATCATTAGTTTAATTTGACATTTATCTTAACATTAACTTTTTAATTAATCCCTATTATTACATGTGTTAATTAACCCTCCTATGGAATTTCATTTAGAAAAATAAATAGAAAAGAGGTCCTAATTATTTTCCCTCATCATTCGCACTATCTATGATTAATCATCATTAATTATTTAATTTTCATAGTTTAACAATTTTAATAAATACTAGATTGATTAATGACAATAATTAGGATCAAAATTTCAAAAATTTTAAATTACATAGCCAATAATTCCAAGAAAATTATGAGAGGCAAAGGACATCCCATAGAATTATTCCACCAAATTTGGAATTAATTAGCCAAGTAATTAAGCCTTAATTAAGGTAATTAGCCTTAACTTCAAACTTTAATTAGGCACTATTCATTGGATAAAAATAGAGATTTTATTTTTCTTAAATTATTCTATGTCTAACATTTCTAAAATGGGTTTCTTTGTATTTTTAAAATTTTTCTGCAATTATTTATGATTTTTTGAAGTTCTAACCATTTAATTACATTTTAATGCCTAATTAACCACTTAAACCATCTGCCATGTGGATGTTGAGCGACAAACTTTCACGTGTGGTATGGTATTAACTATTTAACATGTCTGCGGTAGCGATGGCGATGATGTTTGTTTCATCCCGACCGTATGATCTTAGATAGAATAACTGAGATTAATCCCATGATTTTGAAAGGATTAAATCAAAAATGCTAGCGCAATTAATCACAACTGTCCATTCTAATAAGGCGGAACAGACGGTTGATGATTCGTCGTCCCTAGAGCACCGAAAAATGGACACCGTCCTCCTTCAATCGCTCGATCTGAGCTCACATGAGATCGTTCAATGGTGAAATTGACTTCAAAATGATTAGGGAGAAAATCTAAAGGGATCCTATAGTGAAAATTGCATGAAATTACATTTCACATCAAAAAAGATAACACTTAGGGGATAAATCTACATTGCCGATTTTACCTCACCTGATGCTGGATAGGTAGCTTCATCTTAAAGAGACAAAGCCCTGTTGAGAAGATCAGAAGCTGCCTCCTTGCCGATCGCTCTGTGAACCAAACATCGCTACAAAACTCATCGTAGTTGGCCTAAGGACGTCTTTCGGTGATCAAATCATTTAAGAAACAATTTGTTTCGACTCGCTGAAGTTAGGTGAAGGTGTGGGATGAGTTATTTTGGGTTTGATAAAGTTTTGAGAAGTTTGGACAGACGGGGTTCTCGAGTTCACTCAGGGGTTGGTCTCGTTGGCGGTGGAATGCATGAGGAGCTCGGGGGATGGTCTCGGACTGTGTGGAATGCTCTGAGGATGGTGTTTGTGAAGTTTGAATCATTGGGAGAAGTATACCCTCTTCCCATCTAAACTAGGGACTAAAATTAGTTTAGTCTTTGGCATCGTCCTAGGATAGGTAGGTGGCGAGGGTCGAGGGTAAGAGGTGAGAGGAATGGCAAGCATGAGGTGGTTCCATAAGGTCCATTGAGGTGCCATGGGTGAACTCAACCTCTCATGGCCAAAGGTTGAACCCAACAGCCTTGGGTTAGGTTGGATCAGTGGTTCACTTGTCTAAGAAGAGCCAAAGGTGATTGCCAAGGGGTAAGGGGGGTGGAGAATTCATCCAAATTGGGATTTTATCCCATTTGGGTGGCTTAGTTCAATGGGTTTTACCCAAATTAGTTTCACCATGATTTGGGTTCACTTTGACCTAGGCACATGGTGACCCAAGGATGATTCATGTCAAGTTTAGTTGGGTTTGGCTCAATTTGACCCATATGGGTCAATTTGGGTTCAATTGGGTCAAGTTGACCAATTAGTTAAATTAGGTCAAACCAATAGTTTGGGTGAGTTCATTTGGTCATTTTGAATGCATTGGTGCAATTGATTTGATTCAGTTTGAAGTGGATTTGGATTGGGCTCATATGATTCAATTTGGGTCAAATTGGTCATGTTGACTAATTTGATCAAATTGGCCAAATTGGCTTGGGTATTGGTTAGGTTTAGGTTCAATTATCATTTAGGAATGGTAGTAAGTGTTGGTTTGAATTGATTTGGATTAGAGAATGATTTGGCTCAATTGGACCCTTTAGGTCAATTTAGGTTAAGTGGGCCAATTGGGTTGGTTTGACTTAATTAGGTATAGTTGATGATTGTAGGGTGTTCAATGATCAAATTGGGTTAGATTGACCAAATTCAGCTTAGAGGCATTGGTTGCAATCTTTTGGAGTTAGAATGAAATTTGGCCCAATTTGACCATTTAAATCAAATTGGATCAACTTGGGTTAAAAGATGAAATTGGTTTGGTTTGAACCAATTGATTGTAATTGGCCAATCAAAGATGATCAACAATCATTATGGAAGGGATTGGATGAATTGATTTAATCCAATTTGGATTGGATTGAAGTTTGAATCAAATTTCATTCATTAATTGGTGTGAACCAACCAGTTGATTGGGTTGAATGGGTTGAGTTTGTCATTGTAGGTGAGAGGGTTCAATGGATTTAGATTAGTACCTTGATTATAATTGATTTGGGCTTGGTTGATCAAATCATTTGATTCAATTGGTTTGATTGCAAGTGTTGAAATAGTTTGAGATGATCTATTGAATGGTCGGGTTGATTGAGAAAATTAAATTCGATTTAGTTTGCTTATATTGGTTTGGGTTGGGTCCATTGGATCATCGTGGAGTTAACTTAGTGTGGTGTTTATTTTCGGATGGTCATGTGGACACCATGCAGATCGTAAGGGATACTTATTGAAGTGATCTAGTATGATATTGAGGTATGATGTACTATCTCAAAAGATAGAAACATCACCCTATAATGGACCTAATCACCTAATAAGGACTTCTAAGGCATGATGGGTCTTTGTATGTATCAGAGATTCTTCCCCCACTTCACATGAAAAACTAAAGTAGGGTTTATTTTATGCCAGGTTATTTAGTTTCCTATGGAGGTAAGCCTCCATAGTTAATTACATCCAGTAAATGGGATTTCATAAAAATACTCTCAATTAGGGTAGTCAATTATTGTCTCCAAAGAGGGTTCAAACTATCAAGGGATTGGTCTTTTAGAAAAAAATTAAATAGGATTGTTCAAGCAAAAGACTTATTTTTGAATCCAAAGGAAAAAAAGTAGGAAGTGCTCATGATACTAGGAAGCCTAGTGAGCACTCCAACATATCTTTTGGTGAGGCTTTATATGTTTGAAAGTGAGGGAATTTATTTTATTTAATTTGAAAATTTATTAAATTGCTAGGGCTTATAATCCACTAACACAAGATCGTAGAAATGCCTAAGAGGTGTGATTTATGTTCGTAGCTTGAAGGAAATAAGCAACATCAGATCCTAAATCTAGGGAGCTTCAACATAAGTTAAAAGCACAACCTAAATCTAAGCCAAAATGGGACATAAGGGTCCATTCCATGAAGGAAGATAGACTCGACTCTTACACAATCGTGAGTGGATGCCACCACTCTCACTTTAATTCCATGTAGGCTGATCTTATGTAAGTGCAAGATGACTTAAGATGTTATTTAATTTAGAAAGAGACTAGAGTCCTAAACTCACTCCCTAAGAAACTAGATCATGTTTGACATGAGCATATGACTTAGTCTAAAATGCATAATTTTATAAGTTTTTTAATACAAATTCTAATACAAATATACATATGAATGAAACTAAATAAGTACATGCTTTTATTAACTAAAAAGATAATCAAATGATCTCTTTGGAGCTACTTAAAGCCTCATATTCTTGGGATGTTCATACTATATACTTATTATCATTCAAACATATGTAAATCCATGCATGACTATACGAAAGAAAGCACTACTTTCACATGTTTAAGTTATAAAGACATGCAAATCCTATACATGTATTCATAATTACTATCACTCCAAATGTTACAATCAATTTATAACTTTTAAAAATAATTTTGAATTTATTAGTGATAATAGCCACATATATAATAAGATTAAGTAATTACATGCAATTTTGCATAAATAAATTTCATTTAATTTTGAAAAAGATGAATGCATGGTATCACATAAAATACAATATTTATGGTGATTGAAAAGTAATAGCCAAACATTTCTACATAATTCATTCAACTATACTATTTCCTAAGGACAATCACATTAAATAAAATTATTTGAAGAAAATCAAAGCTTCTTATTAATTTGATTTTGGATTTTTGATTGAATTTAAATAGGAGAGATCATTTGATATTTTTATCCCATTCTCATGTTAGTGATTTTAATATATTTAAAGACAGATAATTAAGTGATTTTTATAATTTAATTAAATTGAATAATTAAATAATCCATTTAATCACCCTTTCCTATGTTTCTTTAACTTAATTAATCCTTTAATCACGAGCCACAAATGATATGCACATGAGGAAAATAGAATTGCAATGATCCTAAAGAACTTAATGCGATTGGCTCATAATTAGAGATTAATTAGATTAAAGAATTTAATTAAGTACTTTTATGATTTTCTCACACTTATGGGCTAATCATAATTTTCTTAAGAGTCTTTATGTTATTAAACACATAAAGAGGAACCCTTAATTTAAATGTTAATCATCTCAAGTGGTTATCAATTTAATTTGATTTAATTTTATTATTAATTGATTAATTAATCTCTTAATTAAGTCATAAGTTAATTAAGCCCTCCATGGAGAGATAATTAAGAAAATGACTAAGGAAGAGGCTTCAATCATTTATCCCAATCAATCTTACAGTTAACAACCACTAATTATCATTAATCATTAGCATTTCAACCTTTAATAATTTTAATTAGAGTTAATTTGATTAAGGAGAGTGATTAAGCGTATGATTTTAAATTCTCTGATTTCTAGCCAATAAATCCCAATAAAAATATGGGTAGAGGACATCCCAAGGAATTAACATGCCTTTAGGATTAATTGCTTAAGTAATTAGGGCTTAATTAAGTTAATTAAAGAAACATTCCAACCCTAATTAAGCCTTAATCACTACTGAAAATCAAATGAAATTATTTTTATTAAATTCTCCTCCCTTTAACCTTTCTAAAATGTATTTATTTATATTTTTTAGATTTTTTTACAATTAGTTATGAATTTTTGAAGTTCTAAGTAATTAATCACATTTTAAACCTTAATTAATCCCTAATCCCGTCGGCGCCACGCAAGCGACTGACGTGATAGCGCTTTCCATGTGGAGTCACAGGATTGACCACTTAAATTATCTGACGTGATAGTTGAGTCAACGACAGCGAACGCGCTTTCGTCCCCTCCATCAAATCTAAGATCTTATGGTGGAGATTAATCCCGTAGTTCCTATATGATTAAAATCAATTTATCTAGTGGATTAAATTACGGCTGTCCATTTCAATCACGTGGAATGAACAATGGATGATCCGTCGTCCCTCGATACACGGAAGACGGACACCATCCACCCTCCTCCGCTTGATCCGAGCTAGTCGTAGCTCGTGAGGTGTTGAGATCGACACCAAAAGTTTAGAGAGAAAATCTAGAGTGATCTAATGGTGGAAATCATGCGAGAACATATTTTCCTTCACAAAGGGCAAAGTTTTTTTTTTTTTTTTGAATTTCTACGATATGCTAAAATTTACCTTGTTAGAGCTCAAGACTGGTGTTCTATCGACCGAGATAGATTTGTATTGAAGAGATAAAGCCCTGCTGAGAAGATCACGCCTCTCTTGCTTGTTGGTGGCTCTGTGGATCAAGCACCACTGGAATTCTCACCGGAGTTGGTCTAGGAGTGCTCTCTGGTACTCAAATCGATCGAGAATCAATTTGTTTCTCCTCACCGGAGCTAGGGAAAGGTTTGGGTGAAGTTAATTTAAAAGTGGTGGAGTTTGAGAGGGGTTGGATGGAGATAGACTCTATCTTGTTTCTGGTTTTGTGTTACTAACAATGGGAAGGCTCAAGGAATTGGAAATCTCAGGGTAGTTTGTTTCGACTCTCTTGAGCTTTGGAATGCTCTAATGTGTGAGAGTAAGATGAGAGGATTATACTCTCCTCCCCATCAAATTAGATGACTGAGATTAGCTCTGCATTGGGTAGATGTCCAGCCAGCGCAAGCGGCTGGGGACTTTAGAGAGATACTGAGGTGGCTCAGTTTGAGTGGGTGAGGCTTTGAGGTGGGCTGCCATGGATTTTCCTTGGCTTCCTATGTGTGTCAATGGGAGGAGGTGGGTTAGCTTACCTCCCTTAACCTATGTCTGGCCCAACTAGCCTTGGGCCAGGTTAGCCATAGGGCCAATGGTCCAAACTAAGCTTTGGGTGGCTGCCAAGTGTAAAGGAGGGGGTTTGACCACCCAAAATTGATTTCATCTTATGTGGAGGGCTTTACCTAATGGGTAATGGGTTAATTTGGGTTGGGTTGGATTTAGGCTGGCCCATGGTGACCTAAGGATGGGTCATACCAAGTTTGAGTGAGTCTATAATTGGTTTAGTTGGGTTTGGATCAACATGTAGGTCAAATTAGGCTAGGTTGGGTTAAGTTGACCAATTGAACAACTTGGATCAAATCATGGGTTGAGAAGTTCAAATGATGATTTGGGATATTTTGGTTCAATTGGTTTGGCTTGATTTGGATTAGATTTGAATTCGACTCATATGGGTTCATATGGGTCAAATGGGTTAAGTTGACCAATTGATCAAATTGACCAAATTGGCTTGGGTTGAGTGTTGGTTTAGGTTCAATTCATCATTTGAAGATGATTGTAGGCTTTGATTTTAATCAATTTAGATTTAGGAATGATTTATACCAATTTGACCCTTTAGATCAATTTGGGCTAAATGAGTCAATTGAGTTGACTTGGCCAAATTAGATTCAATCAAGGGTTTAATCATGTTCAATAATCAATTTGGGATGTGTTTGAGTCATTGGTTGTAATAAATTTAGATTAAGATTTGATTTATCCAATTTGACCTAAAAACTTGGGTCAAGAGGCCAATTGAATTTGATTTGGCTCAATTGATGGTTAAGTCATGTTTAATAATCAATTTTGGTTTGGTAGGGATCATTGGTTTCAATCAATTTGATTTAGAAATGAGTTTGGTTTGATTTGGCTCATGTAGGTTAATAGGGTTAGCTTAATGTTGACCTCACTTTTGGAGTGAGCTCTCAACTTCTTTATAATAGATCTAGGCCTCTTATAGACACTAAGAGTTCCTTAATCTTAAGACACTTCTAGTGATTAGATGAACACTTAACTTAACCCTAGAGACTTAGAAGAGTTAGCCATAGGAATAGGTTGTGCCTTAGGGATTTAGGAGGACTTGCCTACCTTATAGCCTAAATCCAATCCTTGCTTCCTTGTTTCAAACCAAACCTTAAATTTAGATTCAAATTCAGAAACCCAAATCATAAATCAATTCCAAATCAAGTGATTGAAACTTATAATTAAATTCAAACTCCAAAACCCTTCCTAAGTCCTTTGATTTTATCTTATAGACTTAGCTTTAACCAAATTTGAATCAACCCCAATTCAATTGATTTTCTTAATTATCAAATTCAATCTCAAATCAAATCCCAATCCAAATTCCAAATCAAATCCAACTATCAAGTGATTGAAACCCATGATTAAATTCAAATACCAAAATCTCTTTTTAAGTCATATGAACTACCTTCATATGCTTAGCCAAAACTCCTTCAAATCAACCCAAATTTCATTGATATCTTTATAAATCAATCATTCCTTTATTTATATTCACAAATATAAATGGAATCCAAATTGAAATCATTCAAATCAAATTGAAATAAATCAAACCAAATCAATTCCCAAGTTAAGCCATATGGACCCACCTACAAAAGCTTAATCAAATTTATTTTCAAATCACTCCAAACTCAAGAGATTTTCTCATAACCCATTTACATCTTCATTTATATTCACAAATATAGATGAAATATAAATTTAGATGATCAAAACTACACCCAAATCAAATCAAATTCCCAATTTTATCCCTTTTAGCCAAATTCTTGAACTTGGCTAATGATACCCAAATCAACTCAAAACCTATGGATTTCTTCATGATTCAATCATTCCTACAATCATTGACCCAAATATAAACATAAACCACAATTATCAAACCAAACTCAAGTCAACCTAAGTCAAGTCCATGTTGACCTCTTTTGACTTGAAATTATCATATAAACCAAAACTTACATGGCTTCAAATCACTTACAATTGGATATATTTTTCATCTCAAACCCATTGGTCAATATAACTAAACTTGAATCAAGCCATGATCAAGCCATTAACCCATTTAGGTCTACTTGACCCGAAGTGACCTAAAAGACCTTTTTGAGCCAAGTTCTAATTCGACCCAAATTGATTGAACCAAGCCTATACAAACCTCATATCATGATCAACAATAATCATAGGTTAGTAAATTGTCTTAAATTGGGTCAAACCAAGTCAAATCTAGCCTTTGACCAAGTCAACATTTAGCCCAAATAAAACCCAAACTAGCAAACATCGACTATATGCCAAATTGATTGAAACCATTGATTTGAGCCCACTCATAATCAATGATTGAACATGACCGAACCCTCACTTGAGCCAAACCAAGCTTAATTGGCCATTTGATCCAAGTTGATCCAAATTGACCTAAAGAGCCAAAATAGGTCAAATCACAATCTAACCCAAATTGATTGCAACCAATGCCTCAAGTTCATTCCAAATCACTTATTGAATTTGACCAAAGTCATAATTGAGCCCAAGGTGACCAATTGGTCAACTTGACCCAACTTAGGTCAAATTGACCTAAAGGGTCAAATTAGTCAAAATCTAAATTAATTCTAAATTTAACCAAACCAATGCCTACAATCATTTTCAATTAGCTAATTGAACTTGACTTAACACCTAACCTAACCCAATTTGGTCAATTTGGTCAAATTGGTCAAATTGGTCAACTTGACCCATTTGACCTATATGAACCCAAATGAGCCATAATTAAATCCAAAGTAAATTGGATCAAACCAATGACACCAATACACTCCAATTGGTCATGCGAACTTGACCCAACCCTTATTTTGACCTAATTTGACCAATTGGTCATATTGACCCAACCTAGCCCAATTTTACCTAAATAGGTCAAATCATGCTAAATCAAATAAACTCCAAACCACTTGAAATTTGGGCTAACCTACTTTTGACCCATCCTGAATCTGCCCAAACCAAACCCATGGCCAAATGACCATTTTACCCTTGGGTTTAGGGCATCCCATGAGATAAAACACATGCTCATTAGGTCATTTTATCCCCCTAGCCACTTGACATCCCTTCATAGGTCCACTTAGGAACTTAAGACCATGGATGACCTGACCCAAAGGTGGTTGGGTTGGCCATGATCTATGGGGAGGTGAAATCACCTCCCCATCTCCATTGGAGCTTTCCAAACAGCCATGGACACCCATTACTCCATTGGAAGCCACCTCCGCACCCTCACCCAACCAAATTGAGCCACATCATGCACTCAAGGACCTCCATTAACCTCTGTTGTGGCCAATTGATTAAGGAGAAGCCAAGCAAGCCGCGACCTTCTGATCTAAGGAAGGAGGGGGTATACCCCCCTCATTCTCACTCAAACTCACACACTTACACTCGATTCAAACTCACACACTCACACTTAATTTAATCCCATTGGGCCTCTGGGATTCCTCTCCACATCGCCCGACAGAATTAAAGCTTTAATTAGGGGTAATTAATTAATTTTTAATCTTAAAACTTCCTAAATTCATAACTAATTATAGAAAAATCCAAAAAATATAAACTTAAGCTCATTTTAAAGATATTTCAGAGTAGAATATAGAAGAATTATTATTAAATGATTTTGAAAGTAGTTTTGGCTTAATTAAGGTTTAATTAAAAATATAATTAGCATATTTACTCCCTAATTAGCCTCAATTAATCTCAAACTTTCTGTGGATATTTAAGAGAATGGCCTATGCCTCATCTATTTTTTTGGGATTTTATTATTTGCTTAATTAGGAAACTAATGAGTCCTAATCACTTTCTTAATGTAATTAATAATAATTAAGCAAATGAATAGTAAATTAATCAATCAATCAAGCTTATTAGCCTCTGTTAAGGATGATGAAGTCTAGGAAAATGGATTGGGGCTTCCTCTTCTAATCCTTTCTTTAGGTCTTCTCTAATCCCTCTTAATTAATTAATTAATTAATTAATTAATTAACATCCCTTAATTAATTAATTAATAAGATTAATCAAAATTCAAATCACATATGAACCCTAACTAATTAATTGAGAGGATTTAGGGATTGAAATTTGGGCTCCCATCTTTGTCTCTTCCTCTAAGCCCTTCTCACTTTGATTAGTTAAGGTTAGTTAAGGTTTAATTAGTTAATTGAACTTAATTTAATTGAATTCTATTTTCTAATAAGCTCTTTGGGTGTTCAATAACCAAAGTGAGAGATAATGAAATTATGGTTAGCTCACATGTGTGAGAAAACCATAAAAGTAGTTAAGTGAGATCCCTTAAGCTTAATTAATTATTAATCATGAGCCAATTACATTAGGCCCCTTTTATTTCTTAAGAGCATTGCAAATTTACTTTCCATGTGGTTGCATATCATATTGGTTCATTATTAATTAGTTAACTAACTTAAGGTGATGTAGGTAATGGTTAACTAATCCACTTAGTTCATACCTTAACCTAATTAAATCATAAAATCAACTTAATTATTTCTTCCTTAAACCAAATTAATTTACACATGGGGAATGGGGTTAGGACCAACAAATATCTTTCATTTTACTTAACCTAAACCAAACATTAAGATGAAAATAACATTAAAGAACTTTGGTTTGTTTTAGGTGGCTTTATTTAGTATGAGTGTCCTTAGGAATTAATTGGAATGAATGAGATCATATGCTTATGTTCTTTTGTTTCTTTCCAATCATGTTAAATTTTGCTTGCCATATATAATCATGCATTCATCTCTTTTAAAATTAACTAAATGAAATGGTTTCTTTTATGTCAAATTGCATGTGTTGATTTAAATTAAAAATAAGTGTGGCTATTATCACTATTAAATCAAATGTTATTTTTAAAAGCCTATAAATCAATTATTATAAATGAAGTGATGTTAATTACAAATATCTATAAGTTTGAATGTGTTGATAATATAAGATATGTTGTACAAAATTCTAATTTTCTTATCTTATATGGATTTATATAGGATTTATAAATGTATAGTTCATTTGAAAAGAACACAATATTTGTCTAAATCTATTCATATGCATCTCCATGTTAAGACTTAGGAAGAATTTCATATAACATATGTAAATCATACAATCAAACCAAATATGATTTCTTGTATGACTTCTCTTTCTTGTAGTTCTTTCTGTACATTCATATGTATCTGAGAAAAGCGGTATATTAGTCTGGACACCTTGGGGCTGTGAGGCTTTAAGTAGCCCTAAGTAGGTCTTGTACCTTACGCCCCTCGAGCAGAACAATGGCGTTGTACTCACTTAAAACTCTTATACATGTGTATGTGTGATGTGGCCAATGAATAAGAATCATAATCAAATAAATAAAATATAACTTTTACATGGTCTTTCCTATCCTTGTAATTATTTATATATCTATATGTATCTAAGAAAAGTGGTATATTAGTCCAGACACCATGGGGTTGCGAGGCTTTAAGTAGCCCTAAGTAGGTCTTGTACCTTACGCCCCTAGTGTAGAATAATAAAGTCGTACTCACTTAAAATTTTTATGCATGTGAATGTGTATCTAGCTAATGGATAAAAAAAATCCCTCTTTTCTATTAAAAAGGCATGCATTCATAATTCAATCAAATGAAATATTTAAATTCCAAATACACTTCTTTGCATTCATCATTCAAGTATGCTAATCATATGAATTGCATGTATAGGTATGCTTAGGATTTACTCATATGTATGATATACATGATGGAAAGAAATGAATAAACATGCATTATGTGATAGTAATTCATCCTAATTAATCTTAAGATGTCTTTCTTATTGAATAGGGTCATTTAGACTGAACCTAAACTTAGGATTAATTAAAACATATAATAAGCCATTCACGAAAGGAAATTGATTAATTAACTTATTTTAGAAATGTCTTAAGGTAGGGATGGAAGAGAGGTCCCCCTCTCTTTCTTCCCTTTATAACAATTAGTTATTTTGTGTAGTTCAAATGAAACAAAAGAAAATATTAAGTAAAAACTTGTGAATTAACTAAATTAGTTAAAGTGAAACCACCCTTTAAATTGAATCTTTCTACACTTAGGAAACTATAACTCTAAAGCCTAGTTAGAACATACCACACAAGCTTTAATACACACACATTATATTAAGTCACCACTTTTAGCTTTAGGTTAGGATGGTGCATGGTTTGATGTATATTTTATTTTGTGATGTAATATTTTGGACTGGATGTTAGGGTGTATGTTTTGTAGACTAGATGTTAGGTCGTTATTAGCCTAATCACGCTTTATGTAGGAGGTTGTGCTTAAAGGACCACTGTAATAAAAATATAAATATTTTTTGTTGTGCAGGTTACTTAGCCCTTAAGTATAATTCAAGTTAGGACATGTGGGCTTGCTTACCCATGCGTGGGCTATTAAGTCCAGATTATTCATATAACAGCTTGGGTTGTATGGTGTATTTAGCTAACATTTATTTTGTAGGTTTAGTTCGATTTATTTTCCTTCTTTTAATATAATTTTGTATTAGGATTAGGATGAGTGTTATGGGGGATTAGGATGAGCATTGGTTATAGGACTAAGTCCTATGTACCATATGATGCCTTTGAAGCAAGCACATTCAAATCAAGCCAAAAGAAAGAGAGAAATGGATCAAATCAAGTGAAGGAATGGAAGATGAAAAAATGAAGAATGAAGAATGAAGACCCCATAGCAGTCATCATTTCTTAATTGCAATTATTCTTTTATAATACATGTTGTATAAGGGTAGAGCTCAGCTACCTACATTTCTTTTTGGGCTGTATGGCGACACCCGGCCGCATCAAACTTTTATTCTTTTATGATAGCTATATAAAATTATTTGATGTTTTGTTTAACTCATGCATTAGAAAAGTATGCCTTTTCATTATTTGTTTATGATTGGTAATTGTTGTATGGCCTGGATGTGATTAAGCTCTCAGGATAAAAATAAATTTTCTATCCCATTAAACACCTCATAACTAAACTTTTAAAATAACTCATAATCTCACATAAAACTTAGGTATTAAATCAAGATAATAAAATATTTAAAAATCCCTTAGCTGGATGTTGTATGTTTAACATCATGCATAACCATCTTACTTCACTCTTGTTAAGAGAGGGCTTCCATCTTTACCAAATAGAATGGGCTTAACTTTTGAGAGCCTGTGATGGAAGAACACCTCTTTCTTTCTTGATTTGGCCCATAATCAACTTCTCATGCATTTAAGCATATAAAATCCCATAGTTCGTGTCAAAATAAAGAGTCCGAAATTAAATAAAATTTGATTAAAATTTGCATTAGATAAAGTCATTATTCATACCCATCTTGCTCTAGTCTCTTAGGGAGTGGGTTTAAGGACTTAGTTTTTTTTTTCTAAATAATAACTAGCCATCTTGCAAAAGCATATATCTTACATGGATTTAAAGCATAGGAGTTAGGCAGGCACTCCAAGAGATAATAAGTTTAGCAGTCGGGTGGTTTACTCTCTCTTGTGGAGGTGAACCATATGCCCACTTTTGCCTTAGGTTTAGGTCATGCTTTGGCCCTTGCCAAAGCTTCCTAGATTTAGGATCTGAGGTTGATGTTTCTCTTTATGGATTTCAAGCATAAAGCCTCACCACTTAGGCATTTTCACATATTATATTTTGGAATTATAAGTCCTAGATTTCTAATAAATTTCATCTCAAATAAATAAATCTCCTCAATTTCAAATATATCAAGCCCAACCATCAGATAGATTGGAGTGCTATAGACTTCCTAGTATCATGAGCACTCCCTACACATCTCCTTTGGCTTCAACAATAACTCTTCCCTTTTTGATCCATCACACTTGATCTTCTAAAACACAACCAATTTATTGATAGTCCTATCTTTGAATTCTTTGGAGACAATAATCGCCCACTTTAATTAAGAGTATTCTTAAGGGATTCACTTTTCTTAAGTTATAATTAACTATGGAGGCTTACCACCACAGGGAACTTAACAAACTTGATTTAAATAAATCTTGCTTTACTTTTCCATGTAAAGTAAGAGAAAAATCTCTAGTTTATTCGAAGACCCATCATGCCTTAGGAGTTCTTATTAGGTGATTTGGTCCATCGTAGGGTAGTGATTTCTATCTTTTGAGATAATACACTATTCTTTGATGTCGTACTCGATCACCTCAATAAGTATATTCTCAGATCCGCGTGGTGTCCACTCACATATACACACACAAATGAATCCAAAAATAAACACCACGATGGGTCAAGTGATTGAATGGAGTTGGTTTGACCCAATTGATTGTAATTGATCAAATCAAGGATGATCAATAGTAAATATAAAAGGTTTTGAATGGTTTGGTTCAACCTAATTTAGGTTGGATTAGAGTTTGGTTCAAATGAGTCATTTAGATCACTTAGGTCAAGTGAACCTAATGAGTCAATTGAGTTGGTTTCAAGTTGAATTGAGTTTGATAATTAATTTAGGATTGATCAATGGCTTTGATTGCAATTGATTTAGGTTTAATTGGGTTTTGGCTCATTTGGATATTTTGGAATCAAATGGGCTAGCTTGGGTTAATTGAATTGATTTTGCTCAAATTGGCTTGATTATGGCTTTTGGTAGGGTTTGGAATGAAGGTTTGAATGGTTGGAGTGCTTTTGTGAAAATCAATTGAATTAGGTTTGATTGAAGGAATTTTGGTTAAGTCCATAGGATTGGATTAGGTTAAGATGGGTTTGAGTTTTAATCATTTTGGCTTAGAGCTTGGATATGAGATGGAATTTAATTAGGTTTTGGTTGGAATAATTTGAGGTTTTGTTTTGCATGATAAGATTGTATATGGGGTTTGATTTAGGCCATTGGATGGGTAGACATGCCCTCTAATTCTGATTACCCTCCGTTGAAGAGGAAAGCCACAATGGTTCTCACTCCCCATTCTAAATAGCACTTGTCCGTCTTGCTATCCCCACCATTGCTCCAACGAGAGCTACTACCTCCTCTTTGGTTACCCCGAAGGGAAAGGCTATCTTAGCTTATGAGATAGTCTCCTCCACTTTCAAGGTAGGTACTATTCATGCTCTGCCTTGTTCACTCATACTCAACACCATAATAAAAATAGAAAGATTAAGCGGGAGCTCGAGGGAGTAGCCAAAGAGCTTGAGGCTGAATCACATATAGTCATGGAGGGTTCTCCCTGAGAGGTCCCTCCACTTCCAACTAGCAACATGTTCCACCCCCTCTCGGCATCAAACAGAGAGGAGGATTACTGATATTGCTTCCTCCCTCCAGGATACTATGAGGCACTGATAGGGAGCAAGGCCATGTTAGACTTAGACTATCCCATGCCATGGCGAGCACATGACGCCGAGTTTGATCCCTTATTTAATTTATGATCATTGATCTCTAGGAGTGTTAGAGGTCACATCCATAGAGAGAGAGCCATGGATGCTCGAGCATCTTTTCAAGTAGATAGGAGAGAATGGAAAATGTATGTTAGACAGTCAGCAGCCTCTGCTCTGATGAATTTTCTTGATTGTCCCCTCGTTAGGGCCGATCATTCATACATGATTATTCTTACTGGCACTACTCACCGCAGGCAGAGATCTTCCATTAAGGGACAATTGATGTTGCCCTCACACCGCTCTCCTCATCATCCACCATCACCCATACAACTCCCAGCACCCACCACTCCCATTAAGATCCAGAAACCCCCATCTGGGGAGAGACCATCCCCTTTGGTGATCCGGTAATGGCCAAAGGATACACTCCATCTACTCCACAGACTCATGTGAGGATGAGTTCTCATACTCAACCTCCTACTTCAATCTTGGTGAAGAAGGAGTGGTGACCCCGCAATATCGTAGTCTCACCACCATCACCAAAGACGTGATAGTATAGAGGGTGAAAGTAGTTTATATTTCCCATGGCAGATCTCCTAGGGACACCACTCCATCGATGAGAGCTATCATGAGCATATCTCTTTCCAGGTGAGCATGACCCTCAGCTAGCATCCAAGTTTGTTAGATGTATTGACATAGGACACAGCCCCTACACCACCAGTATTTGTGCATTAGATCGTTCCTTGGATGAAATCATAGCCGCTTACTTTGTCGAGAAGAGGGAACTCTTAGTAGCAATTGCATAGATTCTAGAATGAGCGGGTAGCATTTGATCCAAATGAGGATGACCTTTTTGAGGATTCAGCTGAGGTTCACATGGTCGACACTTGGAGCTCCCTTTAGAAAGATCAGCATCGTTAGGAAGGTATTGTGATTGAGGAAGATGATGCCATCCATTCAACCCAACACCTCCATCAATAGCTTAAATAAAAGGATGGTTAGATCAAACTAGATGGTGAAGAGGATGAAGACTTGTTAATAACCCTCCATGCACTTCAAAATCAGCCGCCCCACAACATATATCGATAGAGATAGATCATCTCGAGTTAGCGCATGTTCTAGATCAACTTAAGAGCACTTCTCCAGTAGATTAGGATAGTGGTAGCTTGCATAGAAACTTGGTGGATATCACCTTCACCCAAGAGAAGGATATCAAGTAGTTAGTGGAGCAATAGGTGAAGGATGGGTTGGCACAAACCCGAGGTGGCTCATATGTTCCAAAGGGTAGACCCACCGGAATTTACCAATATCCTAAGGGTTTTGTGCCTCCTTTCTTTAAAATCTTTGATGGTAGAACCCCCAAAGACACATACACACTGGTCAACTATTGCAATGCCGGAGGTAGAGACCTTCTTCTTTTCAGATTGTTTGTTAATAGTCTAGTGGGTGTTGCATTGGATTGGTATGTCGAACTTTCCAATGGTTCGGTAAAGACATTTGCTGAGTTGGAGTACCTTTTCATTAAGAGGTTTGCTAGAGCTCAGCAAAGGGTTACTAAAGGCAAACTCATTGTGAGCAAACAAAATTCAAATGAGTCCCTTGTTGATTTCATTCTTAGGTGGAGAAACCTGAGTATGAAATGTAAACCATAAATGTCTGAATAGTATGCCATTGAGATTCTCTTGAAGAATATCCATAGCCCAGTTGCTTTCATGCTTAACAGGTTTACAAACAAAACCTTGAAGAATCTAATTAACAAGGAAGTAAAACTATAAGAGGAAGTCAGACAGTTACCTTTTCACAACCAGTCAAGCAAGCCCAAACCTTAAAAGGCATTTGAGAAGAAGCTAGGGGCAGTCACATTAGTTGATGAGGGGAAGTGGCCAACTAGAGTTCAGTCAGACAAGCCTTGAGCTCGAGGTCTATCACCTCCTTGCCACCACCTCATCATCACGGCCACCTGCCACAGCCTCCACCACATCCTCATAAGATCATCGAAGTATTCTACCCGCCACCGTGTAGTAACATTTACCTACTATTATAAATTGAATAAACCTTATTTATTCAAGAGGGAGGTAGCCAGGAAGATCTTTAAGAATCTCTTAAAGAAGTTTGATTTCCAGTTACCAGAGCCTAAGATGCCAGAGAAAGTGGCCAAGAGTCACGATCCAAACTATTGCCCTTACCAGTGCATTCTATGACATGCCTTAGAAGATTTGTTTACATTTAAAGACTGGCTTGAGCATAGCCATAAGTTGGGCATCATTATTGTCCCTAAGGAATATCTACTAGAATAATCCTCTAGTTCTATTAGGATAATCCTTGGGGATACATGTGATATTCTTAAGATAGAGGAAGGTTGAGATATCTCTCTATCTCGAACCTCCAAGAAAATCATTTCTAAGATCATAAAGTTATCCTCACAGGTGCTTGAGGTAGCTCAAACCTCCAACTCTAAGAAAGGTTTGCAAGTTGCTAAGGACAACTAGAAGGAGGTAGCAGCCCAATAGTAGCAGCGATAGCCTCCACTTATTCGAGATATCATAGTAGTGCAACCACTGATTGAGTCTAGCACTCCTTCCATAGTTGTAGCTATAATTCCTCCAGCCAGCTCTTCTTCTCATTGTATCGATGGGTGCCAAATCTCACTGCTTACTTTACTTGATTTCTATTTTGTATCTTCATCCATCCAAATCTAAGAAATCAATGAAGCAAGCTGATTCCAGTTACATCTGTGTCACATCTGATGATCTTCCTGAGTTTATTCCTTTCGATAGCTCTCCAAGTTTAATTAATAATAAATCTAATTCTAATTATTTCTCTTCTAATTTAGAAATAGATTTTATATTCCTGAATCATTCAGGTTTTCCCATTGAGATTGGTTTGGAGTCATCTGACTTTGATGATCTATTGGAGAATATGTAGGTGAACCTGATGAGCAGGCAGACCTTTCCACTAAATCATCTCATGAAGTTACTGAAGTCAACCTCTGTAGTGGCAAAGTTCTACCTCCTAGGGTAGCACCTCAGGATAAGGGTAAAAAAGTCATTAGTTCAAGTAATCAAGAACCACCTCTAGAGGATGCTCCACCTAAGGATATGCTTGTGGAGGACCACCCCATAGTTGACAAATGTCCTCGTTCACTAGAGAAAGTTGCCAACTTAATTAAGCATATATGATTCCCTTGTCTTATCCAAATCGATGAGGGATTCATTGATCAAAGCTCTTCTTGATCCAAAAATATGCTTAGCTCAGCTGATCACTATTGGAGAGGAGGCATGCTATTCAAGAGAAGCTCATGGAGTTACATTCATTGATGAAGACCTTCTTTTAGGGACAATGGAGCACAATCGTCTCCTCTACATCACAATGGACATGGGCACATCCAGGTGCATCAGTGAACATTATAAGTCTAAACACCCTTGCCTACTTGAGGATTGACATCTCCGAACTTCGAGGAGATTGGATAATGTTGATAGGATTCAATGAGCAAGGCGAGAGGGCTTTAGGCTCTATAATGTTACCATTAGAGATAGATGATTGGAAGACATAAGCCAAATTCTACATAATCGATTCAGATACATCTTTCACTATTTTGCTCAATAGGCCTTGGATACATGGGAACAACATGGTCCCATCATCTTTACATCAATGCATTAAATTCAAAGAGGTGGAATCGAGTATTATGTCAAAGGAGATTTGAAGCCATTCACAGTTAGAGAGGCTGAGATATATGAGTATGCAACCTACTATCTTCCTTCAAATCAAAAAATGTATTCTCGCAAACTTGGTGAAAGTTCAAAAATAAAATAAATAAAAGAAAAAGAAGAAAAAGAAAAAGAAAAAGAAAAAGAAAATATATGTGAACAGAACCACAAGGAAGTAAACATTGGATTCCTACCACGCTTATTTCTCCACACATAGGCGGGGATGACTCACCCTCAAGTAGGTAGAGGGAGATCAGGATGGAAGACCTCCTTTGTTGGACTGCAGGAGCTATGTTCTGACTCGCATGAGCACACTTGCTATCCACACAGACTTAGAATCCATTTCAAAGAATGAGTCTCATGTGGTTAGCATGCCAACCAACCCCACTTAGCGGGTCCCTTTGGAGGTGACTAATTCTTTTATCTTGATTTTAAACCTAAGTTTTAGGTGAGGCTATGAGTTCTTTATTTTTAATTTTAAGTTGTTAAGTTAGGTAAAATGTTTATTTTTCTCTAAGAGCCTAATCATCAACCAGGCCATACATAAAGCAAGGAAGAAACTATGAAAAGGATGAAACTTAATGCACAAGCTAAACAAATCATCAATCAATTTATAAAGCTAAGCATAAAATAATAAGAGGTCAATTATGGTCGAGAAATTTATTATCAAAGCCAAATGAACATAAGTAGGAGATACCCATGATGCTAGGTAACTTAGCGAGCATCTCAAACTATTCTATGGATGGGCTTTATATTTTTGAAATTGATTTAATTTGTTTGAGTTACATTTTTCATTAGAAATTTAGGACTTATTATTTCATAACACAAGATTATGGGAATGCCTAAGTGGTGAGGATTTATGCTTATGGCCCACAAAGGAGAGAAGCAACCTAAGAACCTAAATATATAGAGCTTTGGCGAGGGCCGAAAGAAAAACTTAAATCTAAGGTAAAAATGGGTATTTGGTTTGCCTCTAAAATAGAGGACAAATCACCCGACTACTTGGACTTATAACCGCCTGGGAGTGTCCACCAACTAACTCCTCCTATGATTTTAAATTTATGTAGGAAGTCTTATGCTTATGCACGATAGCTAGGCTATTATTTATTTAGAAAGAGACTAAGTTTTTACTCACTCCCTAAAGAAACTAGATCATGTAAAGGTATGCTTCAAATGATCTAAATCTAATGTAATTCAAATTTCATTTTATTTTCTTTTCTGGACAATTATTTTGACTCAGGCTAATTGGATTCATATGCCTAATGCATGAGAAATAAAGTTATTGGATAAAATTAACGAGAAGGGAGGAGGTGTGTTTCCACCATGGCTCTCAAAGGTCAAGCCAAGTTTCTCTGGAAAAGGTGGAAGCCCTCCAATCAAGAGTGAAACAATATGCATTTGTGCATGATGTTATAAAAGAAAGTACTCATCCAGCTAAGGGTTACTAATTCTTTTATCTTGATTTTAAACCTAAGTTTTAGGTGAGGCTATGAGTTCTTTATTTTTAATTTTAAGTTGTTAAGTTTGGTAAAAGCTTTATTTTTCTTTAAGAGCCTAATCATCATCCAGGCCATACATAAAACAAGGAAGAAACTAGGAAAAAGATGTCACTTAATGCACAAGCTAAATAAATCATCAATCAATTTATAAAGCTAAGTATAAAATAATAAGAGGTCAATTATGGTCGATCACCATCATAAAAACCTAAAAAAATAAATAATTTGGGAAGCTCTACCCTTATACAACTCGGATTACAAATGAATTAAATAAAATTAAGCAAGAATTCATTGTTATGGGGGGTCTTCAAGCTTCATTTCTTCATGCTTTTTTTCTTCTTTTTTCTTTGGTCCTTCCTTTTGGATGGTTGGAAGGTGGATGCTCCAAAAAGGCTTCACATTGTACATAAGATGAGATCTTATGACCAATGCTCATCCTAATCCCTATAACAATCATTTCAAAATCCTAATTGCAAAATTTACATAAGAAAAAAGTAAATCTAGCTAGCACCTGAAATAAGGGTTAGCTAAACAAACCACCAAATCCCAAGCATGTATATTGCACTTATCACCCCACACATGGGTGACTAAGTCCACCTGGCCTATTAGATTATGCTTAGGGGTATAAGCACATGCATAGCAAAAGCATTTATATTTTATTTATTATAGTGCCCCTTAAGCACAATCCCCTGCAGAAAATAATGGTTAGACTAAGATCATCCTACCATTCATTCTACAAGCATACATCCTATCATCTAGTCTAAAACATATATCATAAAATAAAATCAAACATCAAACCATGCACCGCCCTAACCTAAAGCTAGAAATGGTGACTTAGCCTAATGTGTGTGCTTTGGAGGTTTGTGTGGTATGCTTAGCTATGACTTTAAGTTAGAATTTTCTAAGTGTGAAGCATGTTCAACTTAGAGGAGGGTTTCATTCAAGTTGTTTAGAAGTTTTGGGTTGATTTTATTTTGTATTTTGATTAGGTTCAAGTGAATCCTACAATTAATTACTAAGTTATAAAGAGAGAGAAAGAGAAGAGAACTTCTCTTTCCTTCCCTAACCTAAGTAATTTCTAAAGTGGATTCATATTTTTAGTTTTCTTTAGTGAATGTTTTAATTAATTATTTTAATTAATCATAAAGTGTTTTTGAACTATAAACAAACCTATTCAAAAATAAAGGCATTTTAAGATTAAATAAAATGAATTGAATTCACAAAACACACATCACGTCACTTCTTTCCCAACATGTATAACATGCATATGAATAAATCCCAAATATATCTATACACACCAAATGGGAATGTTTAGCACACTTTATGATGCATGCTAAGTAAGTTACTTAAGAAAATTTGAATGCTTATGATGCATGATTTTCATTAAGCAAAAAAGGGACTTCTTATCCAATTTTCACATGCACACATGAAAGTAAGAAAGGCATAAGTGAGTATAGCACCATTGTTAACTAGAGGTGTAAGGTATAAGACCTACTTGGGGCTACTTAAAGCCTCGCAACCTCAGGGTTGTCCAGACTAATATACCACTTTCCTTGAATACAAACACGTGTACAAAAGAAATGAATGGAAAAGAAAGAATGCAAGAGTTGGTATTAGTTGATTCATTTTTCTTATGAAATTTATATGTGCAAGCATAGGTATCCTTCTTAAGTGATAGTGTAGGCATGAATAGGATATGGAATTAGGCAAATGTTTACCAAATCCTATTCAAACTACACTAAAAGAGAAAGGAAGGAAAGCCTACACTAAGCACATCTTTATATCTTACTCACATGCAAGATTATATTTAAAATATAAGTTGCACACTTTCAGTTTTGATAATTGATTCATATATTTTAAAAATAATTTGAATTTCATAGTGATAATAGCCACTCATATTATTACTTTAGCCAACACATGCAAATTTGACATAAAGTAAATATTTTCATTTTAAATTTGAATTTTGAAAAGTATAGATGCATGAAGCCACATGAAAAACAAATTTAGCATGTTGGGTAAGAATTAAAGCAATGAAAGCATGTAAACACATTCACTTTTAATTAAATCCTAAAGACAATCTTATGAAAGTTTTAAAGTAAATCAAAGTTTGTTTAATGTGATTTTTGTTTAGGTTTGAGTTTGATTTAATTTTGAAATGTGAGTTGAGCTATTCTAACCCATTCCACATGTTTTTTTGTTTTTTTAGATGATTAAATTCATTTTAAATTTTGATTAGGTTAAGGTATGAATTAAACAAGTTAATTAACCCTTACCTACACCACCTTAGCATAGTTAACCAAGTAATTATGAGCCAATGAGATGACATAAAACCTCACAAGGAATTTAAATTTGCAATGCACCTAGGAAGAAAAGGGCCTAATGCAATTTGGCTCATGATTAATGGTTAATTAAGCTAATGGGTTTAACTTAAGTAATTTCAAAATACCCCTCACACATGTGAGTTGGGTTTTAATTTTCTTAATTGAACTTAGGCTCTTGAAAACCTAAGCATCTACCCAAAGTAGATTAATTAAGTTTTGGAAGTTTTTTTAGAACTTTTAGAAATTAATTAAGAGGATAATTAATGAATTAACCTTTAATTAAGAGAGGATTAAGAAAAGAAAAGGGGGTTAGGGAATAGCTTAAGGGAAATACCCCAAAATTATTCTCTAATCCTCCTATTCACTAGATCTAACCTTAATCAACTCTAATGAGGGATCAAAATATTAATCACACCTTAATTATTCTTAATTACATTAAGGGAGTAATTAGGGAATGCATTTCTAATTCTCCCAATTAAGCCTTCAATAAATCCCTAGAAAATTAGAAGCGGCCAAAGTCATCCCCCAAAACATTCCCAAGAAATTTGGGATTAATCAAAGGATTAATTAAGGAATAATTAGCAAAATAAGATTTCCATTAAAACTCAAAATTAGAGAAAAATATAATTTAAAATCCATTAAAATTAATTTTAGAATATTCTAGATGGAATTATCTTTTAGTAGAATTTACCTCATATTTTTTTGATTTTTATTTAGGGAGATATGAATTTTTAAAGCTTAGAGGATTAATTAAAATTAATTAAAACCTTAATTTAATCACACGGTTCACACGCGGTGGTCGCACTTTGCACATATGTGCGAGCCATCCACTAAACGTCATCAAGGCGACGGGATGCGTTTGATCCCGCTCGATCAAGGATCAAACCCGATCACCGGGTTTTAAAAGGATAAAATTGATTCTAAAATGTTCGCTTAATCTCGACAGTCCATCCAAAATGTGTGGATGGATGGCCAAGATTACCGCTGTTCTTCCGTGAGGATCAATGGAGACCATCCATGATCTAAGGGAAGATCCGAGCTCGATTGAGCTCAATTAGTAGGATTTTACCCACATCATCTAACACTAATGGAAAGCCTATCCAACGGTGAATTCTCATGCCATGACAATTTCTTTTACAAAAGACCAACACCTCCTAAGCCCAGTGTTCAAAAAATGTCATACCTCACTGGAGGTGATCACTGGTGCTCGAGTTCGATGAGGTAGCTTCGTCTAGTGGAGATGAAGCCCTATTGAAAGTTTCAAGCCTTGGGGTTCAGTAGATCTCTCTATGGTCCAAGCCCTCCTCTCCTTGCACTTGATCAATTCAACTCCTCCTTTCTTTGGGAACTTGTGTGAATGCTTGGGTGCACTCGACTTGGTCCTCTGAAGGAGTGTGCAAAGGCAATTGAAGTGAATTTGAGTATGGAAGAAGTTAGGAAATGAGAGGAGTCCCCTATTTTCTAAGGAAGAAAACCAAGAAAGCTTGATTTCAATTCCCTCCTAGGAAGCTTAGGAATGTCTCTGATGGCTCCTAACACTTTCCCTTACTCAATCGACAATGAGGATCTCTGAATTGAATTGAATTTGGGGGCAGTATATCTCCCCCTATGGCAATCGGATGGCCGAAGCATGGCTTGCCATTTTGATCCAATTGACCATAGGGAAAGGGTTGTTTTGGCTATTTGAAGTTGGCACATGGTTTGGTTTGAGCTTATGAGTGGATTGGCAATGTCTCATGTGCTTCAAATCAAGTAGAAGGAGGTTTTCAATTTGGCCAATTTGAGCTAGGGGGTTGATTTTGGCCTTGGGTCCATTTGGCTAACCCAAACCCATTGGTTGGGTGCACCACCTCCATAGTGGTCTCATTTTAATTTTGAATTTAAATATGTTGGGTATGTTGAGAAAATAGGTTTGGCCAAGTTTCATTGGATTTGGAGTTCATTTGATATGGTTTGGCTCATGTTGACCCATTTAGGTCAAAATGGGTCAACTTGGGTCAAGTTGACCAATTGGTCAAATTGCGTCAAACCAAGGGTTGGGTCAAGTTCATATGACCATTTAAAATACTTTGGTGGCTTTAGTTTGGTTCAATTTGGTTTAGTTTTGAATTTGGCTCATATGAATTCATTTAGGTCAAATGGGTCAAGTTGACCAATTTGACCCATTTGACCTATTTGAGCTAGGTCATGGGTAGGTTTAGGTTTGGTTAGTCATATGAAGTGGAACAATATCTTTGTTTCCAATCAATTTTGGTTATATTTGGCTCAACATGACCCCCTTAGTCAAGGTTCAAGGTCAATTGGGCTAGGTCTAGTTGGCCAATTGAGGCTTTGGTCAAGTTCAACAAGTGATTTGGAATGAACTTGATCCATTGGTTTTAATCAATTTGGCTTAGATCAAGTTTTGACATGTTTTGGATTTTTAGGTCAAGTTGGGTCAACTTGGGTCAAGTGGCCAATTGGGCTAGGTTAAGCTCAAATGTTGACTTGGTCAAGTTCAAACATAGTTCATGAATGAACTTAGATCAATGGTTTCAATCAATTTGGCCTATGGTGGATTTTGGCTAGTTTAGGTTTTATTTTAGCTAAGTGTTGACTTGGTCAACCCTTATGTTTGACTTGGTTTGACCCAATTTGATTGATTGATCATCCCATGATGATTGTTGATCATGACGAGAGGCATAGGTGAGTTTGATTCAATCCAATTTGGTTAGGATTAGAATTTGGCTCAAAAGGGTACTTTAGGTCACTTTGGGTCAAATGAGCCTAAGTGGGTCAAATGGCTTGGTCAAAGCTTGATTTGAGTTTGATTGAACTTGTATATGGACTTATGATTGAAATATAAATCCATTTGCAAGTGATTTGATGTCAAATGGGTTTTGATTCATTTGACAATTTCATATTCAAAGGAAGAATATAAATGGATTTGGGGTTTGATTTTTGAATTGGGTTTTGATTTAGTGATGGAAGCTTGTATTTATATTTGGATTCATGATTGTAGGGTTGATTGAATTATGAAGGAAAATTAAGAGTTTGGCTTGATTTGAAGTTGATTTAGCTAAGTTCAAGATTTTGATTTGAAAGGCTTAGGTTAGATTTTGAGAGGATTTGAGTTTGATTTTTAGATTTGGTTTTGATGTTTGAATTTATATTTCATTTATATATGTGAATATAAATGGATCATGAGAAAATTTAGAATTTGAAGTGATTTGATCATGACTTAAGCTAAGTCCATTAAAAGGAATTTAAAGGACTTAAAGAAATTTTTGGAGTTTGAAGGTTGAATTTTTGAATTTGGTTTGATTGATTTATATTTATATTTCATTTATATATGTGAATATAAATGAGAATATAAATGATTTATGAAAAAATTCCATGAATTTGAATTGATTTGATCATGATTTTGGCTAAGTCCTTAAGAAGGAAATTAAGGACTTAGGAAAATTTATGAATTGATTTTGAATTTTGCATTTAGTTTGATTGGTTTGAATTTATATTTCATTTATATATGTGAATATAAATGAGAATATAAATGAATTATGAGAAAATCTCATGAGTTTGAATTGGTTTGAACATGATTTAAACTAAGTCATTAATAGGAAGATTAAGGACTTAAGAGATTTGGACTTAGGAATTTCATTCACAGGTTTTCAATCATGGATTTTAATTATGGGTTTCAATCACATGGAGTTGATTTGAGTTTGGAGAAAATCAAATAAGATTGATTTGGAACTTGAGAAAATCAATTAGGATTGATTTAAAATTTGACTTGAAGGAAGGAAGGTGAGGAGTGGTTCAATTTAAGGGTAGGAAAATTTTTCTAACACCCCTGAGGCTTGAACTAATCCTATGGCTAACTCTTTTAAGTATCTAGGGCTAGGTTGAGTGTCCATATAATCACTAGATATGTCTTAAGACTAAGGAACTCTTAGTGTCTAAGAGAAGTTCTATGCCTAAGATGGAGGGTTTGAGGGCTCATCCTAAAAATGAGGTCAACAAAGGGCGCCCAATAGGTGTGGTGTGACTGACAAGGAACACCACACATATTGGTGTTGACCGAAATGATCAACAACACCAAAAAATCACAAGCACTAATAGAAGCAATCTATTTCTAACCCAAGGCGTAGAAAGAATCCAGAGCTTAATGCAATGTGGCTCTACTTATGTCCAAGACATAAGAGAGAGGGAAGAATCCACTAAGGGATAGAGTGTGAACCTTCCACTAGAGAAGCAGGTTCAAGTCATCCACAAGGGGATGAGAAGTTTGATATTATTTATGTCTCACTGAGGAGAAATTGATTTGTTTAAATTTCGTTGATGAAGAGGGTTGAATTTGTTTCAAATTTTTGTTTATTCAATTGTGTTTGTTTAGACTCCGGAGGATAGAAAAGTGAACTCTCCACTAAGGAGGCAAGTTCAAGTCATCCATAAGGGAGGGGTTGTGGAATCCGTTGAGGGATTAGAATTTTGAGTCCATTAGGGGACTAGAAAGACTTATATCTCATTAAGGAGAAGTAAAAGACTTGGATTTGGATTGATTGATTATTTTTGTTTTTTTGTTTTATTTGATTTTTTTAGATTTTGGATTTTGAGATGAACCCTGTTGGTTTGTGATAGATTGCATTGAGTAGGAGCCACGGAGGCCTAGACTTAACTCAGATTTACAAATCCAAAGGGTAGTCTACTAGACATGTAGTAGGACTAGCCAACTAAGGGAATGCCTTTTGGTATGTAGTAGCTGCACTAGGAAGAAAGCGTAGTAGACTTACATTCTCCAAAGTAGAGATCAGTTGCTGGGGTAATCTTTTGGCAAGCAACATATTGAACCCAACCTAGGGCTGACTATTGAGTGAATTCCATTGGGGGACTTAAATCAGCTCAAAGATATTCAAAGATTGATTTTATTTCTTAGATTATTTTGATTATGATGGATCCCATTGGTTTGTGATGGATACAGAAGGAGCTATCGCTATCAATCCAAAGGGAGAAGTCCACCAACCACAAGGTAGGACTATCCAACCAAAGAAATGCCTTTCAGTTTGCAATGGTCAAGTTATGAAGAAAGCATAGGGACTCACATTTTACAAAATAAGAAGGGTGATCGTTTGCTTTGGGCAACAAATTGAACCCGATCTAGGGCTGACTATTGAGTGAATGTTGTTGGGAGACTTAGATCAACTCAAAGATAGTTAAAGATTAATTTCATTTCTTAGATTATTTTGATTATGATTGATCCCATCAGTTTGCGATGAACCACACTGAGTAGGGCCATGGAGGCCTAGACCTAAGTGAGACTTACTAATCTAAATGGACTAGTCTTCCAACCACAAGGTAGGGCTATCCAACAAAAGGGATGCCTTTCGATTTGCAATGATTAATTAAAGGGAAAAAAGCTTGGGGACTCACATCTTCCACTACATAAGACCACTAGGGTGATCTGCTACTTTGGGCAACAAATCAAACTTGATGATCTAATTATTTGAGTGAATGCTGGGGACTTGGGAGTCAAAAGATAGTCAAGATTAATTTTATTTTAAATTTATTTTGATGGATTCCATTAGTTTATATCAGCCTAGACCTATCTCAGATTTGTTGAACCAAAGGGAGTAGCTTCCCGGCCGATGGGAGAGCTTTCTGACCAATTGAGTGCCTTTCAGTTTACAATGATCAATTTAAGGGAACAAAGCTCGGGGACTCACATCTTCCACTATAAAAGATCACTGGGGTGATCGGTTGCTTTGGGTAATAAATCAAACCTGACCTAAGGCTGCCCATCAGTTTGCTACAATTATGCTAGAAAGAATGTGTCATAATCCTACATCTTCAAAGAGGCTAGTTCAAGAAGAAAGCATAGGAACTCACATCTTCATAAGCAAAGTCAACATGAGGTAGCTTACCGGGTAGTGGAGACTACCATATTAACAAGGTGCTCATTGGTTTGCAATGGTCAAGTTAGGAAGAAAGCTTGGGGACTCACATCCTCCAATAAATGACCATTAGGGTGACATACTAGCAAGGTAGCATGTAGACCTGACCTAAAGCAGCTAATGAGTGAGTGCCACATGGGGCTTGCTCCTACATCAAAATAGCTCAAGACAAAAGATTTATGTTTATTTTTGTGCATGTGTGAAAAGGATTAGGACACCTCTGGGGGACTCTTACACCTACCTTAAACACAGGGATTGGATGAAATGGTGCCATTGATGGAAAAAAGGATTCCCACTAAGAAAGGATGCCGCTTGGGTTCTCTCACACCTATCTTAGTTATGCTTAATCAAAATAAGATGGATCTCGAGTTCTCTTAAACCTATTCTAATAGCACTGGGAGGGTGTGTTTGTGCTGTGAAAGAGGGATAGGATGCCACTAGGGGACTCTTACAGCTACCCTAGACATGTCATGGCAGATTCACAAGACAAGCAAACAACGCTTAAAAGAAGAGAAGATTTGATGAATGGAATCAAATTTTTATTCTTTTATTAATGATTATTCAAACATGATTTGTTATAATATTTCTTTAGGTAGAGCCCATTAATTGGAAGCATCGGGTGTTCCTTTTACAATCAATAAGCTGATAAGATCCTCCTTGGTAGGCCTTCTCTATGACATAGGGGCCTTCCCAAGTGGGTTCAAACTTGCCTCCCATCTTTCGATGGGCAACAATTGGTCTCCTTAGGACTAACACAAGTTCTCCTACTTAAAGACCTAGGGTGGACTAGCTTGTTGTGAGCTTGAATCATTTTGGCTTTGTACAACTCAAGATTTTGGCACGCCCGTAAGCGACTTTCCTCCAAACCTTCAAGCTCTTCTAACCATAACTTTGCATTATGCTTTGAAGTGATCTTGCTACCCAATGCTATCCTCAGTGATGGGAGTTTAACTTCTAAAGGTAGAATGGCTTCAAATCCATACACTAAGAAAAATGGGGTAGATTAAGTTTGAGTTCGGTATATGGTGCGGTAGGCCGCAAGGCTTCAACCAACTGCTCATGCCACTGTCTTTTGTTGTCATCAAGAGTTTTTTTCAATATCTGGATGAGAGTTTTGTTGAATGCTTCTGCTAAGTCATTTGCTCTGGGTTGTAGATGGTGGAGTATCTCGAATCTATGCCATGTCTTATGGCGAAGCTGTTGATCTTCATGCTTTTGAATACAGTACTATTATTGGATATAATTTGTTGAGGCACACCAAACCTATATACGATATGGTTCCTAAAAATTGAATCACATGCCGAGTGACCTCAAGTGGGATGGCTTCCACCCACATGAAAAAGTAGTCGATGGCAGCTAGAATGAATCGATGTCCCTTAGAAGAAGAAGGATCGATTTGACCCTCAATGTCGGTACCCCAAAATTCTAATGGCCATGAGGCCAATGTAAGGTGTAAAATGTTGGGTGGTTGGTGGAGGACCACACCGTGTACCTAACACTAATGACATCTCCTAGTTACATCCATGCAATCTATAATCATCAAAGGCTAACAATATCCATGTCACTTGATCTTCATCTTCATCTTTGGATCGGATTGATGTGCTCTGCATAGACCTACATGTATCTCGATTATAATGCCATGAGCTTCATATTTTTCTAAACAAAGTAACCACATTTGGTCAAAGGACCGGTGGTACAGGGTTTCATCAATGAAAGCATAGGAGAGAGCTCTCTATGTCACCTGATGGGCTTGTGAATTTTTTGAGGTAGTTTTCCAGTGTTCAAATAGTCTATGAACGGTTGCCTCCAATCTAGCTCCTTGTTCTTTTTGGCAATGACAACCTCCCTTTCAAGAGAAAGTCTCTTGATGAGTTCAACATCAATAAGGGATAGGACTTGTCTATTTTGGACCCTTATTAAAATGGACTCATCTTCGACATGCCAACTCAAGTTTGGCCAAAGCATCTAATGTTCTTGCTTGAGGAACTTTATAGATGGTGAATTCAGAAATCTGGGCCAATAGCTTCATGGTATACTCATGGTAATGATGAAGCTTAAGTTTGAGGATTTTGTAGGACCTGATAATCTGATTGATGACCAACTGAGAATCCCCAAAGATGTTGATGCTCTTGACACTAATAGTGATGGCTAAATCTAGACTGACAATCAAAGCCTCATACTTGATTTCATTATGGTGCGGGTTGGAGATAGTAGTATGAGAATCTCATCACATCAAGTCAGAGTTTGGAGAACTATTCTACCCTTCATTTCCGGGAGAATAGATCATGGTGCTTCCCCTTTGTGAAAAGAAGCTGCACCATCAAAATACATCTCCCATCTTATTGTCGCCTTCCCCTAAGTTCATGATTTGTTCATCGAGGAGATCATCACTAAGCGAGAATCGAAGTGGGTGTGCTAAAAAATCGCTATCCTTTACCAGATGGAGTAAGAATGTGATATCAAATAAGAGAATCATGGACCAATATGCCAAACGTTCGGATAGTGTTGGTTCTGTCATGAGATATTACAGTGGATTTGTTCTGGAGATCAAGATCACCTTATGAGAAATCATATAATGATGTAGCTTTTGGGAAGCAAAGATCGAATCTAAGCAATGTTTCTCAATAGGTGGGTAGTTCATTTCAGCAGGAATCAGATGACGTTGAGGTAGTAGAGAGTGCTCTCCTTCCCTTCATCATTGGCTTGGGACAATAGAGCACCGAGAGAGTCATCCAATGTAGTAGAGGATGAGTGGCCTTCCTAAAATAGGGGCAGTTAGAACTGGCGGCTTCACCAAATACTGCTTGATTCTTAGAAGGCATGCTAGTACTTTCCATCCCACTTGAACTTGGCATCCTTCTTGACAAGTGCTGAAAATGGCTTGCATCTGCCTGATAGGTTGGAGATAAAGCATCTTAGATATGCCAGCCATCCTTTAAAGGATCTAAGTTGAGTTAAACTCTTTGAATGTGGAATTTCTAAGATAGCTTTAATCTTTTCAGGATCTATTTCTATTCCCCGATGTCAACAACAAACTTAAGAAATTTCCCTAAAGCTACTCCGAATGCACACTTCAGGGGATTCATTTTAAGGTTATATTATCTTAACTGTTTGAAAACTACTCTCAAGTCAAAGAGATGGACTTCCTCTTCTTTGCTCTTAACTACTAGATCATCAACGTAACACTCAACCTGATGAGGGATGAGTTCATTAAAGATCTAAGTCATGGCCCGTTGGTATGTAGCACCAGCATTTTTAAGGCCGAAAGGCATGACCCTATAATAGAAGATTCCGATCAAGGTTCAAAAAGTAGTGTTTTATTCATCTTCTAGAGACATCTTGATTTGATTATAGCCAGATGACCCATCCATGAAAGAGAAGACTGCATGAGATGAGGCGTTGTCCACCATTAATTCTGGTATAGGAAGAGGAAACTCATCCTTAGGACATGCCTTATTTAAGTCCCTAAAATCGACACATATACAAATTTGGCCATTCTTCTTCTTAACATGGATGACACTAGCTAATCAGATAGGATATTTTTCTTTCCTGATGAAACCAGCATCGATAAGTTTATTGACTTCAAAAATGACCTATTGTTCAATTTCTAATCACATGCGTCTAGGAGCTTACTTAATAGGGGTAGTTAGATCTATTGCTAGCTGCTATGTCAAAAGATAATCCAAGCATCTCTTCATAAATTCGTACGAAGCAGTCTTTAAACTCAGTCAACAACCTAACTAAGTCATTAGTTTCTTCTTCATTCAACAATGAATTGATGTATATCGGGCATGGATTTTCTTATGTCCCGAGGTTGATTTCTTTAAGCTTGTCAATTGTTGAATGAATCTCCTCTTCAAATTCTAGCAGTACCTCTTTAACTTGGAGATCATTTGGATCATCTGTGGTTTCTAAGCACACGTTCTTATAAGAGTTGGGGTTGTGTGAAAAGAACCTATCATAGTCCAATTGATTGATAACAACTAAGTAGTAATCATTGTCATCGGCTGGACACGCTATACCGAATCCTAATTTTGCTCTTAATTGTACTTCCCTGCCTATGTTGTTCCATAGCTTTTCAAAATACTTTGACCTGTGTCTGGACCATGTATAAAGAACCAAATCTTTCTGTATAAGATTATGAACACAAGGAGAGTAAAAGTCAAATGGTAATTCCATTAATTCTTTAAAAGTATCCTCCTCAAGTTATACATCAATTTAAGGACTTGCAGATGATGATCCCAAAAAGAACCTCTTCTGCTTCATGTCACTTGAAGACTTAGGGACTTTCTTAACTATCAATCCTTTAATTTTCTGAGATGTAAGTGAGGTTAGAGCTAAGGTTCCCAGTTGCTGCCTAATAGTTTCACATAAATCATATTCAAATACTTTGATTTGTTTGGAGGCCTGGTCTTCATCTCTATCTAGATCGAAAGTCACCTCCAATGGAACCCACTGAGAGGGGTTGGCTAGTATACTAATCACATTAGACTCATCCTCCGAGCTAGATTCCAAGTCTATGTGAATAGGGGTACTATGAATTGGAACATGACCTATGTTGCTAATGGCCAAGTCTTCCTCTAGAACTACCTTTGCCTCTGCTCCGGTGGAGGTTATCCATCTACACATGTCCATATGATGGAATGAACTATGGGTGGAATGTGATATGCAGATATATTTCTTCCTCATTTCTTCTTTCTTGTTCACTTGGACCTTTTTTTTCTTTTCTTTTTCTTTTGGATTTTCTTTTCCTTCATTTTCTTTTTCTTTTGATTTTGAATTGGAATTTTATCCAAGTTCATGAGAAAGGGTATTTTGAGGAAGATAATAGGTCACATCCTCATAAATCTCAACCTCTCTAACTGAAAATGGCTTTTCATCTCCATTGACATAGTATTCAATCCCATCTTTTCTGAACTTGATGCACTGATGGAGGGAGGATGAAATAATCTTATTTTGATATATCCAAGGCCTAGCAAAGCAGTGAATGAAGTATTTGAATCGATGATGTAAAACTTGGCTTCAATCTTAGTCACCTATCTCCAAAGGTAACACTATAGAGCCTCAAGCCCGCTCACCTTGTTCATTAAATCCTGTCAATATCATCCGATCTCCTCAGAGTGTAGAGATGTTGATTCTCAAATAAGCAATGGTCTTTAGACTCATAATGTTCATCGATGCAGCTAGATCCACTAGAACTTTGACAAGTCTGAACCTGTCCATGTCAACCGATGTGAGGGGATGGGTAAGTCCCCAAGAAGGTCTTCCGTGAAGGTGAACCCTTGAGCTTCTTTTGTATAATGTGCCTCCTCACATATAGCAGTTAGCTAAGCTAAGCATATTTTAAGATCAAGGAGAGCCTTGATTAGTGATTTCCTCATCTATTTGGATAAGACAGGGCATCGTATATGCTTAGCTTAGATGGCAACTTTCTTAGATGAGAAAGGTTATAGTCTACCTTGGGCTGGTCCCCCATAAGCATATCCATGGGTGGAGAATCCTATGGAGGGGCTTCTCGATCTTCTGTACTAATGACTTATTTCCCTCTATCTTAAGGTGATGCCCTAGGAGGTAGAACTTTGCTACTACGGAGGTTGACTTGGTGATTTCTTATGGCAGGGTAATGGAAGGTTCTACCTGCACATCAGACTCACCTACAACTTCTCCTATGGAATCCTCAGAATCGGATGATTCCAAGTCTATCTCAAGAGATGAACCCATAATATTTAGAGTAGGAAAGTTTATCTCTAAATCAGAAAGAAGAAGATCAGAATTATTATAGTTATTTTGACTTGAAGAGCTATCATTAGGAATAGAAGAGTATAAATCAGATGTAGTTCAAACTAGCTTTATTCTTCAATTTCTTAAAATTATCTGGAGGTACAAAGTATAAATCAAGTAAAGTGAGTGAGGTAAGGGATTTGATGCCCTTATCCGACAATACAAGAGTTCTACTAGTAGAAGAAATAGAGCTACCTGAAGTGGAAGAAGTTACCGGTGTGGAAGCTACAATTGTAGGTTGGAAGTTAGACTCGATCGGTGGCTGCACTAATGGGCTATCCCGGGCTGACACATGCTGCTGCTGCTGCTGAGCTTCCCCTTTCCTCGAAGTTGGCACTGGCAACTTGCAAACTTTTTTTTGGTGTTGGAGGTTTGAGCTGACTCAAGCACCTGTAAGGAAAGCTTCTTGATCTTCCAAACTATCTTCTTAGAGGTTTTGGATAGAGAAATATCCCAACCTTCTTTAGTTTTGGTAGGATCACATGTATCCCCAAGGATTACCCTAATGGAACTGGATGGTTGATCCATAAGGTATTTCTTTGGGATAACTATATCATCAGTCTTGAATCTATGTTCAAGCCAGTCCTTGAATGTGAAGAAATCCTCCAAAACATGGCCTAGCATATGGTGGTAGGGGCAAAAGTTAGTATCATGACTTTTGCCTACTTCCTCTAGTCTCCTAGGCTCGAGTAGCTAAAAATCAGGCTTCTTTAAGAGATTCTTAAAGATCTTCCTGATTACCTCCTTCTTAAAAGAGTAAGGTTTGTTGAGCTTATCTAAAAGAGTAGGTGGACCATAGCCACCTAGCGTATGAGTATGACATGGTATGGACAGGCGGTGGCTTGCTAGGGTGGAGGCTTTGTGGAGGATGGAGGGCGCCTTGATGCAAAGGAGGTGGACAGGTGGGTTTCTGATTGATCTCTAGCGGATGCTTCCCCTTCTATCTACCAATGTCCCCAGATTCTTTTCATAGACCTTTTGTGGCTTTTCTTTGGGCAACTAATCTTGACAAGGCAACTATTTGGCCTCTCCTTGTAGACTAGTCGCCTTATTGATTAGCTTCTCAAATATCTTGATAGTGAAGCCCTTAAGCATGAAGGTGACTGAGCTATGGATATTCTTTAAAAGAATCTCAATGGCATGCTATTACAATAGCTCGCATTTCATACTCGTTATCGAGAATATAATCACAAGGGACTCACCTGGTGTGTTGTTGAGATCACACTGAACACTCATGAGCTCCAAAGAATCACTTGATGAAGATTTGATCTAACTTAACAAATGTCTTTACTGAACCATTAGGAAGTTTAGCATACTAGTTGAAAGCTATCCCCACTGCTAGACAAAGAGTGCAAAGTGCCACTAAGGTAAACAATTGTCCCGGTGTGCTATATGCTGCCTTGGGTTTTCACTGCCATCAAAGATTTTGAAGGAAGGTGATATGAAACCCTTAGGATATTGGATTGAATTGAATTCCTTTGAGTAGGGTCTACCCTTTGGAACCGATGATCCTCCCAAGGCTTGAGCCAACGCTTCCTTCACTTACTGCTCAACCATGAATTTTATGTTTTTTTCTTATATGGAGGTAGTTTCCACTACCTTCCTATACATGCTAGTGCTACCTTGCTCAACTGGAGGTAGAGTCTTGGCTGGGTCCAAGACATGCACTAACTAAGTGTGACTAATGTTGGCTATAGTAAGATGAACTACAGGGGCTTATTTCTGGAGTGCTGAAACTACAGCTAACAAGTCTTCTAACTACCTTGCCATCCTATCTATCTTTTAATCTTTTTGTTTTAATTATGCTAGGAGGTGTTGATGTGAATTGGGTTGTGTCTTCTTGTTCGGTATCATCACCTTCCATAGCATGCTGCTCCCTGACAAGAGATCCTCTGGTATTAACTATGCATACTCCAGCTAGTCTCCTAATAAGTCATCTTCATTGGGATCAACTTTCTCTTCATCTGACCAATCATACCCCAAGATCTCCTTCTTTTCACAAATAATGCCACTATCTCATCTAAAGAATGATCATTCATACAAATATCTTCATGAATCACTCTGCAAAAATGAACCTCCTACTAGGGAGTCAATCCATGTGGAGTACTCACTAGATGAGACAATATCGCCAATCAAATGTGACATCAGATGCCCACTATCCTTAGTTGACTATAATCAAAACCTCAAATAACCGCATAATCTCCATGTCCTACTGATCTAGTGGAGTTGGTGAAGGTACAATCACTATGCTTCCACACCACCACTGGGGAAAAAAGTCAAGGAAGAATCACTCACCATAATAGGTGATGTAGATAATCCCTCACCATATCTCAATCACCAATGGGTGCATTTCTCTGGATATGACCTTCATGGCCTGATGAATTGAGATGTTCATAGTGATCACAAGGAGTAACTGGGGTTGAGAAACCACGACTCTATGAATGAGCTCCCTTGATGAGTCCTCTAAGTAAGATGTGTCGATGGTTGGCACGTAGCATCCTAGAAAATCAACAAGTGTAAGTCACCGGCACAACCTCGCCTATCCCTTGTAATGTGATTGATGGGCCTCTCGCCCTCTTACATATGTTTTCCACACTATGATGAATAGATCTCATCAAATTGAGCTCAACTCGAGCCCATGCTTGCTTACCTGGCACAAGACTCATTGAGCGCGACACCTCTTGCTCAGTAACTCAATTGATGTTGACCGGTGGAGGTGATGATGACCTCCTAACATCCTCTCCCCACCTAGAGAAGGATGAGGTTTAACAATTAATAAACCTCAACATTGAATGACGCCTCCATCTCCTTGGAATTGACACCACTCATCATGAGTTTTATGTTCAGGTCATGGAGATGGGAGGAGTGAGAGCAAGACCCATACTCAAAAGTAGGGAGGCAATCAGATCTGGGAGCCTTACCCAAAGGGTATAGATGAATGCTAGCTACCACAAAGATGAGAAACCATGATGACATACTATCTCAAGCATGTGTCTTAATGGGGACAACTACTTTTTGAGGAGATGTCAAAATCGAGGTAGATCAAGATGACGACTGCGCCACCATGGTCCTACAATCATGAGGGAAATGTCCTCATGTAATCTCCCTCAATCCCAAAATGGATAAGATGTTTATGATTGTCTAAGTTGGTATCTAATGCCAAATCCATACCATGGGATAAAGTCAAAATGAACTTCTGTGAGCTTGCCATCTTAGATCAACTGTAAAGATTGAAAAAAAAATTGAAATTTTACTATCACCAGAATCTACCAAGAAACAAACTTCAATATTTCTATTTTATTGATTTTGAATTTGAAATTGAAAATTTGAACCCACATCCAACATATTGGAAGTGTTAAGTGGGCTTAAATTGATTTGAGAAGATTTGATTAAAAGAGGAATTGTGAGTTCAACCCAAGTCACTAAACCCAAGTCAAACCCATATTCACCCTTTTGACTTGAAATTGTCAAATGAATCAAAACCTATTTGACCCCAAATCACTTGAAAATGGATTTAAATTTTAATCATAAGTCCATATGTGAGTTCAAACAAACTTGATCAAGCCTTGATCAAGCTAATTGACCCACTTAGGCTCACTTGACCCAAAGTGACCTAAAGTACATTTTTGAGCCAAATTATAATCTTACTCAAATTAGATTGAACAAAGCCCACCTAAGCCTCATATTATGAGCAACACTCATCTTAGGATGATCAATCACTGAAATTGGGTCAAACCAAGTCAACACTTAGCCCAAAAGAAACCCAAACTAGCCAAAATCCATCACAGGCTAAATTAAGTTAAACCATTGATCTAGACCAATCTGAAATCAATAATTGAACATGATCAAGCCATCAATTGAGCCAAACCTTGCCAAATTGGCCACTTGACCCACGTTGACTCAAGTTGACCTAAAAAGTCAAATGGGTCAAATCTTGATCTAAGCTGAAATGATTGAAAACCAATGGGTCAAATTCATTCTAAATCACTTGTTGAACTTGACCAAAGCCTAAAACTAGACCCAATAGCCCAATTGGCCAAGAACCCAACTCAGCCTAAAAGGTTAAAGAAACTTGAAATCAAACTAAACCAAAATTGACTGAAACCAAAGCTTCCAGTACATTTCAAATGATCAACCAAGCCTAAACCAACCCATGACCTAGCCCAATTAGGTCAAATTGGTCAACTTGATCGATTTGACCTAAGTGAACTCAAATGAGCCAAAACCAAATATAAATCAAATTAAACTGAGCTTAAGTTGAAAATTGCTTGGTCTTTTATGAAGAGAATTGTCACCCTAATAGAATTCAACTTTTGGATGTTCTTCCCCATGCACCTAGATGGTGTGGGTAGAATCTCAGCCTAATCCGAGCTCAAATGAGCTTGAATCAAGCCATGGAGGATGGACGTTCCATCTCATAAAGGTGGGATGAATCATAGGCCATCCATCGCATGTTTTGGATGGACAACCATTAAAATGCAGATATGATTTAATTTTATAATCACAGTTTAATCTTGACCATTCGATCCTTGATAGGACGGCCTAGGGGAAAGCGCCACACCGCCACCGACAGGATTTATGTGATAACTTAAATAACCAATGCCATCATGGCACGTGGAAAGCTTGTGCCACGTCAGTAGCTCGAATGGCACCGACAGGATTAGTTATATAATTATGTTATTTGATTACCTATTAATCATAGAAAATTCATAAATTTATAGCTAAATATAAAAAAATCTAAAAAATGTAAACTCAAGTTCCTATTAAAGAAAATTCAGAGGAGAATCCAATAAAATTATTTCTAATTAATTTTGAATTGTGAATTTTTCTTAATTAGGGTTTAATTAAAAATCTAATAACCTTAATTACTTAATGACTTCATTAATTAATTCTAAATTTATTGGGTATGTTTAGTGGGATGACTTCTACCTCCCTTAATTTTTTGGGATTTATTAATGAGTTAATTAGGGAAATTAATTAATGAACCCCTAATCACCCTCTTAATGTAATTAAGTGTAATTAAGCATGTGAATAGTGGTTTAATCTCTTAATTGATATAATTAAACATTGTTTAAGTGAAGAGGAGGTTTCTGGAATAGATTTGGGATATTTTCCCTAAGTTATTCCCTAAATCTCCTTTCTTCCTTAATCCAAGCCTAATTAAGGATTAATCCATTAATGATCTACTTAATTAATCCAATCAAATTTTCAAACCAATCTGAACTAAATAAATCTCATTCTTGGATAGATACTTAGGTGTTCAATAACCTAAGTGGCTTCAAAGAAATTATATCCAACTCACATGTGTGGGAAGGTTATGAAAGTACTTAATTAAACCCTTTAGCTTAATTAATCAATGATTGTGAGCCAATTGCATTAGGCCCCCTTTCTTTCTTAGGAGCATTACTAATTTAAATTCTATTTGGTTGCATATCATATGTTGGCTCATAATTGTTAGGTTAAATATGTTAAAGTGGTGTAGGTAAGTGGTAATTAATGGATTTAATTTACACCTAACCTAAATAAAATATAAAATCAATCTAATAATTCTAAAATTAAACTAAAGTAACTTGTATATGGGGAAAATGGGTTAGGACCAGCAAACCCTTTCTCTCAAACCATTTTTCATATCAAATTCAAAACAAGGATAAAAGTCTTTTTAAGCAAGTTTGATTCACTTTGAATAATCTTATCTTATAGGATTGTCCTTATGAATTAATTAGGGTGAATGAAGCCATATGCTTACATCGCTTTATTTCTTTCTAAGCATGCTAAATATTGTTTGCCATATGAAATCAAGCTTTCATGTCTTTTAAAAAATCAATTAATAAAAATTTTTCTTTATGTCAAATTGCATGTTTTGGTTAAAGTAAGAGTATGAGTGGCTATTATCATTATTAAATCAAAAACTATTTTCAAAACTCATAAATCAAAAAATTATAAATTAAGATATGCTACTTATAAATACTTATAAGCTTGCATCTGATTATAATATAAGATGTGTATGTTGTGTGACTTCCTTCTCTTCTCTCAACATGGACTTGTATAGATTTCCAAAGTGTATAGTTCATTTTAAAAGAACATAACACTTGCTTAAATATATTCCTATGCATTTTCATGTTATGACTTAAGAAGGATCTTCACATTTACATGTTTAAATTGCATAACCAAATCAAACAAAAGTTCTTTGCATGATTCTTCATTCATTGGTTTTCTTTTTGTACATGAACATGTATTTTTGAAAAGTGGTGTGTTAGTCTGGACATCCTGGGGCTGAGAGGCTTTAAGTATCCCCAAGTAGGTCTTGTACCATACACCCTTGGTGTAGAAAATAATGGTATCGTACTCACTTATGTCTTTCATACATATAAATGTACATTTGATTAATGGATAAAAGAGTCCCTCTTTTCTACTTAATAAAATCATGTATTCATGAAACATCCAAATTTTCTTAAATAACATCTCTTAGCATTCATCATCAAGGTGTGTTAATATTTTGCATACATGTATAAGTATGCTTAGGATCATTCATATGCATGGTATACATGTTGGAACGAAATAAATGATTGTGTGTTATGTGATAGTAATTCTCCTTAATTAATCCTAAGATGTCTTTCTTATTGAATATGTTTATTTAGAGTAAATCTAAACTTATGGTTAATTAAAACACATAATAAAATATTCACTAAAGAAAAATCATTAATGAATCTACCTTAGGAATTATTTAAGGTAGGGATGAAAGAGAAGTTCTCTTCTCTTTTCTTCTCTTTACAACACTTAGTAATTAAATGTAGGTTCATTCAAACCAAATCAAATCATCAAATAAAAAAATTGAAAAATTAGCTAAATCACTTCAAATGAAACCACCTTCTAAGTTGAACCCTTTCACACTTAGAAAATTCCAACCTTAAAGCCTAGTTAAGACATGCCACATAAACCTTAAATGGCATACATTATACTAAGTCACCATTTCTAGCTCTATGTTAGGGTGATGCATGGTTTGATGCCTGATTTTATTTTGTGATGTAATATTTTAGATTGATGTTAGGGTGTATCATAGATGGATGGTAGGTTATGTCTTAGTCTAATCATGTCTTCTATAGGGATTGTGCTTAAAGGAAACTATAATAAAATATAAATATTTTTTTGCGTGCTTATACCTAAGCATGATCCAAATAGGACTTAATTTACATGTGTGTGCTAAGTCCAATTTATTCATATAATTTGTTGGGATGTGTGGTGTGTTTAGGTAATCTCTATTTTGCATGTTTTAGTTAGATTTACTTTTTCCATTTTCATATAATTTTTGCAATTAGGATTTAGAATGAATGTTATGGGAAAGTGGAGGTGAACATTGGTCATAAGACTATGTATTATGTATCATGTGAAGCCTTGGAGAAATCACATGCTAACCAAGCCAAAAGGAAGAAAGAAAAGAAGCAAATCAAAACATGAAGAAATGAAGAATAAAGACCCCCCATAACATAAATTCCTTCTAAGTTGTAATTATTCATTTATAATCTGGGTTGTATAGGGGTAGAACTCAGCTACCCATATTTATTTTTTAAGTTTGTGCAGTGGAGGCTAACCATAAAAGCCTTTTATTCTTTTGTGCTAGCTTTATAAATTTGTTTGATGTTATTAGCTTGTGCATTAAAATGACATGATTTTCTTAGTTTCTTCATTGATTGATGAATGGCCTAGATGTGATTAGGCACTTAGGGAAAATAAAATTTTCTATCGAATTAATTAACTCAAAATTAAAAATTAATAACTCATAGTCTCACCTAAAGCCTAAGACATAAATCAAGATTAAAGATTTAGCAACCCCTTAGCTGGATATTATAAGTCTCACATCATGCATAACAGTCATCTTGCTTCACTCTTGTTGATGGAGGGCTTCCACCTTTGCCAGAGAACATGACTTGACCTTTGAGAGCCATGGTGAAAACACACCTCCTTCTTGCTGATTTTGGCTCATAACCAATTTCTCATGCATTAGGCATATGAATTCCATAGCCTATGTCAAATAAATTATCCAAAAAATCAAAATAAAAATTTAACAAAATTTGCATTAGATTTAAGTCAATATTCATGCCCTACATGATATAGTCTCTTAGGGAGTGTGTTTAAAGACTTAGTCTTCCTTCTAAATAAATAACCTAGCTATCTTGCAAAAAGTATAAGACTTTCCTACATGTATTTAAAATCATAGGAGGAGTTAGTTGGCAGCCACCTCTAGGCGGTTATAAGTCCATCAGTCGAGTGGTTTATCCTCCCTTGTGGAGGTAAACCATATGCCCACTTTTGCCTTAGATTTAGGTCATGCTCTTGGCTTTCACCAAAGCTCCCTAGTTTTAGGATATGAGATTATTGTTTCCCTTTATGGGCTACATGCATAAATCCTCACCTCTTAGGCATTTCCATGATATTGGATCATGGAATTATAAGTCCTGCATTTCTAAAAAAATTCAACTCAAACATATAATTCTTCTCAAATTCAAAAATATAAAGCCCAACCATAGGATAGTTTGGGATGCTTGCTAAGTTTCTTAGCATCGTGAGCATCCCCTACTTATCTCCGTTTGGTTTCAATAATAACTCCCTCCTTTTGATCAATCTCATTTGATCTTCTAAAAATAACCAATTGATTGATAGTCCTATCTTCAAAATCTTTGGAGATTACAATCATTTACCTTAATTAAGAGTACTCTTAAGGAATCTCATTCCTTGAGATGTAATTAACTATGGGGGCTTGCTGCCATAGGGAACTTAATAACCTGATTTAAAATAAACCTTATTTTAATTTTTAATGTAAAATAGGGGAAGAATCTCAAGTACTTTTGAAGACCCATCATCCTTAGGAGTCCTTATTAGGTGATTAGGGCCATTATAGCATGGTGACTTCTTCCTCTCAAGATTGTACATCATTCCTTAATGTCATCCCAAAAAGCACTTCTCCAAAAAAAAAAGGTTCACACAATGAAATATTTGCACAAAAAGTTTCATAATTTGACCTCATCTAACAATCTTTAAGATTGTTACATGTACGATCTTTTCAAAAAATCAAAGCTAAGAATCATCTTTCAAAAAGCACAAATGAACATCCTAATTCAATTTATTGTATGAAGATTTCATTCTCAAATAAAACAAATATCATCTTTCAAAATTATAAATGAACATCTTCATTCAATATACTCAAATTTATTGAATGAGGATTTCATATCTAAATCATCTCTTCAAAAGCATTTATGAACATCCTCATTCAATATACTCAAATTTATTAAATGAAGATTTCATTTTCAAACAAAACCAAAAATTATCTTTTCAAAAATCACAAATGAACATCCTTATTCAATTTACCTAAATTTATTGAATGAAGAATTCATTTCTAAAAAAATATAGCAATACGTAACTGAAACGAAGTAATATTTGAAAATGAATACCCTTATTCAATATACCTAAATTTATTGAATGAAGATTTCATTTCCAAGTGGAATCATATCATAAAATTGAAACTCCATTTCAATATATCTTACATATGTTAAAGTTGGAGTTTCTTCCCTTTTCAAAAAAAAAAAATAAATTTGAAGATAAAACCTCTTCATTCCATATGTTCAAACTTGTTGGATGGTGGCTTTATCTCTAAACAAAATCACACCATTTGAAACTCTACTCAGCACATTCCACATGTGTTAAGTTGGAATTTCCATCTCTTCAAAAAGCAATAAACCATGCAGAAAAACCTCATGTTTGAAACACGAAACAAAATTGACTTCCATTTTACATACCTAAATTTGTAAATGGAAATCCTCTTTTCAAAAATCATAAAAATCAAACACATTTGGATCCTTCATTTAGCACATCCAAGTTTGCTAAGTGAAGATCCTCTTTTCAAAAATCATAAATATCAAACACATTTGGATCCTTCATTTAGCACATCCAAATTTGCTAAATAAAGATCCGCTTTTCAAAATCATTAAAAAAAATCAAACACGTTTGGATTCTTTATTTTACATATCCAAATTTACTAAGTAAAGATCCCTCTTTTTTTTAAAAAAAAATCAAAACATCAAAATAAAACACATTTGGATTCTTTATTTAGCATACCCAAAATTGCTAAGTAAGGATCTTCTTTTAAAAAATTAAAACCAAAACACATTTGGACTTTATTTAGCATACACAAATTTGCTAAGTAAAGATTCCATCTTCAAGCTCACACATGATTCACATCATGAGCAAACAAACAAAAGAAAAAAAAAATATTTTCAAATAACTCATTTAGCATACCCAAATTTGCTATGTGAGCAATCCCCAAACAAAATCAATTGACCCTTTATTTTAACATACTCAAATTTGTTAAATGAAGTCCCCCTCCCCAAAGAAGAGAATCAAATTCAAATATGAACCAATGGAAACATCAAAAATCTGTTCAAAATATTTGAACCCATTTTCAACATACACAAATTTGTTGAAAATGGGTTCTAAACTCTAAAAAAAACCTCTTCTCTAATTCTACATTCAAAATCTCTCTCAAAATAAATGAGCCCCACTTAACATATTCAAATTATTGAGTGTGGGTTCAAATTCTAAATCAAAACTCAAATAGTTATTAAGATACCAAAGCAAAAATCTGAATTGAGTTTGTTTTCAAATTATAGAATTTCAACCCGTTTCGTCAACTTTTAAATTAGTTTCATATATGGATGCTTAGAAGTGTATTTACTTTTCTTTTGGGATGGATTTGGCCTTGGATCGACCTCCCACGACCAACTTTGCCATGATTCACTTGATTGAGGATTTGAGGGGCTAAGATCACTTGGGTGCAAGGGCAACCCTCACAATCTAGGAGTATAGTTACCGAGTAGAAACCAGTCATCCATGTTAAGAAGTCATCTGACTCTAAGTTTCCCTCAATGAAGAGGAAGGCTGTGGCAATTCCTGTAGTAGATGAAGTTTCAGCACCAATGCATTCAGTGGATCCCATTACTACCCTAGTACGGGATAGCACCCACTCGTTGGCTTCTTCCAAGGGGAAGGTTCCCATGTCTTTAGGGATAGTCTCCTCTACCTAAGAGGTAGTGTCTAGCTCCCATTCCTTCCAGGGGCTCAGTCGCATGCCGCAAGATCAGTATCATAGCAAAGGAGTTAGAGGTAGTTTCTCAGGCAGTAATAGAGGAGTTACCCAGGATAGTTTCTCCACTGATCACATAGAATAAGTTCCATCCTCTCTCCAAATTAGATGGAGAGGAAGATGTTTGGAGGATTTATAGTTTCACCTCCACCTCAATATAGTATGAGGCTCCTATCAGAGATAGGAGGAGGATGTATTCCAGCCTTAGATTAATTATGTGCCGAGTTGGCCGGGCTTATGGATGATCAGAGTCCAGGGTCCAATTTGACTTACGATCGATCATCCCTCATAGTGTAGGCAAGCACCTCTGATAGGAGAGGGCCAGGGAGGCCCGTGTATCAGTATAGGTTACTAGCCAAGATAGGCAATGGTACAGCAGGCAGTCAGCAGCCTCAGCCCTCATGGATTTTTTTGATCGATGCGCTACCAGTGTAGGTCATACTAACAGTATTGTATTGATCGGTACTACTCACCATGGGAGGAGAGCTCCCTCTAGAAAGAGTCGGTGGTGCCTCCATCACACCATTCTACTCCATGTCCACCATCTCCAATACATGGCCCATTTTCCATAGTTTCAGCAAAATCTATGAAGGCAGCATCTGGGGAAAAGAAAGCCCCACTAGTGATCCGACTACAACTAAGAGATCCCATTTCATCGCATGGTGAGGGCGGGCTCCCTCTCAACCTCTAGTTGTGGTGAAGAGGGAGTGGTGACCTTAAAGCATAGTAGTCGTGCCATCACCACCACCACCATAGACTATGGAGATAGTAATAGCCGAGGGAGAAGGAGACAGTACCACTATCCCCATGGTGATAGATCCTCCTAGAAGTACCACTCCACCTAGATCTAGTGGCATCCACAACATGTATCCCTTGAGTGAGTGAGTCCTCAGATTAGCTCTCTGAGGGGAGGTTAGATGTATTTCTGTTCATGACAATTATCCCACCACTCGTTAACCTAGATCATTTTGCCTACATAGTTGGACCGCTCCCTAGATTATATTATAGCATAATATCTTGTTGAGAAGAAAGAAATTTTAGGGTATGACTAGTTTGACTTAGAGGAGGAGAAGGTCAATTTGACCCCCAATGAAGATGATTTGTTGGAGGATTCATGGGAGTGCATATGGTTGATATCAAGCGTTCCCTCCTTTGGGATCAGCAGAGTTTGGATGGTGCTACAACTGGCCTAGTAGGATGATTCAGCCTGCTTGAGCTAACACCTCCTTTAAGAACTTAAATAGAAGGATGAAGAAATTGATAAAATAGGAAAAAGGCTTGAAGATTTGCTAGCAGCAATTTTGTCACTTTACAATCAAGCCTTAGTAGTGCATCCTACTAAGCCTGAGTTATTGCATGTCTTGGATCAAGCCAAGACTTTACCTCTAGTAGAGCAGGGCAGCACTAGCTTGTATAGGAAGGTAGTGGATTGTACATCCATACAAAAAAGGATATTAAACTCATGGTTGAGCAGAGAGAAGCGCTGGCATAAGGCCGAAGAGGATCATCGATTCCGAAGGGTAGACCCAACCCAGAGGAATTTGATGCCATCCAGTATCCTAAGGGTTTTGTGCCACCTTCTTTCAAGAGCTTTGATGGTGGCGAATGACACATGCCGAGGGCTTGTTGCAACGTTGATGGCAGCGATGAGTTACTATTTTGTCTTTTTATCAGCAACTTAGTAGGCATAGCCTTTGATTGGTATGCTAAACTTTCCAACACTTCAGTGAAGGCTTTTGCTATGTTGGAGCAACTCTTCATCAAGAGGTTTGTTGGAGCTCAACAAAGGGTGACTGTGGACGATCTCGTTGTAGCACAACAACACCCTGGTGAGTCCCTCATTGACTATATTCTCAGATGGCACAATCTAAGTATGAAATGTGAACAAAACCTGTCTGAACAACACACCATTGAAATTCTACTAAAGAATATTCATGGCCTGATCGCCTTCATGCTTATAGGTTTTACCATCAAGACATTTGAGAAGCTAATTAACAAAGCAGCTAACTTACAAGGAGAAGCCAAATAGTTGCCTTTTTTGGAGCAATCTTTAAAGCCAAAGCTACAGAAAGATTACGAGAAGAAGCCAGGGGCAGTAACCGCTGTGGACAAGGGGAAGCAACCGGCCAGAGAGCAGTATGAGAGACCTCGAGCTCCATAGTCATCACTTCAACCTCTTCTACCATAGCCTAGTCCATCTTATCGACCCCACAACAGCCGCCATGACCTTCACTACCTCCTCCTCAACCATACTCACAGCAACGGTACACATACCTGCCCTCAGGTAGCTACCATCCACCTACTCCTTTGGATAAACTAAATAAACCTTATTTATTTAAGAGGGAGATAGTTATGAAAATCTTTATGAACCTCTTAAAGAAACTTTCGACTTTCTCAGACCTAGGAAGGCTGGAGGTGGAGGAACAACGATCCCTTTTGCCCCTACCATGCATGTTAGGCCATATTTTGGAGGATTGCTTTACATTTAAGGACTGGCTTGAGCATAGCTACAAGTCAGACGCTATAATTATCCCAAAAGAATATCTAGTGGAATAACCATCCAATTATGTTAGGGTAATCATTGGGGATACGTGCAATCCTCTCAAAACCAATGAAGGTTAGGATATCTTCTTATCCCGAACCACTAAAAAGATTATTTTAAAAATCAAGAAACTTTTCTTGCAGGTGCCTGAGGCAGCTCGAACCTCCAACATCAAGGAAGGTTTGCAGGTTGTCAAAGACAACTTGGGGAAAGTAGGGAATCGAAGTAGCGGCCCATACTCGGGATAGCCAAGTAAAAGAGTCCGACCTCCAGATACCATTGTAGTTACTACTTCAGCCGGTACTTCCACTTCAACAAGCTCTTCTTCTAGTAGACATCTTGTATCAGCAGATGAGGGCATCAAATCCCTCACCCCACTTACTTTACTAGATTTCTACTATGTACCTTCTTCTAAATCCAAGAAACCAAGAAATAAAGCTAGTTTGAATTACATTTGTGTCACTTTTGATGGTTATCTAATTCTACTCTTATAGAAAACTCCTCAAGTCTAAATAATAATTATAACAACTCTGATCTTTCTCTTTCTGATTCAGAGATAGAATTTCCTTCTCTGAATAATATGAGTTCACCTCTTGAGATAGACTTGGAATCATCTGATTCTGAGGGACCTATAGGAGAAGTGTAGGCGAGCCTGATGAGCAGGTAGAATCTTCTACTAAACTGCCACAAGAGATCACCGAAGTTAACCTCCATGGTGGCAAGGTTCTACCTCCTAGAGCAGCACCTCAAAAAAAGGAGAAATAAGTTATTGGTACCCGAGCAAGAAGCCCCTCCACAGGATGCTCCACCAATGGATATGCTTGTGGAGGATCAGCTTAAAGTGGATTATAATGTCCTCACTCACTTAAGAAAGTTTTTAGCTAAGTTAAGCATATATGATTCCCTTATCTTATCCAAAGAGATGAGGGAATCATTAATCAAGGCCCTTCTTGATCTAGAGACATGCTTAGCTCAGCTAACCGCTAGTGGAGAGGAGGCACATTATTTAAGTGAAGCTCAGAGAGTTACCTTCATCGATGAGGACCTTCTTCTGGGGGACATGGAGCACAACGGTCCCCTCTACATCACAGTGGATATGGGCAGATCAGCCTTTCCAGAGTTTTCATTGATCCATGTGCATCGATGAACATTATGAGTCTAAAGACCCTTGCCTATTTGAAAATTGACATCTCTACACTCTGAGGAGATTAGATGATGTTGAGAGGATTAAATGAATAGGGCGAGAGGGCTCTAGGCTCCATAATGTTACCTTTGGAAATAGGTGATTGAAAGACTGAAGCCAAGTTCTACATAATTAATTCTAATACATTGTTCATTGCTTTGCTCGGTAGGCCTAGGATACACCAGAACAATATGATTCCATCCTCCCTCCATCAGTGCATCAAGTTTCGAATGGATGGAATCGAATACTCTGTCAAAGGAGATGAAAAGCCATTTTCAGTTAGAGAGGTTGAGATATATAAAGATGTGACCTGCTACCTTCCTCAAAATATCTTTTCTCATGAACCTGGTGAAAATCAAAATCCAAAAGAAAAAGAAAAAGAAGAAAAAGAAAAAGAAGAAAAAGAAAAAGAGAAAGAAAAAGAAAAGAAAAAAGAAAATACAAGTGAACAAGAAAAGGACATCAAGGAAGAAGTAGAGCCACATGTCACATTCCACTCACAATTCATTCCATCATATGGACATATGGGTAGGATGACTCGACCTCCACCAGGTAGAGGCAGGGCCAGACATAGAGGCAGTTCTAGAGGTGGAAGACCCCGTAGTTGGCCTCCAACCAATAGGGGTTATGTTCCAGGAGTACTCATCTATTCATGAGACTTGGAATCCTCGAGGATGAGTCTCATGTGATTAGCACACAACCCCCTCGGTGGGTTTCATTAGAGGTGACACTTGAACCAGATAGTGATGAAGACCAAGCCTCCAAGCAAAGCATGAATGTATTCGAATCTGATTTATGTAAAACTATCAGGCAGCAGTTGAGAACATTAGCTCTAACCTCACTTTCTTCTCAAAGAACTAAAGATTTAGTAGTTAAGGAAGCCCTTAAGTTTTCCATGGATGTCAAGTCGAAGAGATTCCTATTGGGATCATCATCCTCAAGTCCAGAAGCTGATGTAGAACTTGAGGATAATTCATATAAAGATTTAATGGAATTGCCTTTTGAGTAGTACTCGCCTTGTTTTCTTAATCTTGCGAAGAAAGGTTTGATTTCTTATACATGGTCCAGACACAGGTTAGAGTACTTTGAGAAGTTGTGGAACAACAAAGGCAGGGATGCACAATCAAGATCAAGACTAGGATTGATGAGATTGATCATGATGACTTGCTAATTTTCACCAATCACCTAGAGTCTGATAGGTTCTTCTCAAACCACACTAACTCTTATGAGGAAGTGTGTTTAGAAACTTTAGATGATCCAGATGATCTTCAAATCAAAGATGTGCAGCCAGAATTTGAAAAAGAAATTCATTCAATAATCGATAAGCTTCTAGACGCATGCGATTAGAAATCTAATAATAGGTCATTTCTAAAGTCAAGAAACTGATCGATGCTAATTTTATTAAGAAAAAAATATCATACCAGGTTTTCTAGTGTCATGCCAGTTAAGAAAAAGAATGGCTAAATTAATATATGCGTCAATTTCAGAGACTTAAATAAGGCATGTCCGAAGGATCAATTTTTTCGACGCATCTAGAAATCAATAATAAATTCATTTCTAAAGTCAAGAAAGCGATTTATAATTTTTATTGAAAAAAATATCTACCAGTTTTCTGATGTCATACGATTAAGAAAAAAAAGATGGCAAATTAATATATGCGTCAATTTCAGAGACTTAAATAAGGCATGTCCGAAGGATCAATTTTCACTTTGTATGCAGTTAATGGTGGACACTCATATCATGTAGTATTCTCCTTTGATGGGTCATCGGCTATAACCAAATCAAGATGGCCCCGAGGATGAAAATACTACTTTTCAAACCCGATTAGAATCTATTATTATAAGGTCATGCCTTTTGACCTTAAAATCTTTGGTGCAACATACCAATGCATGACTTAGATCTTCAAGAACTCATTCATCATCAAGTTGAATGTTATGTTGATGATCTAGTAGTCAAAAGCAAAGAAAAGAAGACCCTCTTTGACTTGAGTAGTTTTTGAATGGTTAAGATAATTTAACCTCAAAATGAACCCTGTGTGCATTTGCATTTAGCTTGAAGTTCCTTGGTTTGTTGTGACACGAGGAATAGAAATAGATCTAGAAAAGATCAAACTATCTTAGAAATACCACCCTAAAAGTCTAACTCAACTCAAATCTTTCCAAGGGCGTTGGTTTATCTCCAACCTATCGAGGAGATGCAAGCCATTTTCACTTATCAAAAGGATGCAAGTTCAAGTGGGATGACAAGTGACATGCCTTTGAAGATATCAAGTATTTGGTAGCAGTTCTAGCAACCCTATCGGCAGCCACTTATCCTCTACACGCATTGGATGACTCCCTTGGTGCTTTGTTGGCCCAAGCCAAATGAAGGAAGGAGAAGCTCTCTACTACCTCGCCATCATCGATCCCGAGAACTACCCACCTATTGAGAAATATTGCCTAGATTTAATCTTTGCATCCCAAAAGCTACGATACTACATGCTTTCTCATAAGGTGAACTTGATTTCAAGAATCAATCCAATATAGTATCTCATGACATGACCGATGTTATCTGAATGGTTGGCACATTGATCCATGATTCTCTCGTAGTTTGATATCACATTCGTACCCCTCCGTGTGGTAAAATGACAGGGACTAGCAGATTTCTTAGCAACATACCCACTTCCTGCTGATTCCCTGCTTAGTGATAATCTCCCTGACGAACAAATCATGAACTTAGGGAGGTTGACAATCACCGTTGGGAGATGTATTTTGATGGTGTGGCTTCCTTTCGTAAAGGAGAAGAAAATGATCTACTCTTCAGAAAGCGAGGTAGGAATAGTTCTCTTAACTCCATACAGCGATGTGATGAGATTCTCATACTATCTCTCCAATCCATGCACCAACAATGAAGCTGAGTATGAGGCTTTGATTTTGACCTGGAGTTAGCCATTAAAGTGTATGTCAAGAGCATCAACATCTATGGGGATTCTCTGGTCATCAACTTGATGGGTCTATAAGGTTCTAAAACCTAAGCTTCATCACTACCATGAGTACACCATGAATTGGGTAAATCCAAGTCACCATCTACAAGGTCCCTCGGAGAGAACAAATGGTAGCTTTGGCCAAACTTGCCAAGGAATTGACATGTCGGAAGATGAGTCCATTCCAATAAGGGTCCAAAATAGACAAGTCATATCCTTATTGATGTTGAACTCATCGAGACTTTCTCTTGAAGGGAGGTTATTGTTCGAAAAGGACAAGATGGATTAGAGAAAACCATTCATGGATTACTTAACTGAGAGCAAACTACCACAAGAGAAGTCATAAGCCTATCAAATGAAACAAAGAGATCTCTCCTATGCTCTCATGGATGGCAGCTTGTATCAACAATAGTTTGATCAAATATGGTTACGTTGTTTATACAAATATGAAGCCATAAAGATTGGAGGTACATTCGGTCTATCACAAGCAATCAGTCCAAGATGAAAGCAAAGATCAAGAGAGAATATGATACTACCCTTGATGATCAAACTTCATGGATGTAGCTAGATATGCCATCGGTAGGTACACGGTGTGGTCTACATCACCCAACATTCTACATCTACATTGGCCTCATGGCCATTTGAGTGTTGGGGTACCGACATTGTGGGTCATCGATCCTCCTTCTTCAAGGGTCATCGTTCATCTTAGCGCCATCTACTTTTCCAAATGGGTAGAGGCAATCCCACTCGAGAGGTCATTGCATGTGCTCTTATTTTTAGAACCATATCATATATAGGTTGGGGTGCCTCGATGAATTATAATAATGTACGCATTCAGAGCACCAAGATCAGCTTTGCTAGAAGACATGGTATAGATTGGAGATACTCCACCATCTACTACCCATGGAAAATGGCTGAAGCATTCAACAAAACTCTCATCCATACTAAAGAAGACACTTGATGACAATAAATGGTGGCATGAGCAACTAGTTGAAGCTTTGTGGGCATACCACATCTGAGAACTCCAACTCAATCTACCCCATTCTCCTTAGTATGGGTCCCATTCTACCATTAGAAGTTTCAACTCCCATCACTAAGGATAGCAATGGGTAGTAAAATCACTATAGAGAATGCCAAGTTGCGGTTAGAAGAGCTCGAAGGTTTGGAGGAGAGATGCCTACGGCGTGCAGAACCTCGAGTTGTAGAAGGCCAAGATGATTCAAGCTCACAACAAGCTGGTCCGCCTTAGAACTTTTCAAGTAGGAGAACTTGTATTAGTTCTAAGGAGACCAATTGTTGCCCGTCGAAAGATGGGAGGCAAGTTTGAACCCACTTGGGAAGGCCCTTTTGTCATAGATAAGGCCTACCAAGGAGGATCTTATCAGCTTATTGATTGTAAAGGGGAACACCCGATGCTTCCAATTAATGGGCTCTATTTGAAGAAATATTACCCATAAAATCATGTTTGAAAATAATTTATCTTCAAAATTTCATTCCAATTCATCAAAATATTCTCTTCTTTTCAAAACATTATTATTTGCTTGTTTTTGAATCCATGTGTTTAGGGTAGGTGTAGAACCCAAGAGGCATCTATCCTCTTTCACAACACAAACACAAATTAACATAATTCCCAACTACTGAATAGGTGTGAACCCAAGAGGCATCTATTTTTTGTAAGAAGAGAACCCAAGCTGCATCCTTGGTGGAATCCCAACTACCATTCATGGCACCATTTCATCAAATTCTAGCATGTTTAGGGTAGGTGTGAGAACCGGCATCCTATTCCCTGAAAAAAAAAACACATATCTTTTTATCTCGATTTTGATGTGAGCAAGCCCACTGGCACTCACTCATTAGTTGCTCTAGGTTGGGTGACATGTTACCAGTGTCACCCAGTGGTCACTTTTGTCAGGATGTGAGTCCCATGCTTTCTTCCTGACTTGACCATTGTAAACTGATGAGCACCTTGTTAGTTTGGTAGACCTCACTGCGTAGCCAGTAAGCTACCTCATGTTGACTTTGTTTAAGAGGATGTAAGCCTACATGCTTTCTTCTTGAACTAGCCATCATGCACTAACTAGGTTGAGTATATTTGAGGTTTAGGATAAGTCCCCTAGAGGCTCCTTTCCTCTTGACTACTTTGAGTTGATATAAGTCCCTCAATGGCATTCACTCAGTAGTCACCCTAGGTTGGATAGCTCGAGCAAAAACTATCCCAATTCTATAGGAGGATGTGAGTCCCGATGCTTTCTTCCTAGGCGGTTATAAATCGATGGGCACCTTAGGTTGGTTGATGTTCTCTATGCGGCAACTCACGTGGATACACCACTCTTTGGCGATGAGTCCCCTGCTTTCTCCTTGAGTTGGCCAATACCTATAGATATTTCTTCTTGGTTTTGGATAAAGCCCTTAGTGGCCTTTTCCTAGGGGCACTCTACTTGGATCGTCACTTTGACCCCATTTAGACACTACAGTTACTCTTGGATTGGATAGTCCCCTTTCCTAGTAGCCACCCCATGGTTGGAGAATTTTGATGCAAGATTCTCCTTGGTTAGAATAGATAGGTCAATATAAGCTCCTTCTCAATGATCCCTCAAACCAACAAGTCCATGATAAATAAACAAACAAAACAAAATAATTAACTTGTGGATTAAGAATTCAAGCCCCAAGTGGCCCCTTTCCAAGCATCCTATCTTTAGGTGTGTGAAAACTCCTATAGGAATTGCGACTATCTTGAGTAGAGATAAGTCCAGGTCACTCTCTTAGTAGTCACCAGGTGGGTTCAATCTATTTTACCATTAGGTTACCGGTCATTTTCACTTTGGAAGATGTAAGTCTACTACATTCTTTCTAGCATGATTGTCAAACCAAGCGCACTAGGTCAAGTTGAATGTTACTAATATGTTGCAGTGGTCTTATTAGAAGATGTGAGTCCCATGCTTTCTTCCCTGAATTAACCATTATAACCCTTTGGTTGGATAGTTCTCCCTACGGGAAACTACTCCCTTTGGATTGGTAAATCTATGTTAGACCAAGGCATGGCCCTACTTGATGCAGTCCATTGCAAATGGGATCCATCAAATATAATTAAAAATGAAATTAACTTTGACTATCTTTGAGATTTAAGTCCCCGGTGATTCACTGATAGTCCTAGGTGGGTTAACATGTTACCTCGCTAATGTTCACCCATGGTCTTTATTAAAGATGTGAGTCCTTGCTTTCTTCTAAATTACAGCAATTGAAAGGCAACCCCTTTGGTTGGATAGTCCTACTATGTGGTAGTAGACTTTTGGATTAGTAAATAGCTAGACCAAGGCGACATGGCTACTCATACGTCCATCAAAAGGTCCATCTCAAAATTCAAATTTAAAATCTAAAACAAATTCAACCCTCCTCATGGAATCAAACTAAACAAACAAAACATCAACCCTCCTAGTGGGTCAAACCAAATTAAACAAATCAAATCAATCCACTTCTCCTCAATGAGATGAAAATCTTTCCAATTCCCTAGTAGATGACTTGAACTTGCTCCCTTAGTGGAAAGTTCACATTTTCATCCCCAATAGATCCCGAATTCTAATCCCCTAGTGAATTTCACAACCTCTTCTCCCCAGCAAATCAAATCAATTTTCTCCCTACGAGATGCAAATCAAATTAAACCTCTTGACCCCCAGTAGATGACTTGAACCTCTTCCCCTAGAGGAAGGCTCGCATACTTAATCCCTAGTGGATTCCTCCTTCACTCTCTTTCATCTTAGGCATAGGTAGAGTCCCATTACACTAAGCCTTTGATTCCCTCTACACCCCTAGTTTGGGAGTAGATCATTTCTATTAGTGCTTGTGATCGTTCGACGTTGTTGATCATCTCTTATGTACCTTGTATGCCTTGGTCACACCACACTATGGCATTTGTTGATCACTTTTGGAGTGAGCTTTCAACTTCTCCATCTTAGACATAGGACTCCTCCAGACATTAAGAGTTCCTTAGTCTTAAGACACTTCTAGTGATTAGGTGAACACTTAACCGAGACTTAGAAGAGTTAGCCATAGAATGGGTTATGCCTTAGGTAGGAAAACTTGCCTACCCTTTAGCTGAACCAAATTCTTCTTTCAAGTCAAACTTCAAATTCAAATCAACTCAAATTCAAATAACTAAACAAATCAAAACTCAATTCCCTCCATCCTTCAATTTTAATTTCATCTTATGGACTTTAAATCAAATCATATTCAAATCAAAGATTTCTCATAACTCATTTATATTCACAAATATAAATGAAATATAAATTCAAATAACCAAAATCAATTCAATACTCAAGTTTAAATCTAATTAAAATCCAACCTAAACTCTTTCAAGTCAAATCCTTTAACTCTTTCAAATCAAATCCAAATCACTTCAAACTCAAAAGATTTTCTCATAACCCATTTATATCTTCATTTATATTCACATATATAAATGAAATATAAATTCAAATAACCAAAACTAAATCAAAACTCAATTCCAAATCAAAATCTTTCCTAAGCCATTTGATTTCTTATGGACTTAGCAAAATCAATCAAATCCAAATTCAAATTTTCTCATATATCTTTATTTATATTCATATTTATATAAATGAAATATAAATTCAAATAACAAAACTAAATTCAAAACTCAAATCCAAAATCTCAATCTTGATTTCATCAACTTATCAAATCTCAAATCCAAACTCAAGATTTTCTTAACTTTATATTCTCATTTATGTTCAATATATGAAATATAAATTCAAACAAACAAATTCAAATCAACAAATCTAAAACTTTTAAGTCAAATTCTTGAACTTAGCCAAATCATTCTCAAATCAATTCAAACCTTGGATTTTCTCTAAACAATCAATCATTCAATCATAAATCAAATATAAACATAAACTTCAATCATCAAACCAAAATAAAACAAACCCAAGTCAAACCCATATTCACCCTTTTGACTTAAAATTATCAAATGAATTAAAATCCATTTGACTCCAAATCACTTGTAAATGGATTTATATTTCAATCATAAGTCCATATGTGAGTTCAACTAAACTTGAATCAAGCCTTGATCAAGCCAATTGAACTTAGGCTCACTTGACCCAAAGTGACCTAAAAGTACCTTTTGACCAAATTTGGATTGAACTAAGCCTAACTCACATTGTGAGCAACAATCATCTAGATGATCAATCTCAAATTGGGTCAAACCAAGTCAAACTAGCCTTTGACCAAGTCAACACTTAGCCCAAATGAAACCCAAACTAGCCAAAATCCACCATAGCCAAATTGATTGAAACCATTGATCTAAATCCAAATCAATGATTGAACATGATCAGTCATCATTTGAGCCAAACTAGCCCAATTGGCCCAATTGACCCAAATTGACCTAAAAGTCAAAATGGGTCAAATCTTGATCTAAGCCAAATTGATTGCAACCAATGGGTCAAATTCATTCTAAATCACTTGTTGAACTTGACCAAAGCTCAATTGGCCCTAGACCCAACTAATTGACCATGAACCAACTTGACCTAAAAGGTCAAATCAAAATCAAACCAAACCAAAATTGATTGAAACCAAAGCAATACATTTCAAATGATCAACCAAGCCTAAACCAACCCTACCAATTGGGTCAAATATCAAATTGACCCATTTGACCTAAGTGAACTCAAATGAACCAAAACAAAATATAAATCAAATTGAACCAAATGAATGATACCAATAGGCTAAAATGATCATATGAACTTAACCCAACCCTTGGTTTGACTCAATTTGACCAATTGGTCAACTTGACTAAACTTGACCCCTTTTTACCTAAATGGGTAAACTTGAGTCAAATCTTATCAAATAAACTCCAAATTCATTGAAAATTGGCACAACCCACTTTTTAATTATTCCAAATATTCCCAAATCAAAATCAAGGCCAAATGACCATTCTACCCCTAGGTCAAATGGTAATGGAATTCACTTGGAATTTCAATTCCTTTCATGGCCACTTGGCATCCTCCTAGTGGACCATTTGGACACCAAGGAGGGTGGTGCACATGACCAATGGGTTTGGGTCATCCATGACCAAAAGGCCGACCACTCCAATCAATTTCTCCACTTGGATCACCTCCCACACTCATTTAACACATGTGCACCTCCTCCATTCCACTCCTCACCAAAAGAATCACATGGGATCCTAACAACCTAACAACCCATTCTATTGATCAAAATGGAACAAGCTTTGTCCGATAGGAGGGAGATATACTCCCCTCATTTCCACTCAAAACTCACTTGCATTGATTGAGCTAGAGGATGAAAATAAGCTTCACAAGTTCCAAGCATTTCCAAGCTCTCTCAATTTCCCTTCTCTCAATTTTGAGTCAAAAGGGGAGGATTAACTCCTCAATTCTCAATTTAACCTCAATTCACTCTTGCAAGCACCATCAAGGCAAGTCGAGCTCACCCAAAGCATTTCCCAAGCATCCAAGCCATGGGAAGGAGACCAGACCAAAGCCAAGCCATTGAAGGGAGCTTGGTCGGGAGATCCACTTCAAATTGAAGCTTGAAACCTTCAACAGCTTGTCTCCACTAGATGAAGCTACCATTGGAAGCAGGTGATAGCCTCCGTGAGGTATGACTCAAAAACTTTTGAAAATTATTTGGTCTTTTGTGAAGATTATCATCCATTGAATTCAATTGGATGTTCTTCCCATGCTTCTGGTGTGGGTTGAATCTCAACTAATCAGCTCAAGTGAGCTCAAATCAAGCCATGGAGGACATCTCGTCTCCCAGCAAAGGCGAGGATGAATCATGGTCCATCCCACATGTTTTGGATGGATCGATTATCATAGATCCATGATTTAATCCCACGGGTTTAATCATCGATCCTTGATTGATGGCCCCAGAAAGCATGCACCATGATGACGATGCGATGTGATAACTTAAATAACCAATCCATGCCATGTGGAAAGTGCATGCGCGTCATTGCATGGGATTATTATTAATTAGGTTATTTAATTACCTATTAATCATAGAAACTTCATAAATTCATATCTAAATGTAGAAAAATCCAAAAAATGCAAACTCAAGTTCATTTTAAAATTCAAGGGAATCCATAAAATTATTTTAATTGATTTTGAATGAATTTTCCTTAATTAGGTTTAATTAAAATTAATAACCTTAATTACTCTAATACTTCATTAATTAATTCCAAATTTATTTGGGTATGTTTAGTGGGATGACTTCTGCCTCCCTTAATTTTCTTGGATTTATTAATGAGTTAATTAGAATTAATTAATGAATCTAATCACCCTCTTAATAATTAAAATTAAGCATGTGAACATTGGTTTAATCCTTAATTGATATAATTAAACATTATTTAAGTGAAGAAGGTTTATGGAATGGGTTTGGGATATTTTCCCAAGTTTTCCTAAACCCTTTTTTTAATCCAAACCTAATTAAGGATTAATCCATTAATGATCTACTTAATTAATCACCAAATTTTCAAAATCAATCTAACTTAATTAATCTCTTTGGGTAGATCCTTAGGTGTTCAAAAAAAGTTTTAAAAAATATATCCAACTCACATGTGTGGGAAGGTTATGAAAGTACTTAATTAAACCTTTTAGCTTAATTAAGCAATAATTGTGAGCCAATTGCATTAGGCCCCTTTCTTTCTTAGGTGCATTGCTTATTTAAATTCTATGTGGTTGCATATCATACGTTGGCTCATGTTAGGTTAATTATGTTAAAGTGGTGTAGGTAATTAATGAATTTAATTTTACACCTTAACCTAAATAAAATAAAATCAATCTAATCATTCTAAAATTAAACTAAACTAATCACACATGGGAAATGGGTTAGGACCAACAAACTCTTTTCACACATTTCAAATCAAATTCAAAATAAAAATAAAATCTCTTTAAAATTTTGATTCACTTTGAATAATCTTATCTATAGGATTGTCTTAGAATTAATTAGGGTGAATGAAGTCATATGCTTACATCACTTTATTTCTTTCCAAGCATGCTAAATGTTGTTTTCCATATGAATCATGCATTCATATGTCTTTGAAAAATCAATTAAAATATTTTCTTTATGTCAAATTGCATGTTTTGGCTAAAAGAATATGAGTGGCTATTATCATTATTAAATCAAAAAATTATTTTCAAAACTATAAATCAAAAATTACAAATGAAGGTATGCTACTTATAAATACTTATAAGCTTGCATGTGATTATAACATAAGATGTGTATGTTGTGTGACTTCCTTCTCTTCTCTTAACATGGACTTGTATAGGATTTGCAAAGTGTATAGTTCATTTGAAAAGAAAATAACACTTGCTTAAATCTTTTCTTATACATTTTCATGTTATGACTTAAGAAGGATCTTCACATTTACATGTAAATTAACCAAATCAAACAAAATCTTTTGCATGATTCTTCATTCCATTGTTTTCTTTTGTACATGCATGTATTTAAGAAAAATGGTATATTAGTTGGACATCCAGGGTTGCGAGGCTTTAAGTAGCCCCAAGTAGGTCTTGTACCTTACACCCCTGGTGTAGAAAATAATGGCATCATACTCACTTATGTCTTTCATACATGTAAATGTGCATTTGATTAATGGATAAAAGAATCCCTCTTTTCTACTTAATAAAAGCATGCATTCATGGAATATCCAAATTTTCCTAAAAAATATCTCTTAGCATTCATCATCAAGGTGTGCTAGATTTTGCATTACATGTATATATGCTTAGGATCATTCATATGCATGGTATACATGTTGGAAAGAAATAAATGGTTGTGTGTTATGTGATAGTAATTCACCTTAACTAATCTTAAGATGCCTTTCTTATTGAATAGGTTTATTTAGAGCAAATCTAAACTTAGGATTAATTAAAACACATAATAAAACATTCACTAAAGAAAATCATTAATGAATCTACCTTAGAAATTACTTAAGGTAGGGATGAAAGAGAAGTTCTCTTCTCTTTTCTTCTCTTTACAACACTTAGTAATTAAATGTAGGTTCATTCAAACCAAATCAAATCATCAAATAAAATTGACAAATCAACTAAATCACTTAAAATGAAACCACCCTCTAAGTTGAATCCTTTCACACTTAGAAAATTTCAACCTTAAAGCCTAGCTAAGACATGCCACACAAGCCTTAAATGGCACACACATTAGGCTAAGTCACCATTTCTAGCTCTATGTTAGAGCGGTGCATGGTTTGATGCTTGATTTTATTTTGTGATGTATTATTTTAGACTGGATGTTAGGTTGTATGTGCATAGTGGATGATAGAGATCTTAGTCTAAATCTTCTGAGGATTGTGCTTAAAGGGCTGTAATAAAAATATAAATACTTTTGTTATGTGCTTATACCTAAGCATAATCCAAAATAGGCAGTGGACTTGGTTACCCATGTGTGGGGTGCTAAGTCCAATTTATTCATATAACTGCTTGGGATGTGTGGTGTGTTTAGCTAATCTCTATTTTGATTTTAGTTAGATTTACTTTTCCCATTTTCATGTAATTTTTTAAGATTTGGAATGAATGTTATGGGGAAGTGGAGGTGAACATTGGTCATAAGACTGTCTTATGTACCATGTGAAGCCTTTGCAACCATTCCAACCAAAAGAAGAAAGAAAGAAAAAAAAAATGAAGAAATGAAGAATGAAGACCATAACATATGAATTCCTTCTAATTGTAATTATTCATTTGTAATCCGGGTTGTATAAGGGTAGAGCTCAGCTACCCACATTTCTTTTTGGGTTTGTGCGGTGGAGCCCAAACATAAGGCCTTTTATTCTTTTCTAGCTTTATAAAATTATTTGATGTTTGTTTAGCTTGTGCATTAAGATGGCATGATTTTCTAGTTTTTCATTGATGATGAATGGCTGGATGCGATTAGGCTCTTAGAAAAAATAAATTTTCTATCAATTAATCAACTCAAAATTAAAATTAATAACTCATAACCTCACTAAAGAGGACATAAATCAAGATAAAAGATTTAGCAACCCCTTAGTTGGATGTTGTATGTCTCACATCATGCATAAAATCATCTTGCTTCACTCTTGCTTATGGAGGGCTTCCACCTTTGCCAGAGAACATGGCTTGACCTTTGAGAGCCATGGTGGAAACACACCTCCTTCTTGCTGATTTTGGCCCATAACCAATTTCTCATGCATTAGGCATATGAATCCCCTAGCTTGTCAAATAAATTATCCAAAAAAATAAAACTTAACAAAATTTGCATTATATTTAAGTCATTATTCATGCCCTACATGATCTAGTCTCTTAGGGAGTGTGTTTAAGGACTTAGTCTCTTTCTAAATAAACAATAACCTAACTATCTTGCAAAAGCATAAGACTTGCCTACATGTATTTAAAATCATAGGAGGAGTTAGTTGGCAGCCACCTCCAGGTTGTAAGTCCAACATGGGTGGTTTATCTCTCTTGTGGAGGTAAACCATATGCACCACACCTTAGATTTAGGTCATGCTCTTGGCTCACCAAAGCTCCCTAGATTTAGGATCGAGGTTTTGTTTCCTTTTTTTGAGCTATAAGCATAAGTCCTCACCTCTTAGGCATTTCCATGATCTTGTATCATAGAATTATAAGTCCTATATTTCTAATAAAAATTCAACTCAAACATATAATTCTTCCCAAATTCAAAAATATAAAGCCCAACCATAGGATTATTTGGGATGCTTGCTAGGTTTCCTAGTATTGTGAGCATCCTCTACTTATATCCCTTTGGTTTCGATAATAACTCCCTCCTTTTGATCAATCCCATTTGATCTTCCAAAAATAACTAATTCATTGATAGTCCTATCTTCAAAATCTTTGGAGACTATGATCATTTACCTTAATAGAGAGTATTCTTAAGGAATCTCATTAAGATGTAATTAACTATGAGGGCTTTCCTCTATAGGAAACTTAACGAACTCAGTTTAAAATAAATTCTATTTTATTTTTCCATGTAAAGTAGGGGAAGAATCTCTAGTACATTCGTAGACCCATCATCCTAAGGAGTCATTATTAGGTGATTAGGTCCATTATATGATGGTGACTTTTATCTCTTGAGATAGTACATCATTCCTCAATGTTATACTCGATCACCCTAATAAGAATATCTATGGATCTACGTGGTGTCCAACAAGCATTATTTTTATTTTTATTTATTTTTCAAGGTAGATGAAGATAAAAATTCATCACAGTATCTGAATCATTATTATGTAGAACAGTCAGACAATAGTTTAGAACCTTAGCTATGACCTCACTTTCTTCCTAGAAAGTTGAAGGTTTAATAGTTAAGGAGGCCCCCAAGTCATCCACAGATATCAAGCCAAAGAGATTTTTGTTGGGAGCATCATCCTCAAGTCAAGAAGTCAATGTAGAACTTGAGGATGATTCATATAAATATTTAATGCAGTTGCTTTATGATTGGTATTTGCCTTATTCTCTTAACTTAGCAAAGAAGAGATTAATCCTACATACTTGATCAAAACACAGGTCGAATTACTTTGAAAGGTTATGAGACAACCAAAGCAGATATTCTCAATCAATACCAGGACTAGGATTCAACATGTGAGTCCAGTCAACGATGACAACCATTGCTTAGTCATCACCACTCATTTGGGATATGATAAGTTCTTCTCAAATTAAATTAACTCTTATGATGAGGTATGTTTTGAAACTTTAGATGACCCAAATGAGCCTGAAGTCAGAGATGCACCACCAGAGTTTGAAGAAGAGATCAGATCAACCATCGATGAACTCAAAGAAATTAACTTGGTAATTAAGGATAATCCATGTCTGACATACATCAGTTCCTTGTTGAATGAAGAAGAAACCAATGACTTAGTTATGCTATTAGTTAAATTTGAGGACTGCTTCACATGTAGTTATGAAGAAATGCCCAATTTATCTCCTAATGTAGCAGTCCACAAACTAGTAACAGAACTTAATGCTAACCCAATCAAGCAAGCTCCTAGATGCATATGATTAGACATTGAATAATATGTCAATTATGAAATCAAGAAACTTATCGATGTTGGCTTTATTAGGGAAAAAATATCTTACCTGGTTGGCCAGTGTCATCCTAGTTAAGAAAAAGAATGGCCAAATTTGTATATGAGTCAATTTTAAGGATCTAAATAAGGCATCTCCTAAAGATGAATTTCCACCTCCTATATCAAAGTTAATGGTGACATTGCCTCATCTCATGTAGTATTCTTTAGTCGTAGTTTGACATCACATTTGTACCCTCAGGTGAAAGGATAGGCAGCGATTTCAAAGACCCTCACTTCCTCACGATTCTCCACTGACTGATGAATAAATCATGAACTTAGGGGACACTAACATTCATCGTTGAGAGATGTATTTTGATGATGCGGCTTCCTTTCAAAAAGGAGAAAAACCATAATCTATTATTTCAGAAAAGGTAGGGGTAGGAATAGTTCTCCTAACTGTAGATCGTGATGTGATGAGATTCTCATATCATTTATCCAATCCATGCACCAATAATGCAGCTGAATATGAGACTCTAATTGTCGGTCTGGAGTTATTCATTACACTATGCATCCAGAGCATCAACATCTTCAGGGATTCTTAGCTCGCCATCAACCAAATCATTGGGTCCTACAAGGATCTAAAGCCTAAGCTTCATCATTATCACATGCACACTATGGAGTTGTTGGCCTAAATCCCAGAGGTTACCATCTACAAGATTCCTTGAGGAGATAATGTTATAGTAGACTCATTAGCCAAGCTTTCCAAAGAATTGGCATGTCCAGAAGATGAGTCCATTCCAATAAGGGTCCAAAATAGATAAGTCTTATCCCTTATTGATGCTGAACTCAACTCATCGAGATTCTCCCTTGAATGGGAGGCCCCAAAAAAGAAGGAGTCAAATTGGAGGCAACAATTCATAGATTATCTAAATATAGGCAAACTACCTCAAGATAAGTCATTAACACACCAGGTAAAGCAGAGAGCCCTATCCTATGCTCTCGTAGGTGGCACCTTATGTCGAAGATCTTTCAATCATATGTGGTTACATTTTCTGGAGAATCACGAAGCACGTAGGATCATGACTAAGGTACACTCAGGATTATGTGGAGCGCATCAATCCGATCTGAAGATGAAAGCCATGATCAAAAGACAAGGATACTACTGGCCTTCGATGATCACATATTACATGGACGTAGCTAGGAGATGCCACTAAAGTCAGGTGCATGGTGTGGTCCTACACCAACCACCCAACATTTTACATCCTACATTGGCCTTATGGCCATTTGAGTGTTGGGGTACCGACATAGTGGGTCCAATCAATCCTCCCTCTTCCAAGGGTCACCGTTTCATTCAATCTGCCACCGACTACATTTCCAAGTGGGTGGAGGCAATCCCACTCAGAGAGGTCACAACTCAACATGGCTTCTTGTGAATCATATCATATAGTTGGGTGCCTAAATGAATTATATTCGATAATGATACTGCATTCAAGAGCACTAAAATCAATAGCTTCTCCCAGAGACACAACATAGATTAGAGATACTCTACCATCTATTACTCGAGGGGAAATGGTCTAGCAGAATCATTCAACAAGAGTCTCATTCAAATATTAAACAAGACACTCAACGACAATAAGCAATAGTGGCACGAGTAGCTAGTTGAAGTCTTGTGGGCTTACCGCACCACATACAGAACTCTAAACCAATCTACCCCTTTCTCCTTAGTATATGGGTCTAAAGCCGCTCTACTATTAGAAGTCCAACTCCCATCATTAAGGATAGTGTGAAGATGAGAATAACACCAAGTTGAGGTTAGAAGAGATCAAAAGTTTGGAGGAGAGAGGCCTCCATGCATGCTAGAACCTCGAGTAGTACAAAGCCAAAATGATTCAAGCTCACAATAAGTTGGTCTATCCTAGAGCTTTTCAAGTAGGAGAGCTTGTTTTAGTCTTAAGGAGACCAATTATTGTCCGTTAAAAGCTGGGAGGCAAGTTTGAACCCTCTTGGGAAGACCCTTTTTTCATAGAGAAGGCCTACCAAGGAGGATCTTATCAGCTTATAAACTATAAGGGAGAGCGCCCGATGCTTCCAATCAATGGACTCTACTTAAAGAATTACTATCCATAAATCTTGTCTAAAAATAATCATCAACAAAACTTCTTTTTCATATCAAATTCCATCTCTTATGTGTTAGAAATTCTCTTGAAATTGTGTTAGGGTAGGTGTAAGAGAACCCAAGTGCCACCCTATCCCTCCATAACACAAACATAAACTACACATGATTCTCTAGTGCTTTTAGGACAGGTGTAAGAGAACCCCATATGCATTATATTTCTACTAGTACAACTAAGTTAGGTGTAAGAGAACCCAAAAAGCTTCCTTTCTTGGTGGAGTCACAATTGCCCCTATGGCCCCATTTCATCCATTCTTCTATGTGTTTAAGGTAGGTGTAAGAGAACCCAAGCGGCATCATATTTCCTCTTTCACAACACAAACAAACACACATCTTTTGTCTCGAGCTATTTTGATGTGGGAGCAAGCCCCCCATGGAATTCACTTATTAACTACACTGTCGATGATAGCTACCTTAGTGTCACCCCAGTGGTTACTTGTCTAGAATGTGAGTCCCCACTCTTCTCTTGACCATCAAACCAATGAGCACCTTGTTAGTTTGGTAGCCCACTATAGATGCTACCCCATGACTTTGCTTAAGAAGATGTAAGCTACATAATTTCTTCTAAGCTATCCATCATGCAATTAGGTCCAGTGTATTTGAGGTTTAGGATAAGTCCCCTGTGCTCTTTCCTCGACTACTTCAAGCTTGGGTTTAGTCCCACACATGACTCCTCCCTTAATAGTCCTCCTAGGTCTGATAGCCCCTGTCAAGCTGAAGATAGACTATCCTGGCGATAAGTTCCGCTTTAGAGAGATGTAAGTCTATACGCCTTTTTTCTAGGCTGATTGTCGCAAACTGATGAGCACTTTAGATTGGTTGGCTATTGCCATGCTGATGACGACCCACCTGGTGGATACACCACTCTTGGCATATGTGAGTCCCCGCGCTTTCTACTTGAGTTGGCCACTGTATACCTATAGGCTTTCTTTTACAGGGTTTTTGGATAACGCCCCAAGTGATACCTCTCCTGTGGGCACTCTATTTGGATCACATCCTTAGCGACCCCATTTAGATCTTACCCTGGTTACTCTTGGATTAGACATTTCCCCTTTCCTAGTAGCCACCCTTGTGGTTAAAGAATTTGTTTTGGGGATTTTCATATTCTCCTTTGGTCCAAGTAAGTCTTAGATAAGACTAGGTTGATATGAGCTCCTTCTTAGTGTGGTCCCTCACAAACCAACAAGGTCCATGATAACATAAAACAAATAAAATATATCTTTGCTTATGGATTAGGAACTCAAGCCCCTAGTGGCCCTTTCTGTGCATCCTATCTTTAGTGGTGTCATCAAAACTCTAGGAATTGCACTACTTTGAGCTAAGATAAGCCCCTGCACTCATTCAATAGTCGCCTTAGGTCGGGTTTGATTTGTTGTAAGAACGATCACCCCTGGTTCCTTGTGTAGAGGTTGTGAGTCCCAAGGCTTTCTTCCTAACTTGACCATTGCACACCAAAAGGCACTTAGTTGGTTAGCTCTACCCCATGGCCTATCACCCTTGGATTTGTATATCTAAGATATGTCAAGATATTAGCCCCCTCTTAGTGGATCCATCGCACACCGACAGGGTCCATCTCATCAATTCCCTCATCCTCCCTTCAATGGAGCCCAAATTAAACCTATCTTTTCCCTAGTGGATTGTCTCACATCTCTAGCATATTTGTGCTCAAAACTCCAATTCTTACCCCTAGTGGATAATCAACTCCCCAAGGGTTCATCTATTTATCCAATGAAGCTCATATCTCTAGAAGATGTATCCTCAAAACCAAATCAAATTCTCATCCCCAGTGGATGCCCACCAGTTGACTCAAATCAATTTCTCCTTAGTGGAGCCTCAAATCATAATCAAATCAAATTTCTCCCTAATGAGATGCAAATTAAGTCAAACCTCTATCCCTAGTGGATAATCTAAACATGCTTCCCTAGTAGAAGATTTGCATGCTTGATCCCTTAGCGGACCCCTTCTTCCATGCCCTTGACATGAGTGAAGGCATTGCACTAAGATCTTGATTCCTTCTACATATTGGGTTTAGGAGTAGATCATTTCTGTTAATGTTTGTGATCTTTTGGATGTTGTTGATTGTCTCGATCAACACCAATATGTATAGTGTGCCTTGTCAGTCACACCACACCTGTTGGGCATCCTTTGTTCACCTCACTTTTGGAGTGAGCTCTCAACTTCCTTATCATAGATCTAGGACTCTTATATACACTAAGAGTTTCTTAGTCTTAAGATACTTCTAGTGATTAGGTGAACAATTAATCTAACTCTAAAGACTTAGAAGAGTTAGCCATAGGAATAGGATGTGCCTTAGAAATTTAGAAGGACTTGCCTACCTATAGCCTAAACCTAATCCTTGCTTCCTTCTTTCAAACCAAACCTCAAATTTAGATTCAAATTCCAAAACCCAAATCATAAATCAATTCTAAATCAAGTGATTGAAACCCATGATTAAATTCAAATTCCAAACCCCTTCCTAAGCCCTTTGACTTTATCTTATGGACTTAACATTAACCAAATTCGAATCAACCCCAATTCAATTGATTTTCTTAATTATCAAATTCATTCTCAAATTAATCCAACAATCAAGTGATTGAAACCTATGATTTAATTCAAATACTGAAATCTCTTTCTAAGCCATATGAACCACCTTTATATGCTTAGCCAAAACTTCTTCAAATCAGCCCAAATTTGGTTGTTTTTTATAAATCAATCATTTCTTCATTTATATTGACAAATATAAATGAAATCCAAATTCAAATCATTCAAATCAAATCAAAATAAATCACACCAAATCAATTCCCAAGTTAATCCATATGGACCCACCTCCATAAGTTTAATCAAATTTGTTTCCAAATCCTCCAAACTCAAGTGATTTTCTCATAACCCATTTATATCTTCATTTATATTCACAAATATAAATGAAATTTAAATTCAAATGACCAAAACTAAAACCAAATCAAATCAAATTCCCAATTTTATCCCTTTTAGACAAATTCTTGAACTTGGCTAAATGACACCCAAATCAACTCAAAACCAATGGATTTCTTCATGATTCAATCATTCCTACAATCATTGACCCAAATATAAATATAAACCACAATTATCAAACCAAACCCAAGTCAAGTCCATGTTGACCTCTTTTGACTTGAAATTGTCATATGAACCAAAACTCATATAACTTCAAATCACTTGCAATTGGATTTATATTTCCATCTCAAACCCATTGGTCAATATAACTAAACTTAAATCAAGCCATGATCAAGCCAATTAACCCATTTAGGTCCTCTTGACCCAAAATGACCTGAAAGAACTTTTTGAGCCAAGTTCTAATTTGACTCGAATTGGATTGAACCAAGCCCATCCAAACCTTGTATCATGATCAACAATCATCCTAGGTTAGTCAATTGTCTTAAATTGGGTCAAACCAAGTCAAACCTAGCCTTTGACCAAGTCAACATTTAGCCCAAATGAAACCCAAACTAGAAAAATCCACTATATGCCAATTTGATTGAAACCATTAATTCAAGCACACTCATAATCAATGATTGAACATGACCAAACCCTCACTTGAGCCAAACCAAGCCTAATTGGCCAGTTGACCCAAATTGACCTAAAGAGCCAAAATAGGTCAAACCATAATCCAACCCAAATTGATTGCAACCAATGCCTCAAGTTCATTCCAAATCACTTAGTGAACTTAACCAAAGTCATAATTAAGCCCAAGTTGACCAATTGGTCAACTTGACCCAACTTAGTCCAAATTGACCTAAAGGGTCAAATTAGTGAAAGTGTAAATTAATTTCAAATTGAATCAAAACAATGCCTACAATCATTTTAAAATAGCCAATTGAACTTGACTCAACACCTATCCTAACACAATTTGGTCAAATTGGTCAAATTAGTCAACTTGACCCATTTGACCTATATGAACCCAAATGAGTCATAATCAAATCCAAAGTAAATTGGATCAAACCAATGACACCAATACACTCTAATTGTTCATGTGAACTTAACGCAACCCTTAGTTTGACCCAATTTGACCAATTGGTCAACTTTACCCAACCTAACCCAATTTGACCTAAATAGGTTTAATCAAGCCTAATCAAATCAAATAAACTCCAAATCACTTGAAATTTAGACAAACCCACTTTTGACCCATCCCAAATCTGCCAAACCAAACCCATGGCCAAATGACCATTTTTCCCTTAGGTTTAGGCATCTCATAAGATAAAACCCATGCTCATTAGGTCATTTTCTCCCTCTAGCCACTTGGCATCCATTCATAGGTCCACTTAGGCACCTAGGACCATGGCTGACATCCAAGGTTTATTGGGTCTGTCATGATCCATGGGGAGGTGAAATCACCTCCCATCACCATTAAAGCTTTCCAAACAACCATAGCTCACCCACTACTCCCTTGTAGCCACCACCACACCCTCACCCAACTGAACCAAGCCACATCATGCACCCAAGGACCTCCATTAACATATGATGTGGATAATTGATCAAGGAGAAGCCAAACAAATCATGATAGTCTAATCCAGGAATGAGGTATACTCATTCTCACTCAAACTCACACATCACACTCAATTCAACCCTAGCCAAGGAGAGAATCAGCCATTTCCAAGCTTCCCAACCTCCCAAAATCCCCATTTTTCAATTTTATGCAAATCAAATAGGGAGGATATTGATTCCCATTTGCTCAAATCTCCAAAGTTTACTAACTCACACACCTTCCTTGGAGCTAACCAGTAAGAACATATTTTCCCAAGCTTCCAATGGCTAGGGTAGAGTTTGATCAAGAACCACCTACGCCTAGTGGATTGGTCTTCCAAACACACCAAATCAAAGCTCAGCAACATTTCATTTCTACCAAATGAAGCTTCCTCAATCATTAAAACCACTGGTCAGAAGCTTCAGTGAGGTATGCCATTGAAATTGATCCTTGAATGAAAATAGGTTGGTCTTTTATGAATGAAATTTCCATGTCATGTGATTTCTACCATTGGATTTGATTGTTGTGCTTCCCTGAAGGTCTGTGATCTTTTTTATCTCCATCCTAGCTCGAGTGAGCTCGAATCAAGTGGCCATTGATGGACGGTATCCATCATTCATCGCTCAGGAAGAGATAGATCATGGACCATCCATCCCACTGATTAGAATGGATTCTAAATCATGCTTAGAGCCTCTGATTAATCCTTCGAAACTGCGAATATAATCGAAGCCATCTATCTTGGATTGGATGATCCATGGAGTTGTTGCGTGCACCGTCATCCAAGTTAGCACTCAGATGTGACAACTTAAATATTGAATCCCATCACGCCACATGGAAAGTGTGACGCGTCAGCTGCCACATGGCCCGACAAAATTAAAGCTTTAATTATGGCTAATTAATTCATTTTTTATCCTGAAACTTTCTAAATTCATAACTAATTCTCAAAAAATCCAAAAAATAAATACAAACTTAGGCTCATTTTAAAGATATTTTATAGTAGAATCTAGAAAAGTTATTATTAATTGATTTTGAGTAGTGATTTTGGCTTAATTAAGGTTTAATTATTAATATAATTAGCCTAATTACTCACTAATTAACCACACAATTAATCTCAAATTTTCTATGGATGTTTAGGGGAATGATCTCTGCCTCCCCTATTTTGGGATTTTATTATTTGCTTAATTAGGAACCAACTAATTGAGTCTTAATCACTTCCTTAATATAATTAGTGATAATTAAGTAAATGAATAGTAAATTAATCAATCAATTAAGCTTATTAGCCTCTATTAAGGATGATGAAGTCTAGGGAAATGGATTTGGACTCCCTCTTCTAATCTTTTCTTTTGGTCTTCTTTAATCCCTCTTAAATAATTAATTAATTAACATCCCTTAATTAGTTAATTAACAAGATTAATAAGAATTCAAATCACACCTGAACCCTAACTAGTTAATTGAGAGGATTTAGGGACTGAAATTTGGGCTCCCTTCTATATCTCTTTCTTTTGATTAGTTAAGATTTAATTAGTTAATTAATGAATTTAATTAATTCAATTGAATATATTTCTAATCTAATCTTAGGTAGCTCTTTGGGTGTTCAATAACCCAAAGTGAGAGATGATAAAATTATGGTTAGCTCACATGTGTGAGAAAACCATAAAAGAAATTAAGTGAGATCCCTTAAACTTAATTAATAATTAATCATGAGCCAATTGCATTAGGCCCCTTTTATTTCTTAGGAGCATTACAAATTTACTTTCCATGTGGTTGCATATCATATTGGCTCATTATTAATTAGTTAACTAACTTAAGGTGATGTAGATAAGGGTTAATTAATCCACTTAATTCATATCCTAACCTAATTAAAACATAAAATCAACTTAATTATTTCTTCTTTGAACCAAAATTAATTCACACATGGGGAATGGGATTAGGACCAGCAAATCTCTTTCATTTTCATTAACTCAAACCAAACATAAAGATGAAATAACATTAAAGAACTTTGGTTTATTTTAAGTTGCTTTATTTAGTATGATTATCCTTAGGAATTAATTGGAATGAATGAGATCATATGCTTATGTTCCTTTATTTCTTTCCAATCATGTTAATTTTTTCTTGCCATATGTAATCATGCATTCATCCCTTTTAAAATTAACTAAATAAAATGGTTTCTTTTATGTCAAATTGCATGTGTTAATTTAAATTAAAAATAAGTGTGGCTATTATCACTATTAAATCAAAAGTTATTTTTAAAATCCTATAAATAAATTATTATAAATGAAGTGATGTTAATTATAAATATCTATAAGTTTGCATGTGTTGATAATATAAGATATGTAATATGAAATTCCCTTTTCCTTATCTTACATGGATTCATATAGTATTTACAAATATATAGTTCATTTGAAAAGAACACAACATTTGTCTAAATACATTCCTATGCATCTCCATGTTAAGACTTAAGAAGAATTTCATATCACATATGTTAATCATACAATCAAACCAAATATGATTTCTTGCATGACTTCTCTTTCTTGTGGTTTTTTTTTGTACATTCATATGTATCTGAGAAAAGTGGTATATTAATTTGGACACCCTAGCACTGTGAGGCTTTAAGTAGCCCTAAGTAGGTCTTGTACCTTATGCCCCTAGAGAAATAATGGCATCATACTCACTTAAAACTCTTATACATGCATATGTGTGACGTGGCCAATGAATAATAATCATAATCAAATTAAATATAACTTTTACATGGTCTTTTATCCTTGTAGTTATATATATATATATATATATATATATATATATATATATATATGTATATAAGAAAAGTTGTATATTAGTCTGACACCCCTCATGAGCTTTAAGTACTAGTCTCTTGTACACCCTAGTATAAAAATAATGGCATCCACTCACTTAAAACTTTTATACATGTGAATGTGTATCTAGCTAATGGATGAAAAATCCCTCTTTTCTATTAAAAAGGCATGCATTCATAATTCAATCAAATGAAACATTTAAATTTCAAATACACTTCTTTGCATTCATCATTCAAGTATGCTAAACATATGAATTGCATGTATAGGTATGCTTAGGATTTACTCATATGCATATGCATGATGGAAAGAAATGAATAAACATATGTTATGTGATAGTAATTCATCCTAATTAATCTTAAGATGTCTTTCTTATTGAATAGGGTCATTTAGAGTGAACCTAAACTTAGGATTGATTAAAACATATAATAAGCCATTCACTAAAGAATTTTTATTAATTAACTTGCTTTAAAAATGACTTAAGGTAGGAACAAAAGAGAGGCCCCATCTCTTTCTTCCCTTTATAACACTTAGTTATTTTGTTAGGTCAAATGAAATAAAAGAAAATATTAAGTAAAAACTTGTGAATTAACTAAATAAAAAGTGAAACTAGCCTTTAAATTGAATATTTCTACACTTAGGAAACTATAACTCTAAAGCATAGTTAGGACATACCAGACAAGCGTTAATACACACATTAGATTAAGTCACAACTTCTAGCTTTAGGTTTGGATGGTGAATGGTTTGATGTATATTTTATTTTCTTATGTAATATTTTAGACTGGATGTTCGAGCGTATGTTTTGTAGACTGGATGTTAAGTCGTTATTAGCCAAATCACACTTTCTGCAGGGGGTTGTGCTTAAGGGACCGCCGTAATAAAAATATAAATGTTTTTTGCTGTGCAGGGTACTTATCCCTTAAGTATAACTCAAGTTAGGATATGTGGGTTTGGTTACCAATATATGGGGTGTTAAGTCCAAATTATTCATATAACTACTTGGCTTGTATGGTGTATTTAGCTAACATTTATTTTGCAGGTGTAGCTAGATTAATTTTCCTTCTTTTAATGTAATTTTGCATTAGGATTAGGATGAGCGTTATGGGGGATTAGGATGAGCATTGGTTATAGGACCAAGTCCTATGTACCATGTGATGCCTTTGAAGTAAGCTCATCCAAATCAAGCCAAAAGAAAGAGAGAAATGGAGCAAATCAAGTGAAGCAATGGAAGATGGGGAAATGAAGAATGAAGAATGAAGACCCCCATAGCACTCATCATTTATTAATTATAATTATTCTTTTGTAATCTGAGTTGTATAAGGGTAGAGCTCGGCTACCCACATTTCTTTTCAGGTTGTACGATGGCACCCGACCGCATCGATCTTTTATTCATTTGCTAAAATTATTTGATGTTTTGTTTAGTTTGTGCATTAGAAAAAGAATATATTTTCATAGTTTATTTATGATTGGTGATTATTGTATGGCCTGGATGTGATTAGGCTCTTAGGATAAAAATAAAATTTATATCCCATTAAACAACTAATAACTAAACTTTTAAAATAACTTATAACCTCATATAAAGCTTAGGTATTAAATCAAGATAATAAAATATTTAGCAACCCCTTAACTAGATATTGTATGTTTAACATCATGCATAACCTTCTTATTTCACTCTTGTTAAGAGAGGCTTCCATTTTTGCCAAATAGAATGAGATTAACCTTTGAGAGCCTATGATGGAAGAACACATCTTTCTCTCTTGATTTAGCCCATAATCAACTTCTCATGCATTTAGGCATACAAAATCCCATAGCATGTGTCAAAATAAAGAGTCCCAAATTAAATAAAATTTGACAAAAAAATTGCATTAGATTAAGTCATTATTCATACCTCTCATGCTCGTCTCTTAGGGAGTGGGTTTAAGGACTTAATTTCTTTCTTAAATAATAGCAACCTAGCCATCTTGCAAAAGCATATGACTTGCTATTGACCTCATTTTTAGAATGAGCTCTCAAACCCTCCATCTAAGCATAGGACTTCTCTTAGACTTTAAGAGTTCCTTAGTCTTAAAACACATCTAGTGATTAGGTGGACACTCAAACCTAGCCCTAGAAGACTTAGAAGAATTAGCCAAAGGAATAGGTCATGTCTTAGGGCTGTTAGGAAAATTTTCCTACCCTTAGCTTAAACCATTCCTCACTTTCCTTCTTTCAAGTCAAAATCCAAATCAATTCCATGATTGAAATCTTTGAGTGAAACCCATGATCAAAATCCACCAAAAATTCCTAAGTTCAAATTTTGCCTAAGTCCTTAATTTTCCCTTAAGGACTTAACCAAAATTATGATCAAAACCTATTCAAACCTTTGATATTTTCTCATATCTCATTTATATTAACATTTATAAATGAATTATAAATTTAAACCCATCAAATCAAACTCAAAATTCCAAATTAATTCATGAAAATGTTCTTAAGTCCCTTTAATTTTCCATTAAAGGACTTAGCCAAAATCAATTCTAAATCTTGATCAAACATTTTCAAACTCATGGTATTTTCTCAAAACTTATTTATATTCTCATATATAAATGAAATATAAATATAAACCAATCAAATCAAACCCTAAAATTAAATTTCAAATTTAAAATCCTTAAAATTCCCTTAAATCCCTTAATTTTTCATTAATGGATTTAACTTAAACTTTGATCAAACTATTTCAAATTCATGTGATTTTCTCAAAACTTATTTATGTTCTCATTCATGTTCTGATATATAAATGAAATATAAATATAAATCAATCAAATCCAATCCAAAAATTAAATTTCAAATTTAAAAATTGTTTTAAATCCTTTAAATTCCCTTTAATTGATTTAATCTAAATCATGATTAGACTACTTCAAATCATTGAAATTTTCTCATGATCAATTTATATTCTCATTTATATTCACATATATAGATGAAATATGAATTCAAACAATCAAAACCTATTCCAAAAAATCAAACTCAAATCCACTTAAAATCCAATAAGCCTTTCCAAAATCTTGAACTTAGCCAAATCCAAATCATGCCAAACTCTTGATTTTCTCTCATGATTCAATCAACCCTACAATTATATGCTCATATATAAATCCAAACTTCAATCATTCAATCAAAACCCAAATCAAAATCAAACCCAAGCCCCCTTCATATTCTTCCTTTGGATATGAAATTTTCAAATGGATCAAAATCCATTTGACTTCAAACCACTTGTAAATGGATTTATATTTCAATCATAAGTCCATATACAAGGTCAATCAAGCTTTGACCAAGCCATTTGACCCACTTAGGCTCACTTGACCCAAAGTGACCTAAAGTACCCTTATGAGGCAACTTTTGATCCACACCAAATTGGATTGAACCAAACTCATATACCCCTCTCATCATGATCAACAATCATCATGGGATGATCAATCAATCAAATTGGGTCAAACCAAGTCAAACCTAAGGGTTGACCAAGTCAACACTTAACTTAAAATGAAACCTAACAATGCCAAATTCTACCATAGGCCAAATTGATTGAAACCATTGATCTAAGTTCACTCCTGACTTATGTTTGAACTTGTCCAAGCCAATATTTGAGCCTAACCTAGCCCAATTGGTCCACTTGACCCAAGTTGATCCATTTTGACCTAAAGGGTCAAAATGGGTAAAAACTTGATCTAAGCCAAATTGATTGGAATCAATGGGTCAAGTCCATTCCAAATCGCTTCTGGAACTTGGCCAAAGCCTCAATTGGCCAACTAGACCCAACTTAGCCCAATTGATCTTAGACCCAACATGACCTAAAGGGGTCATCTTGAGCCAAAATTGAACCTAACCAAATTGATTGGAAAAAAAATACCAATCCACTCCATATGACTAACCTAACCTAAAACTACCCTTGACCTAACCCAAATAGGTCAAATGGGTCAAATAGGTCAACTTGACCCATTTGACCTAAATGATGTCATATGAGCTAAAACTAAATATATACCAAATTGAATTGAACCAAAGCCACCAAAACATTTCAAATGGTCATATGAACTTGACCCAACCCTGGTTTGACCCAATTTGACTAATTGGTCAACTTGACCCAAGTTGACCCATTTTGACCTAAATGGGTCAACATGAGCCAAACCCTATCAAATGGATTCCAAATCCAATGAAACTTGGCCAAACCTAGTTTCTCCACTTACCCAACATATCCAAAGTGAAAATTAGCAAAATGACTATTATACCCCTAGGCCATAGAACAAATTTTGTCCTAGCCCATGAGTATTTTGGTCATACCCTTCTCACAATCACTTGAGGCTTTCCTGAAAGCTCAAGGGGACTCAGTGATGAGTAGTGCGTACAACCCAATGGGTTTGGATCAGCCCATTTGGCCCACAGACCAAACCTGACAACTTAGAGCAAAATTGAGTTTTCAAATTCCCTCCTAAGCTCAATTTCAAAGACATGGGAAGTTAAATCCACTCCAAGGGATCAAACCAATTGCACACTCAAAATAGCCAAAACAACCACTTCAATCTCAGTAATTGGATCAAAATGAAAAAGGAGGTGTCGGTTGTCCGATTGCCATAGGGGGAGATATGCTCCCTCTAATTTAATGAAATTTTAATTCACTTACTCTCGATTGAAGCATAGGAACCCAGAGCAACCACCTTAGAGCATTCCCAAGCTTCTTAGATAGGATTTGAATTCCCTAATTCTTGGTTTTGCATAATGCAAAATAGGGGTGCTCAATCCATTAGTCAACTTTCTCCATACTTGATCTCTATCTAATTACTCTTGTACACTCCATTAGAGGGTCAAGTCAAACTTTCCCAAGCTCTGATTGAAATTCCCATAGCAACGAAGAGCTCAATTGGATCAAAGTCGAAGCCCAAGTGAAGTGGTGTTGGTTTACCCATCGATCCACTCAATCCCAAAGCCTATGAATGTCAACAGGGCTTCGTCTCCACTGACACCCTCATCATCTGAGCAGTGAGGTATGGAATTTTTATCACTAAACTTAATGTGGTGGAACTTTGAGAAAGAAATTTTCACCCCATCAAATTTTGAGGGATTTGCCGCCTTGGCCTAGATGTGGGTTAAATTTTATGTGATTCCATGCTAGATCGAGCTTGGATCTTCCTCTTGATCATGGACGGTCTCTGTTGATCAAGGTGAAGAACTTGGGCTCATCTTAGCCATCCATTCACGCATTTTAGATGGACGGTTGAGATTATTTAACACATTTTAGAAATCAATTATCCTTTTAAAACCACATGTTTATCCTTAGTCGTCCGATCTTTGATCGACGGATATAAAGCACGCCCCTTTGTGAGGTGATAAACTTGTTGTCCCTCACACTGAAATGCGTAAAGCACCATCGCACCGCCATGCATCATGAGCTAAAGATTAATTAGGAATTAGTTAAATCTTTAATTAATTCCTAATTAATCTAAAGAACTTCAAAAATTCATAACTCTTCATAGAAAAATTCAAAAAATAAAAGGAAAATTCAATGGAAAGATAATTTCGTTTAGAATATTTAAAAAATGTTTTTGGTGGATTTTGAATTTTTTTTTTTTTTGAATTTGGGTTTCTTTGGGAATCTTAATTAGTTAATTATCTTTTAATTAGGTCATCAATTAATCTCAAATTTCTATGGTTCAATTTAGGGGATGACCTCTACCTCCCTTAATTTTCTTGAGATTTATTGAGGGCTAAATTGGGGAAATTGCCATCTCATTCCCTAATTACCCCTTTTATGTAATTAAGGGTAATTAAGGTGTGATTAGTGGATTTTCCCTATGATTAGGGTTGATAAAGGTCTGATCCAGTAATTGAAAGGTTTATGGAATAATTTTGGGGCATTTCCCTTAAGATATTCCCTAAACCCCCTCTTCTATCCTTAATCTCCTCTTAATTAAGGGTTAACTCATTAATCACCCCTTTAATCAATTTTTCAAAAATTCTAAAAAGTTCCAGAACTTAATTAATCTACCTTGGGTAGATGCTTAGGTGCTCAATAGCGTAAGTATAATTAAGAAAATCAAAATTCTATTCATAAGTGTGAAAGGGTATTTTAAAATTACTTAAGCTAAAACCCCTTAGCTTTATTAACTTTTAATTGTGAAGCAAATTGCATTAGGCTTTTTCATTATTAGGTGCATTACAAATTTGAATTCCTTGTGGATTTTATGTCATCTCATTGGCTCATAATTACTTAGTTAATTTTTCTAAGGTGGTGTAGGTAAGGGTTAATTAAGCCACTTAATTCATACCTTAACCTAATCAACACATAAGAATGGATCTAATTACCTAAAAATTAAACAAAAATACAAAACACATGTGGGAATGGGTTAGAAACAACAAACTCATCTCACCTTTTTAAAATTAAATTAAACTTCAAACTAAACAAAAATCATTTTGAAATTCATTTTGATTTATTCTAAATTTTCTTATTATATAAGAATGTCTTTAGGATTTAAGTAAAGTGAGTTTGTTTATATGCTTTCATTGCTTTGGATCCTTCCCAACATGTTAAGTTGTATGCCATGTGATTCATGCATTCATAATTTCTTGTTTCAAATTTTAAAATAAAAATTATTTATTTTATGTCAAATGTGCATGTGTTGGCTAAAGTAAAATATAAGTGGCTATTATCACTACTAAATCCAAAATATTTTCAAAAATTATTAATGAAGTATCAAATCTGAAATTTTGCTATTCATATCTTAATTATAATCTTGCATGTGAAGTATTATAAAGGTATGCTTAGTATAGGTTTCCTTTCTTTCCTATGTTGGCAAAGTTTTGAAGGAAAATTTTGGTGAGATATAAGGTTCATTTGAAAAGGACCTAATGCTCACCAAATTTCATATCCTATTCATCCATATGCTTCCATTTAATGAGGGTTACCTACACTTACATACATAAATTGCATAAACAAAAGAAATCCATTAAACAATTTTTGCATATTCCTTTTCTATTTCATTTCTTTTATATACATATTTGTATTTAAGGAAAGTGGTATATTAGTCTGAACAACAGGTTGTGAATTTTAAGTCCCTAAGTAGGTCTTGTACCTTACACCTGGTTAACAATGGCATTGTACTCACTTATGCTTTCTTATTTTCATGTATGTATGTGAAATTTTGGATAAGGAAAACCTTTTCTACTTGAGAAAAATCATGCATACTCAACTTCTAAATTTTCTTAAATGGATTACTTAGCATGCATCATAAAGTGTGTTAACTACTCTCATTTTCATGTATAGATATGCTTAGGGTTTATCCATATGCATGTTATATATGTTGGGAAAGAGGAGAAGTAATGTGTGTTATGTGAATTTTTATTCATTTTATTTAATCTTAAAATGCCTTTCTTTTTTGAATAGGTTTATTTAGGGTTTATCTAAACTTAGGAGTGATTAAAAGATATAATCAAAACATTCATCTAAATGAAACTAAAAATATGAACCTACTTTAGAAAATTACTTAAGTTAGGGAAGGAAAGAGAAGTTCTCTTCTCTTTCTCTCTCTTCATAACTTAGTAATTAATTGTAGGTTTTCACTTAAACCAAATCAAAACTTGAAATAAAACCAACCCAAAATAATTAAACAACTTAAATGAAACCCTCCTCTAAGTTGAACATGTTCTTCACACTTAGAAAATTTGAACCCAAAGTCCTAAGCTAAGCATACCACACAAGCCTTCAAAGCACACACATTAGCCTAAATCACCACTTCTAGCTTTAGGTTAGGTCGGTGCATGGTTTGATGTTAAGTTTTTTTTGTGATATATGTTTTAGAAATGTTAAGGTGTATGCTCATAGAATGAATGGTAGTACGTGCTTAGCCTAACTATTCTTTTTTGTAGGAGACTATGCTTAAGGGACACTATCATAAATAAAAATATAAATGCTTTTGCTTGCAAGTGCTTTATACCCCTAAGCATAATCCATAGGTCAGGTAGACTTAGTCACCCATGTGTGAGGTGATAAGTCCAATATACATGCTTGGGATTTGTGTGGTGTGATTTAACTAACCTTTGTTTTGCAGGTGTTATTTAGATTTCTACTTTTCCTTTTCATGTAAAAATTTGTATAATTAGGATCTTGGAATGATTTATTATGAGAATTAGGATGAACATTGGTCATAATATCATATCTTATGCACCATGTGAAGCCTTGGAGCATCTACCATCCAACCTTCAAAGGAGGAACCAAAGAAATAAAAGAAGAAAAGAAGAAAGAAGAAGAAAGAAGAAAAGAAGAAGAATAAAACTTGAAGACCCCCATAATAATGAATTCCTTTTGCTTGAATGTAATATTCATTTGTAATCAGTTATATATAAGGGTAGAGCTCGGCTACCCACATTTTATATTTTTGGGTTTGTGCGGTGGTGCCTGGCCACAAATGACCATTTATTCTTTTCGCGATTAGCTTTATAAGTTGATTGATGATTTGTTTAGCTTTTACATTAAGTGGCATGCTTTTTCTAGTTTTTTTCTTGCTTTATGTATGGCCTCGATGTGGATTAGGCTCTTTAGGGAAAAATAAATCTTTTACCCAACTTAATAACTCATAACCTCACCTAAAGCTTAAGTTTAAAATCATGATAAAAGAATTAGCAACCCTTATGGATGAGCATTTTATTTATAATATCATGCACAAATGCATCTTATTTCACTCTTGATTGAGGGCTTCCACCTTTGCTAGTCATAAAATCTAGCTTGACCTTGAGGACCTGGTGAAACTCACCTCCTCTTTCGCTGATTTTGGCTAATAATCTGATTTCTCATGCATTAGTCATAAAAAAACCTATTAGCCCGAGTCAAAATGATTGTCCAAAATGGAAATAAAATGAAATTTGAATTGCATTAGATTTAGGTCATTTGAAGCATGCCCCTTACATGATTTAGTCTCTTTAGGGAGTGAGTTTAAGAACTTAGCTTCTTTCTAAATAAAAATAGCCTAGCTATCTTGCATAAGCATAAAGACTTGCCTACATGTACTTAAAATCATAGGAGTTAGATGGTGGCCACCCCCAGGTAGTTGTAAGTCTAAGATGTTGGGTGGTTTGTCCTCTCTTGTGGAGGCAAACTAACTACCCATTTTCTCCTTAGATTTAGGTTGTGCTTCCATCCCTCATCGGAGCTCCCTAGATTTAGGTTCTGAGGTTGTTTTTCTCTTTCATGGGCCATAAGCATAATTCCTCACCTCTTAGGTATTTTTTTAATCTTGTGTTAAGAATCTTAAGTCCTAAAATTCCAATAAAAATACAATGCAAACAAACTAAATCAATTTTTAAAATGTAAAGCCCAACTATATGATAGTTTGAGATGCTCTCTAGGTTTCCTAGCATCATGAGCATCTCCTACTTATTTCCCATTTTGGCTTCGATAATAACTCCCTCTTTTGATCAATCGCATTTGATCTTCAAACATAAACCAATCGATTGATAGTCCTTCCCTATTAATCTTCAGAGACAACAATCATTTACCTTAATCAAGAGTTTTTCTAAGTGATCTCATCCCTTAGGATGTAATTAACTATGGGGGCTTGGACCTATAGGAAACTTAATGAACCCAATTTAAAATAAACCTTGCTTTACTTTTTCATGTAAAGTAGGGGAAGAATCTCTAGTACATATGCAGACCCATCATTCTTAGGAGTCCTTATTGAGGTGATTAGTTCCATTAAAGGGTAGTGATTTCTATCTCTCAAGATATTACACTATTATCTTGATGATGTATCCGATCACCTGAATAAGTACATTAGCGGTTCTACGTGGTGTCTTACTAAGACAAATTTCTATAAGGTCTCTTCTTTCTTTTCTCCACAGATTTGAAAGGCGACTCCCTATAAGAGATTTATTAACTAACACTTTCCTACATGGATTTAAAGTGTAGGAGGAGTTAGTTGCCACCCATGCGCAATAAGTCCAACAAATGATTTACTCTCTATGGAGGTGAACCATATGCCCACTTTAGATTTAGGTTATGCTTTGGCCCTTATTGACCTCATTTTTACAATGAGCTCCCAACCCCTCATCTTAGACATAGGATTCCTCTTAAACACTAAGCACTTTAGTTTTAAGACACTTCTAGTGATTAGGTGAACACTTAACCTAACCCTAGAGACTTAGAAGAGTTGGCCATAGGAATAGATCATGCCTTAGGGGTGGTTGAAAAACTTGCCTACCCTATAGCTTGAACCAAATCCTTACTCTCTTCTTTCAAGTCAAACCTCAAATCATAATAAAATCCAAATCCAAATCAACTTCAAACTCAAAATTCCAAATCAAATTTCAAATCAATTCTTGATTTCCTCAAACCAATTCCAAATCAAATTTAAAATCAATTCCAACTTAATGATTTCCTCAACCAATTCCAAATCAAATTTCAAGTCAATTCCAATTTAATTGATTTTCTCAAACCTTACATCAACCCAATGAATTTTCTCAAACCATAAATCAATCCCAAATAATTGAAACCCATGATTGAATTCCAAATTTAAAAATCTTTCCTAAGTCACTTTGATTTCATCTTATGGACTTAGCTCAAACTCAAATCACTTAAAACTCAAGGGATTTTATCACAACCCATTTATATTCTCATTTATATTCATAAATATAAATGAAATATAAATTCAAATAACCAAAACTAAATCCAAAACTCAATTCCAAATTTAAAAGTTCTTCCTAAGTCACTTTGGATTTTACCTTATGGACTTAACCCAAATCAAATTCAAACCACTTCAAATTCAAAATATTTTCTCATAACCCATTTATATTTTTACTTATATTCACAAATATAAAGGAGATATAAATTCAAATAACCAAAGCAAATACAAAACTCAAATCCAAATCCAATCAAAATCCAACCAAACTCTTTCAACATAAATCCTTGAACTCCTCCAAATAAAATTCAAACCAATTCAAACTCAAGACATTTTCTTATAACAAATTTATATTCTCATTTATATTCACAAATATAAATTAAATATAAATTTAAATACCCAAAACAAAATTCAAAACTCAAACCCAAAGCTACACTAAAACTAATGCTTCTTCAAGTCAAATTCTTGAACTTAGCCAAATCAAATGCAAATCAATCCAAACCCTTGGATTTTGCTCATGACTCAATCAATCCTTCAATCATGAATCCAAATATAAACATAAACTTCAATCATCAATCCAAAACTAAATTCAAAGTGCAAACCCAAGTCAAGCCCATACTCACCTTTTGACTTGAAATCATCAAATGAATCAAAACCCATTTAACTCCAAATCACTTGCAAATGGATTTATATTTCAATCATAAGTCCATATGTGAGTTCAACTAAACTTCAATCAAGCCTTGATCAAGTCAATTGACTCACTTAGGCTCACTTGACCCAAAGTGACCTAAAGTACCATTTTGATCCAAATTCTAATCCTACCCAAATTGGATTGAACTAAACCAACCAAAGCCTCACATTGTGAGCAACAATCATCATGAGATGATCAATTAATCAAATTGGATCAAACCAAGTCAAACATAGGGGTTGACCAAGTCAACACTTAGCTAGAATGAAACCCTAACTAGCCAAAATCCACCATAGGCCAAATTGATTGAAACCATTGATCAAAACTAATTCATGATCAATGATTGAACATGACCAAGTCATCATTTGAGTCTAACTTAGCCCAATTGGACACTTGACCAAAGTTGACCCAACTTGACCTAAAAAGTCAAAATGTATCAAATCTTGATCTAAGCCAAATTGATTGCAACCATGGATCAAATTCATTCTAAACTACTTGTTGAACTTGACCAAAGCCTCAATTGGCCAACTAGACCCAACCTAGCCCAATTGATCAACTTGAAACTTAACCAAACCAAAATTAATTGAAACCAAAGCTTACAAAACATTTCAAATAACCAACCAGACCTAAACAACCCCATGACCTAACAGCAATACGTAAGGGTCAAATTTGACCCATTTGACCTAAATGAAATCAAATGAACAAAACCAAATATAAACCAAATTGCCAAACCAATGATGCCAACACATTTGAATGGTCATATGAACTTGACCCAACCCTTGGTTTGACAATAACCAATCAACTTGACCAAGTTGACCCATTTTGACCTAAATGGTCAACATTATCCAAATGATATCAAATCAACTCCAAATTCATTGAAATTTGGACCAACCTAATTTCAAACTATTCTAAATTTGCTCAAAGTGAAATCAAAGCCAAATTACCATTTTACCCTTATGTCAAGGGGTAACCTGTGGTCAATTCCACTTGGAAATTTGGTCATATCCATTTCATGGACACTTGTCACCCTCTTAGTGGACTATGACTCACTAGTGTGGTGCACATGACCAATGGTTTGGGTAAACCCAACCCAAGGCCAAAAAATTACCACCCACTCAGCACATGGGATCACCTCCCACATCATTTAACACATAAACTCCTCCACTCCCACTCCCAAAACCAATCTTGCATCCAAAACTCAAAAATTAAATCAACCATTGATCAAAATGGAAAGGCTCAAGCCATTCAATCCTTCTTGTGGGAGATATACCACCCCCAAAACTTCATTCCACATTTTGACATTGTGCCTAAGAACCTAGAAAGCTCTTCTCCAAGCTTGATTTCTCCAATCAGCCAAAATAGGGGAGGCAAAATTCCATGACTCAAGCTCAACCTTCAAGCAAGCACCCTCGAGACCCATAAGTTCATCCAAGCTTCAAGCTCCAAGCGGAGAGGAGCTAGACCAAAGCTCAAGTCTGAGGAGGAGTTTGGCCAAGATCTACTCAACCTCAAGCCTTCAAAATGGCTTCATCCAAAAGCTACCTCATGGTGGGAGCAATGATAGCCTATGAGGTATGCTCAAACCGAGCTGTAGATTCTGGTCCTTTATGAAGAAAGTTTCATCCCATTGCAAATTGACCATTGGATGTCTTGCTCTGATGGGGTGATTCACTCAATAGCTCAAGTGAGCTCGATCAAGCTCTGGGGATGGATGGACCCATCTCCATAGCGGATAAATCATGGACCATCCATGGTTTTGATTTTTGACAAAAACAAGATGATTAATCCCTTTAATATGGGGGCTTGATCACCCCGATCTTTGATCGATGATCCAAGGGAAAGCATCCATTTGATGATTAATATGAATCATCCACATGGAAAGATCCGTCAGCATCCACGGACAAGGGATTAGTTATATAATTAGGGATTTAATTATCCAATAATCACAGAAACTTCAAAATAACATAACTAAATGTAAAAAAATGAAAAAATATAAACTCAAATGCATTTTGAAGATATTTCAAAGGGGAATAATATAAAATTAAGTTTAATTGATTTTAAATAGTAAATTTCATGTAATTTGGGTTTTATTAGGAATGTAATTATATTAATTGCTCCCCAATTATTTTATTGATTAATTCCAAACTTCTCAGGTATATTTAGTTGAATGACTTATGCCTCTCCTAATTTTTTAGGATTTATTAATGGTTTAATTAGGGGAATTTCTTGATTCACTCCTAATCACACACTTAATTAATTAAATGATTAATCAACCTATTAAATGATGATAAATTTATTAATTAAATTTTTTAACCACCTTAGAATATAGATAGAATAAGATTAGGATGCCTTTTCTAAATTTTTTCCCTAAGTCATTCTCATTTGAATGAAAACTAATTAATTACAAATTTGTTAATGATTTAATTACTTCATTAAATGGCTTAATTAATCAAACAAAATCAAATTAAAAAAACTTAATCAATCCTTTCTTGGGTAAATACTTAGTGTTCAATAACCTAAGTAAACTTAAGGAAATCAAATCCAACCTATATGTGTGAGAAGGGTTATGAAAGTACTTAATTAAACCCTTAGCTTAATTAATCAATAATTGAGCCAATTACATTAATTTCTTTCTTAGTGCATTTGATTTAAATTCAATATGTTGCATATCATATGTTCCTCACAATTGTTTGAATAATTATGTTATGAGGTGTAAGGGTAATTAATTAGCTTAAATTACTCCTTAACCTAAACAAAATATAAAATCAATCTAATGGCTCTAAAAATTAAACTAAAATAACACACACATGTTGGAGATGGGTTAGGACCAGCAAACCATTTCACATTTTCTAAAAATCAAATCAAACTCAAAACAAAACTAAAAAATTTTTTAAATAATTTTGATTTACTTTAAATGATCTTGTTCCATAGGATTATCTTTAAGAATTAATTAAAGTGAATGAAATCACATGCTTACATCACTTTTTTCTTTCCTAGCATGCTAAATGTGTATCATATGAAAATCATTCATGCCTTTGAAAACCAAATTAAAATGAAATATTTTATGTCAAATTGAGCTAAAGTAAGAATATGAATGGCTATTATCACTATTAAATCCAAAATTATTTTCAAAACTTATAAATCAAACATTACAAGGGTATGCTACTTATACTTATAAGCTTGCATAAGAATATAATATGTATTATGTGACTTTTCTTTTTTAACATATTTTGAATAGGATTTGCAAAGTGTATAGTTCATTTGAAAAGAACTCAACACTTGCTTAAATCCATTCCTATTCATTCCTATGTTAACCTTTAAGAAGGATCTTCACACATATAAATTATAACTAAAATCAAACAAATGAATAAACTTTTGCATGATTCTTTTTCCATTCATTTCTTTTGTACATGCACATGTATTTAAGAAAAGTGGTATATTGACACCCCTGATTTGAGGCTTTAAGCCCCAAGTCTTGTACCTTACCCCGGTGTACAAAAACAATTATACTCACTTATGTCTTTCATACATGTAAATGTGCATATGAAAATGGATAAAGAATCTCTTTTTCTACTTAACAAAATCATGCATCGTGAAGTATCCAAATTTTCTAAACAACATCTCTTAGCATTCATCATTAAGGTATGCTAACATCTCCATTTGCATGTATAGATATGCTTAAGATTCATCCATGTGCATGTTACACATATTGAAAGAAATAAAGTTTTGTGTATTTTGTGATAGTAATTCACTTTGCTTAATCTTAAAATGCCTTTCTCTTTGAATAGGTTTGTTTGGAAAAAAAATCTAAACTTTGGATTAATTAAAACACATAATAAAATATTCACTAAAAAAATCATAATGAATTACTTAGAATTACTTAAGGTAGGAGGAAAGAAAGTTCTCTTCTTTTCCTCTCTTACAACACTTAGTAATTAATTATAGGTCCATTCAAACCAAATCAAATCATAAAAATAAAATCAACCAAATAAACTAAATCACTTAAATGAAACCACCCTCTAAGTTGATACTTAAAATTCTAACCTTAAAGCCTAGCTAAGACATACACACACAAACCTTAAATGGCACACACATTAGGCTAAGTCACTTTAGTATTTATTAGTGGTGGTGTATGTATGATGTGGTGTTTTATGGATTAGTGGGTGCAGACGAATGGGGCAATCTTAGTCTAACCATTATCTTCAGAGATTAAGCAAGTAAATAAAAATATACTTTTTGTTATGCTTTTATAATCTAATAATATAAGTCCAATTTATTCATATATACTGGGATTGTATGTGTGTTTAGCTAATCTCTATTTTGTAGGTTTTAGTTAGATTTACTTTTCCCATTTTCATGTAATTTTGTAATTAGATTTGGAATGAATGTTATGGGGATTAGATGAACATTATCATAAGACTATATGTGTACCATGTGAAGCCTTTGGAGCAACCACATTCCAACCAACCAAAAGAAGAAAGAAAAAGAAAGAAAGAAGAAAAGAAGAAAAGAAAGAATGAAGAATGAATGAACCTTCTTGATTATAATTAATTCATTTGTAATAAGGTATAAGGGTAGAGCTTGACTACCCAATTTTGGTTTGTATGGTGGAGCAACCACAAAAGGCCTCTTATTCTTTCTACTAGCTTTATAAATTATTTGATGTTTGTTTGCATTACATGACATATTTTTTCTACTTTTCTTGCTTTGATGTATGTCGTGGATGAGAATAAACTCTTAGAGAAAAATAAATTTTTTATCCAATTAATCAACTCAAAACTAAAAATTAACAACTCATAATCTCACCAAAAAGCCTAGGACATAAAATCAAGAAAAAAGATTTATCAATCCCTTAGCTGGATGTTGTATGTTTTCACATCATGCAAAAAAAGTATCTTTCTTTACTCTTGCTCATGGAGGGCTTCCACCCATGCCAAGGAACTTGACTTGACCTTTGAAATCCATGGTGGAAACACACCTCCTTCTTGCTGATTTTAGCCCATAATCAAATTTCTCATGCATTAGGCATATGAATCCCATAGCGTGTCAAATGAATTGTCCAAAAATGAAAATAAAATATAATAAAATTTGCATTAGATTTAAGTCATTAAATCATGCCCTACATGATCTAGTCTCTTAGGAGTGTGTTTAAGGACTTAGTCTCTTTCTAAATAAACAATAGTTTAGCTATCTTGCAAAAGCTTATGTCTTGCCATGTATTTAAAATCATAGAGGAGTTAGTTGGCCACCCAGCTTGTAAGTCCAAATAGTCGTGATTTATCCTCTCTGTGAGGTAAACCAAATACCCATTTTGCCTTAGATTTAGGTCATGCTTTTGGCCCTCGCCAAAGCTCCTTAGGTTAGGTTGCTACTTCCCTTTGGGCTACAAGCATAAATCCTCACCTCTAGGCATTTCCATGACCTTGTGTTATGGAATTGTAAGCCCTAGATTTCTAAAAAAAATTCAACTCAAATAAATCACTTCAATTTCAAAAAATAAAGCCCAACCATATAGTTTTGGGATGCTTACTAGGCTTCCTAGTATCATAAGCATCCCCTACTTATCTTCCTTTGATAACCCTCCTTTGATCAATCCCACTTGATCTTCTAAAAATAAACCAATTGATTGATAGTCCTATCTTTGAAATCTTTGGAGATAATGATCATTTACCTTAATCGAGAGTATTCCTAAGGAATCTCATTCCTTAGGATGTAATTAACTATGGGGCTTGCCTCCATAGGGAACTTAATGAACGATTTAAAATAAACCCTATTTTACTTCTCCATGTAAAGTAGGGGAAGAATCTCTGGTACATATGAAGACCCATAGTCCTTAGGAGTCCTTATTGAGGTGATTAGGTCCATTGTAGGGTGGTGACTTCTATCTTTCAAGATAGTACATATTTCCTCAATGTCATACCCGATCACCCTAATAAGAACATCTGTGAATCTACGTGGTGCCCTAATAAGCAATATTTTTTTTTCATTTATCCTTTCCAAAAGATAAATGAAGATGAAAATATTTCACCATATTTTTTACGCCCACTGGGATGGTTTCTCTCCATCTTTGGTAAATGATCATTATCTCCAAGTATCGAAAGTGGGTTTATACTTTATAATCCAAGACTATCTTTCTTTTTGGCACTTAGTTTATTTCATCCTTAAGCTAAGCTAGCCAACATCCTTTAGTTTTAGGTCTTCACCCGTCTTAAAACACCTATTGGGTTTTCCAATAGGTAAAGAATAAAGATTTAATAAAAAGAAATAATTGAAGACTTCCTTCTTGCCATTTCTATGATAAGGTAAGGTTCATTCCAAAAAAAAATTCCTTTATAAAAACAATAATTTTCAAAAAAAAAATACTCCTTCAAAATGCACATAATAAAATGTTTGCACAATAATTTTCATAAAATAAACCTCATCTAACAATCTTCATGATTATTATATGCATGATCACTATCAAAAAATTAAAATCCAAAAATCATACTTTCAAAAATACCAATGAACATCCTCATGCAATTTATTGAATAAGGATTTCATTTTCAAAAATCAAAATTCACAATCATATTTTCCAAAAGCACAAATGAACATCTTCACTCAATTTATTTTGATTTAGATTTCATTTTCAAAATAAAATTTTCAAAAACAAATGAACATCTTCATCAATTTATTCAAAGATTTCATTTTCAAAAAATCAAAATCAACATCATCATCTTCATTCAATTGTTGAATGAAGATTTCATTTTCAAAAAAACAAAAAAAATAAAATCAACAATCATATTTTCAAAAGCAATGAACATCTTCATTCAATTTATTGAATGAAGATTTCATTTTCAAAATAAAACCAATCATTTTTCAAAAATAAAATCAACAATCATGAACATCCTCATTCAACTTAATGAAGATTTCAACAAAAAATAAAAAACCATCAATCATTTTTCAAAAATCAAGATCAACAATCATGAACATCTTTATTCAACTTGTTGAATGAAGATTTCATTTTCAACAAAAACAAAATCAACAATCATTTTAAAAATCAAAATCAATAATCATATTTTTAAAAAGCATAAATGAACATCTCATTCAATTTATTGAATGAAGATTTCAATTTCAAAACAAAATCAATAACCATCTTTTCAAAAATAAAATAACATTTGGATCTTTCATTTAGCATACCAAAATTTGCTAAGTGAAAATCCTCTTTTCAAAATTAAAAAAAAAATCAATGCATCAAAAATAAAAATAAAAACACATTTGGATCTTTCATTTAGCATACTCAAATTTGCTAAGTGAAGATCCAATTTTCAAAATCAAAATCACAAAAATATGAAACACATTTGGATTTTCTTAGCATACCTAAATTTGCTAAGAATTCTCTTTTCAAAATCATCAAAACAAAACACATTTGGATTTTCTTAGCATACCTAAATTTGCTAAGAATTCTCTTCTCAAAAAATCAAAATTTAAACAATATTTGGATTTCGTTCATTTAGCATACCTAAATTTGTTAAGTGAGGATCCTCTTTTCAAAATCATCAAAACATGAAACACATTTGATTTCTTTAGCATGCCTAAATTTGCTAAGAGTCCTCTTTTCAAAATCATCAAAACAAAACACATTAGGATCCTCTATTTAGCATACTTAAATTTGCTAAGTAAAGATCCTCTTTTTAAAAACAACAAAACATTTGGATTCTTCATTTAGCATATCCAAATTTTCTAAGTGAAGATTCCATTTTCAAAAATTCACATATGATTCACAAACAAGAAAAAGAAGAAAATTATTTTCAAACACCTCACTTAGCATACCCAAATTTGCTAAGTGAGTAAATTCCAAAAATCACAAATCAAAACAAAATCAATTGACCCTTTACTTTAACATACTCAAATTTGTTAAATGAAGGGTCCTCAAACTCAAAAAATCAAATTCAAATATGAACCTATGGAAGCATTAATCTCCCCAAAAATATTTGAACCCATTTTCAACATACACAAATTTATTGAAAATGGATTCTACATTCAGAAAGTCTTCTTTCGAATCAATTTCAAAATCTCTCCAAATTCATTTGAACCCCACTTAACACTTTCAAGTTGTTGAGTGTGGGTTTAGATTCTAAATCAAAATTCAAAAAATTAACAAAATAGAAATCTGATTCAAACTTATTTTTCAAATTGTTCACTCAATCAGTTCAATGGTAGCATGTAAGTATGTTCACATTTCCTTTTGGGATGGACTTGGATTGATGCCAGCCTCCCATCATTCTCCCCACATCCATTTCACTGAGGCTTTGAGGGAGCTCACATGTGGGGACCACCCTCACATAGCAGAGCATGGTGACTGGGGTAAAAGCCGGTCATCGTTGAGTTACCATCTAATTCAAAGATTCCCTCAGAAGAGGAAGTCATGGTCATAGAGTAGTATGCTAGAGTGCCTGTTGTTCCCCTTTGCCTAGTATGGGCTAGCACCCACTATTGGCACCTTCCAAGGGGAAGGTTCCCCGACCAAGGATTGTCTCCTCGCTTCAAGGTTGGTCTAGTTCATACCGACACCGTGACTCAGGCCAAACAAAACATGATCAAGCAGCATACACCCGCATAGCGGGGAGTTGGAGGCGTTTCTCAGTCGGAGGAGTTACCCGAAGTGTCTCCTCTTATAGAGAATAAGTTCCACCCTCTCTCTTTCAATGAGAGGATGTTAGAGGATTTTAGTTTTACCTCCACCACAGCTCATTTTGAGGCTTATGAGAGGAGGAGGTCACACGCTTAGATCTATTTTAGTAGGTGAGATGACGATCAGTCGGGCTCAATGACAGATCACCATCCAGTGTGGTAGATGCAGTGAGAGAGGCCGGGGAGGCCCCATCACATATTACTAGTCGAGAGTGGTGGAGGTACCATAGCTAGCCCCACTTGTAGACTTTCTCGACCGCTACCTCATCATCATACCGAAAGATCTTACGATGGGTACTACCCATCATGTGAGAGAGACTACTATAGTGAGAGAGTCGCCACACACCTTTCTACCCATGCCACCATCTTTGATACATGTTCCACCATCTATATTTAAGCAAAAGCCAAGAAAGATCCGGGGAGAAGAGACCCTGATTGCTATGGCAAGAGATCTCTCATCCACACCACCCTCCTCAACCTTCTACCCCATTTTTGGTGAGGAAGGAATGGCAACCACGGAGTATAGTAGTCATGCCATTACCACCACCACCAGACTATGGAGCAAGAAGGAGAGGAGGAGATAATTCGTCCATGGCCATGATCCTCCTAGGAGTACTACTCCACCCAGATCTAGTGACAACCAGGAGAATCTTTCTTCTAGTAAGCGTAGCCCTTATAAGGTTAACTCTCTAGTAGAGCAGTCGATGTCATGTTTCATGATAGTGATCTACTACATCCCATTGATCTTTATAATTGCTAGATTATCTCTAGATGACATTGTAGCTCAAGATCTAGTGGAAAAGAAGGAGATCTTAGATATGTCCTGGATTAGAGGATAAGGTCAATTTTGATCAATGAGATGATCTGAGAGGATTCAAGAGGAGTTCACATGACACCAAGGGTTCTCTTCTCTAGAGACTTTGGAAGGTGATGTGGCGAAGATGACACTACTGACCCAACACCTCCTTCAACAAATAAAATAAAAAGATGATCAAATAGATAGGATGGGAAGAGGCTTGAAGACTTGTTAGCATGTTTTAGCACTTCAAAACTAAGCCTCGATAGCTCATCCTACTATTGCAAAAACTGGTCCACCTGAAGTTATTGCATGTCTTGGATCAAGCCAAGACTACACCACTAGTAGAGCAAGGTAGCACCAACTTGTATAAGAAGGTAGTGAATAGTAACTCCGTATAAGAAAAGGACATCAAAAGCAATAGGTGAGAGAAGCATTGGCTCAAGCCTGAGGAGGATCATCAGTTTCAAAGGGTAGACCCTACCTGAGGAATTCGATGTCATCCAGTATCCTAAGGGTTTTGTGCCACCTTCTTTCAAGAGCTTCGATGGCGAGAACCCAAGGCAAAGACATTGCGCATTTCAGCTATTTTGCAATGGTAGCAATGCTTACTCTTCACTTGTTAGTATCTTAGCAGAGCATAGCTTGATTGGTACTGAACTTCCAATAGTTCAATGAAGACTTTGTGAATTGGAGCAACTCTTCATTAAGAGGTTTGGAGCTCGAAAGGGTGATGTAGATCTCGCTGGCTCAACAACACCTGTGTCCCTCATTGATTATATTCTCGATGGCATAATTTGAGTATGAAATGTAAATCTCAACAAAATGCATGCCAGATTATACTAAAGAATATCCATGGCCCAATCACCTTCATGCTTAAAGGTTTCACCATCAAAATATTTGAGAAGCTAATCAACAAGATGGCTAACTTATAAGAAGAAGCTAAACAGTTGCCTCCAGATCAATCAACATAGCCGAAGCCACAGAAAGCTTATGAGAAAAAACCAGGGGTAATGATAGTAGTAGACAAGGGGAAGAAACCGGACAGAGAGCAGTATGAGAGACCTCGAGCTCTACAGTCATCACTTCTACCTCTTCTACCACCACCGAGGCCATCCTATCAATTGCCATAGCAGCCTCTATGGCCTTCACTACCTCCTCCTCACCATATCCATAAAGAAAGCATACACATCCACCCATAGTAGCTATGGTCCACCTACTCTTATGGATAAACTAAACAAACCATATTCATTTAAGAGGGAGGTAATTAAGAAAATCTTTAAGAATCACTTAAAGAAACTTAATTTTCAGCTACCCAAACCTAGAAGGTCGTAGGAAGTGGGCAAGTGCAATGATCCTAATTTTTGCCCCTACCACCGCATGCTAGGTCATGTTTTGGAGGATTGCTTTACAATCAAGGACTGGCTTGAGCATAGCTTCAAAATAGGTGCCATAGTTATCCCAAAGGAATACTTTATGGAACAACCATCTAGTTCCATTAGGGTAAGCCTTGGGGATAACTGTGATCCTCTTAAAACCAAAGAAGGTTGGGATATCTCCTTATCCTAAACCTCTAAGAAAATTATTTCCAAAATCACAAAACTTTCCTTGCAGGTGCTTGAGGCAGCTCAAACCTCCAACATCAAGGAAGGTTTGCAAGTTGCCAAAGACAACTTTGGGAAAGGGGGAGCTCAACAGCAGTAGTAGCAGTAGTAGCAACAGCAGCAGCCTATGCCAGCCTGGGATAGCCAAGTAGCACAACCACCAACCAAGCCTAGCCTCCACCCACCCATCAGAAGCTACATCAACAGCACCTCTACTAGCTCTTCCTATAGTAGACATCTTGTATCGATGAGGGCATCAAATCCTCACCCCACTTACTTTACTTGATTTCTACTATGTACCTCCTTTAAAAAATCCAAGAAATCAAATAAAGCTAGTTTGAATTATATATGTGTCACTGATGGGTTGTCTAACTCTACTCTTTTAGAAAACTCTTCAAGTCTAAATAATAATTATAACAACTATCTTCCTCTTTGATTGAGTAAACTTCCTTTCCTTCTAATAATACAGTTCACCTCTTGAGATAGAGTTAGAATCATCTAATTTTGAAGGTCCCATAGAAGAAGCTGTAGGTGAACCTGATGAGTAGGTAGAACCTTCCATTAACTTGCCATAAGAGATCACCGAAGTCAACCTCCGTAGTGGCAAGGTTCTACCTCCTAGGGCAACACCTCAAGATAAGAGAAAATAAGTCATTGGTTTAGATGATCGAGAAGCCCCTCCACAGGATGCTCCACCCATGGATATGCTTGTGGAGGATCAGCCCAAGGTGGATTACAATGTCCTCTCCATCTAAAGTTAAGCATATATGATGCCCTTATCTTATCCAAAGAGATGAGGGAATCATTAATCAAGGCTCTCCTTGATCTAAATATGCTTAGCTCAGCTGAATAGTGTTGAGAGGCACATTATTCAGAGAAGCAAAGGAGTCACTTTCATAGATGAAGACCTTCTTCTGGGGACATGGAGCACAACCGCCCCTACATTACAAGGGACATGGGCATCACTTTCGGTTCTTATTGATCTAGGTGCATCGGTGAACATTATGAGTCTAAAGATCCTTGCCTATTTGAGGATTGACATCTCCACACTCCGAGAAGATCATATGATATTGAGAGGATTTAATGAACAAGGAGAGAAAGCTTTATATTCCATAGTGTTACCTTTGGAGAAAGGTGAATGGAAGACTAAATCCAAGTTCTATATCATTGATTTGAATACTTCATTCACTACTTTGCTCAGTAGGCCTTAAATACATCAGAATAAGATGATTCCATCCTCCCTCCATCAGTGCATCAAGTTCCGAAAGGATGGGATTGAATATTGTGCCAATGGTGATGAAAATCCATTTTCATATAGGAAGGTTGAGATATATGAAGATGCAACCTACTATCTTCCTCGAAACACATTTTCTCATGAACTTGGTCAAAATTCAAATGCAAAAGAAAATAAAAAAGAAGAAAAATAAAAATGAAAGTTCAAGTGAACAAGAAAAAGACATCAAGGAAGAAATAGAAGCAGATATCACATTCCCACATGACTCACCATGTAGGGAGGACTAGAAACAGTGGAAAAGTTCAGAGGTGGAAGACTTGCCACACCACCAAGGGTTATGTTCTAGTTAGGGAGTACCCTACTATTCACATAGAGACTTGGAATCCAACTGAGGATGAGTCTCATGTGATTAGTATACCAAACCCTCTCAATGGTTTCATTGAGGTGACACCGAGCGACAAATGATGAAGACCTCCAAGCAAAGCACATGAATGTATTCAATCAAGTATGTGAAACTATCGTTAGGGAACCTTAGCTCTAACCTCACTTTCATCTCAAAAGTGAAGGTTTAGTAGTTAAGGAAGCCCCTAAGTCTTCCATTGATGAAAAGAGATTCTATTGGGATCATCATCCTCAAGTCCAAAAGTTGATGTAAACTTGAGGATGATTCATATAAAGAATTAAATTACCTTTTGATTGGTACTTTTATGTTCTTAATCTTGCAAAGAAGGTTTGATTCCTTATACATGGTCTAAGCAAGGTCGAGTACTTGAAAAGCTATGGAACAATAGGGATGCACAATCAAGATCGACTAGATTACAAGGTCCAAATAATGATGATAATTATTTAGTTGTCACCAATCATCTGAATCGATAGGTTCTTCTCAAACCATACCAACTCTTATGAAAGTGTGTTTAGAAACTTTGATGATCCGATGATCTCCAAATCAAAGATGCACCAAAAGGAGATCCATTCAACAATTGACAAGCTTAAAGAAATCACGATGAAGAAAATCCACCAACATACATCAATTCATTGAATGAAGAAGAAACCAATGACTTAGTTAGCTATTGATTAAGTTTGCTGCTTTGCATGGAGTTGAAGAGATGCATTATCTCGACGTAGTCCACAAACTAGCAATAGATCCTAATGCTAACCCTATCAAGCAAGCTCCTAGATGCATGCGATTAGAAATTGAATAATAGGTCATTTCTAAAGTCAAGAAATTGATCGATGTTGGTTTCATTAGGGAAGAAAAATACCCTACCTGGTTAGCCAGTGTCATCCTTAAGAAAAAGAATGGTCAAATTCACATATGCATCAATTTCAGGGACTTAAATATGGCATGTACTAAGGATGAGTTTCCTCTTCCTATACCAGAATTAATAGTGGACATCGCCTGATCTCATGCAGTATTCTTCTTTATGGATGGGTCATCTAGCTACAACCAAATCAAGATGGCCCTCGAGGATGAAAGAAATATTCTTTCCCTGATTGGAATCTATTGGTATAAGGTCATGCCTTTCAGCCCTAGAAATATTGGTGTTACATACCAATGAGCCATGACTCAGATCTTCAATGAACTCATTCATCATCAAGTTGAATGTTATGTTGATGATCTCATAGTCAAAAGCAGAGAAAAGAAAGACCATCTCTTTGACTTGAGAGTAGTTTTCAAACAAGAAGACAACCTCAAAATGAACCCCTAAAGTGTGCATTCGTAGCTTCGAAATTCCTTGGGTTTGTTGTCCGACATTGGGAATAGAGAGATCTAAAAAGATCAAAGCTATCTTAGAAATGCCACACCTAAAAGTTTAACTCAACTCAGATCTTTCCAAGGACAGTTGGTGTATCTAAGATGCTTTATCTCCAATCTGTCGGGAAGATGCAAACCATTTTCAGCACTTGTCAAAAAGGATGCCAGGTTCAGGTGAGATGATAAGTGCTAGCATGCCTTTGAAGATATCAAGTAATGAAGCCGCCTAGTAGCCTACCCTCAAGCCACTCATCCTCTATATAGCTACATTGGATGACTCCTTGGTGCTTTGGCCCAAGCCAATGATGAAGGGAAGGAGAGTTCTCTACTCCTCACCCTCATCCTGATCTAACTACCCCCACCTATTGAGAAACATTGCCTAGCTTTAATCTTCATTGCAAAAAAGCTATGGCACTATATGCTTTCTCATAAGGTGAACTTGATTTCAAGAATCAATCCACTGCAGTATCTCATGACACGGCCATATTATCCGATGGCATTTGGTCCATGATTCTCTCATAGTTTGATATCACATTCATACCCCTCCGGGAAAAGGACAAGCACTAGCAGATTTCAAGACACCCACCACTCTGCGATTCTCACTTAGTGATGATCTCCCTAACGAACAAATTATGAACTTAGGGGAGGTTGACAATCATCATTGGGAGATGTATTTTGATGGTGCGGCTTCCTTTCATAAAGGAGAAGAACCATGGTCTACTCTTCCAACGAAAGGGTAAGAATAGTTCTTTTAACTCCAGATCGTGATGTGATGAGATTCTCATACTATCTCTCCAATCCATGCACCAACAATGAAGCTGAGTATGAGGCTTTGATTATCGGTCTGGAGTTAGTCATTATGGTGTGTGTGTCAAAAGCATCAATATCTATGGGATTCAGGTCATCAACCATCAAACTCAAGTTTTATCACTACCATGAGTACATCATGAAGCTATTGGTCCAAATCCCTGAGGTCACCATCTACAAGGTCCCTCGAAGAGAGAATGCAGTAACAGATGCTTTGGCCAAATTTGCCAAGGAATTAGCATGTCTGGAAGATGAGACCATTCCAATTAGGTCCAAAATAGACAACTCATATCCCTTATTGATGATGAACTCATCAAGAGACTTTCTCTAGAAGGGGAGGTTGTCGTTGCTGAAAAAGATAAGGAGCTAGATTGGACACAACCGTTCATAGATTACTTGAACACTGGTAAACTACATCAAGAGAAATCACAAGCCCATCAGGTGAAATAGAGCGCTCTCTCCTATGCTCTCATGGATGGAACCTTGTGCCAACGATCCTTCGATCAAATGTGGTTACATTATTTAGACAAGCACGAAGCCCGTAGAATTTTGACGGTACATTCGTCTATGAGCACACCATTTGAAGATGAAGCAAAGATAAAAGACTAGGATACTATCATTCTTGTCGGTACACGGTGTAGTCCTACATCAACCACCCAACATTCTACATCCTACTTTGGCATCATGGCCATTTGAGTGTTGGGGTACCAATATTATGGGTCCTATCGATCCTCCTTCTTCCAAGGGTCATCGATTCATCTTGGCTGCCACTGACTACTTTTCCAAGTGGGTGGAAGTAATCCCACTCATATAAGTTAGAGCATTACATGTGCTCCAATTTTTCAGGAACTATATCGTATATAGGTTCAGGGTGCCTCAATGAATTATATCCAATAATGGCACTGCATTCGAGAGCACCAAGATCAACAGGTTTGCCATAAGACATGGTATAGATTAGAGATACTCTACCATGTACTACCCTAGGGCAAATGGTTTAGTTGAAGCATTCAACAAAACTTCATTTAGATACTAAAGAAGACACTCTCAACGATGGCATAAACAACTGTACCAACTCTCTCAATTCCATTAATCTAGTCACTTAGAAGTTTAGCTGGGATAGCAAAATCACCAGAGCGTAGAATGCCAAGTTGTTAGAAGAGCTTGAAGGTTTGAGGAGAGATGCCTAGGCATGAACCTCGAGTTATACAAGGCCAAAATGATTCAAGCTCATAACAAGGGTCTGGAAGTGGAGAACTTGTATTAGTCTAAGGAGACCAATTGTTCCGTCAAAAAGATGGGAGGCAAGTTTGAACCCACTTGGGAAGGCCCTATCATAGAGAAACCCTACCAAGGAGGATCTTATCAGCTTATTGATTATAAAGGGGAACACCTGATGCTTCCAATTAATGGGCTCTATTTGAAGAAATATTACCCATAAAAATATGTTTGAAAATAATTATCATCAAAAGAATAAAATTTCATTCCAATTCTTCAATATCTTCTCATAATTTGAAGTGTTGTTTGCTTATCTTGCAAATCTGCACGGTGTGTTCAGGATAGGTGTAAGAGAACCCAAGAGGTGTCCTATCCCTCTTTCATAACATGAACATAAATTAAACACAATTTCCCTACATTACTAGAATAGATGTGAGAGAACCCAAGAGGCATTCTATTTCAGTTAGCACAACTAAGTTAGGTGTAAGAAAACCCAAGCAACATCCTTTCTTAATGGGATCACAACTACCATTCATGACACCATTTCATTAAATTCCCCAAGTGTGTTTAAGGCAGGTGTAAGAGAACCCAAGAGGCGTCCTATTCCATTTAACACAAGCACAAAAATAAACATATATCTTTTATCTCAAGCTATTTTAATGTGGGAGCAAGTCCCCTGTGGCACTCACTCATTAGCTACTCTAGGTCGGGTGACATATTATCTTGCTAGTATATCACCCCAGTGGTCACTTGTTGGCCGGATGTGAGTCTCCGTGCTTTCTTACTAACTTGGCCAATGCAAATCAATGAGCACCTTATTAGTTTGGTAGGCTTCACTGCGTAGCCAGTAAGTTACAGTATGTTGACTTTATTTAAAAAGATGTGAGTCCCCAAGCCTTCTTCTTGAACTATCCATCATGAACTGACTAGGCTGAGTAGATTTAAGGTTAAGGATAAGTCCCCTAGAGGCTCCTTTCCTCTGGACTACTCTAGGCCATATATAAGTCCCCCAGGGGCATTCACTCAGTAGTCTCCCTATATTGGATAGCACCTATCGAGCCGAAGAAAAACTATCCCGATGATTAGTTTTGCTATAAGAGGATGATAGTCCCCGAGTTTTATTCCTAGGTTGATTATCAGAAACTGACGAGCACCTTAGGTTGGTTGATGTTCACTATGCTGATAGCAACTCACCCGATGGATACACCACACTTAGTAGATGTGAGTCCCCGAGCTTTCTCTTTGAGTTGGCCACTAAATACCTATGCAAATTACCTTCTCTATTTTAGATCAAGCCCTTAGCAGCCCCTCTCCCTGCAGGCATTCTATTTGGATCATGTCCTTAGTGACCCCATTTAGACACTACCCATGTTACTTTTGGATTGGACAGTCCCCCTTTCCTAGTAACCACTCTTGTGGTTGGAGAATTCATTTAGCGAATGCCAAATTCTCCCTTGGTTCAGTATATTTGAGATAGGTTTAGGCTGATATAATCTCCTTCTCAGAATGATCCATCACAAACCAACAGGGTCCATGCCAAATAAATAAAAAAATAAACAAATTGATTCTCTTATGGATTATGAATTAAAGCCCTAGTGGCCCCTTTCCCAAGCAGGCATCCTATCTTTAGGGCAGTGTCAACCGAACTCCCTATAAGAATTGCCTGACTACGCTTGAGTTGAGATAAGTCCCTAGGTCAAGACTCTCCGTAGTCACCCTTAGGTTCAATCTATTTGCCACAAGGTGTTACCCTCATTCATTTTGGAAGATGTAAGTCTACTATGCATTCTTTCTAGCATAACTATCGCAAACCGATGGGCAGCCCTAAGTCGAGTCAACATGTTACCTTATTAATATGTCACTCCAATGGTCCTTTGTAGTGGAAGATGTGAGTCCCCAAGATTTCTTCCCTAAATTTAGTTACTGCAAATCAAAAGGCACCCCTTTGGTTGGATAGTTCTCCCCTCAATCGGGAAGCTACTCCCTTTGGATTGGTAAATTTGAGCTAGATCAAGGCCAACATGGCCCCTACTCAGTGCAGTCCATCGCAAATTGATGGGATCCATCAAAAATAAATTAAAAATAAAATTAACTTTGACTATCTTTGAGTTGATTTAAGTCCCCCAGTGGCATTCACTCAGTAGTCAGCCCCAAGTCAAGTTCATTTTATTGCAAAAGTAACTGATCACCCCAGTGGTTCTTTGTTTTGGAAGATGTGAGTCCCCACACTTTCTTCTTAACTTGACCATTGCAAATCGAAAGGAAACTCCTTTGGTTGGATAATGCTACAATGTGGTTGGTAGACTACCCCTTTCAATTGATAAATCTAAGTTAGGCCTAGGCCAACATGGCTCCTTCTCAGTGCGATCCATCGCAAACCAACAGGATTCATTCTAAAATTTAAAGATCTTAAAAAAATTCAGCTCTCCTCCCTCACTAGAGTCAACTAAATAAGCAAAATAAATCCAATCAATATCCCCCAGAGGAGTCAAATCAAATAATCAAAAAATAAATTAAATAACCAATCAATCAAATCTTTCCTCACTTCCTCAATGAGATGTGTTTTTTGGTTCCCCAGTGGATCCTGAATTCTAACCCTCAGCGGATTTCACAATCTCTTCTCCCTAATGGATGGCTTAAACTTGCTCCCCTAGTGGAGAGTTCACTTTTTCATCCTTGATGGAGCACCAAATCCTAAATCTATAAATTAAATCAAATTTCTCCCAATGAGACTCAAATCAAATCAAACCTCATGGAGAGTTCACTTTTTCATCCCTAATGAGAGTTCACTTAGTTTCTTTCTAAATAATAACCTAGCCATCTTGCAAAAGCATATGACTTGCCTACATGGATTTAAAGTGTAGGATGAGTTAGATGGCTGCCACTCCATACGGTAATAAGTCCAGCAATTGGGTGGTTTACTCTCTCTTATGGAGGTGAACCATATGGCCACTTTTGCCTTAGATTTAGGTTGTGCTTTGGCCCTCGCCAAAGCTCACTAGATTTAGGATCTGAGATTGTTGTTTCCCTTTGTGGGATACAAGCATAAATTCTCACCTCTTAGGTATTTCCATAATCTTGTATTGTGGAATTATAAATCCTAGATTTCAAATAAAATTTCAACTCAACTAAGTAAATCTCCCCAATTTCAAATATATAAAGCTTAATCATAGGATAGATTGGAGTGCTCACTATGCTTCATAGTATCATGAGCACTCCCTACTCATTTCCTTTGGTTTCAGCAATAACTCTTCCCTTTTTGATCCATCCCACTTGATATGCTAAAACATAACCAATTTATTGATAGTCTTATCTTTGAATTCTTTGGAGACAACAATCGTCTGCTTTCATCGAGAGTATTCTTAAGGGATACACTTTCCTTAAGAAGTAATTAACTATGGAGGCTTGCCTCCATAGGGAACTTATCGAACCCAATTTAAATAAACCTTGCTTTACTTTTTCATATAAAGTAAGTAAAAAATCTCTGGTATATTCGAAGACCTATCATGTCTTTGAGTCTTATTAGGTGATTAGGTCCATTGTAGGGTATTGATTTCTATATTTTGAGATAGTGCACTATTCCTAGATGTCATACTCGATCACCTCAATAAGTGCATTCTCAGATCTGTGTGGTGTCCCCTTACATACACATAAATAAATCCAAAAATAAACACCACACTTGGGTCAAGTGATTGAATGGAGTTGGTTTGGCCCAATTGATTGTAATTGAATAATCAAGGATGATCAATAATCAATATAGGTTTTGAATGGTTTGGTTCAAACCAATTTGAGTTGGATTGGAGTTTGGTTCAAATGAGTCCTTTAGGCCACTTTTGGTCAAGTGAACCTAATGGGTCAATTGAGTTGGTTTCAAATTAAATTAGGTTGAATTATTTTGATAACTAATTTAGGATTGATCTATGTCTTTGATTTCAATTGATTTGGGTTTAATTGGTTTTGGTTCATTTGGACATTTTGGGTTCAAATGGGCTAGCTTGGGTTAATGGAATTAATTTTGCTCAATTAGCTTGATTATTGCTTTTGGTAGGGTTTGGGCTGAAGTTTGAATGGTTGGAGTGATTTTTATGAAAATTAATTGAATTAGGTTTGATTGAAGGAATTTTTAAGTCCATAGGATTGGATTAGGTTAAGGTTGGTTTGAGTTTAAATCATTTTAGCTTGGAGCTTGGATGTGAGATGGAATTCAATTGGGTTTTGGTTGGATTAATTTGAGGTTTGGTTTTTCATGATAAGATTAGATATAGGATTTGGTTAAGTCCATAAGATGGGTAGGTTCTTTTAGTCCTAAGGCATAGCATAAGGAAATTCCTCCTAAGCTACTAGGGTTGGGTTAAGTGTTCACTTAATCACTAGAAATGTCCTATGACTAAGAAGATCCTAGTGTCTAGAAGACTCCTAGGTCTAAGATGGGAAGATTGAATCTTCACTCTGAAAGTTAGGTCAATACTTAGGTTAAAGTCAAAGTCAATTTGGCTTGGAGCTTGGATAGAAAATAAATTCAAGTGAGGTTAATTGAATAGGCTTGAGGTTGGTTGTGTTTCATTTATAGAGTTTAAGTTTGGATGAGTGGACATGCATGGGTCTTGGTTTATGCTATAGGATAGGTATAACCTATTTGTCCTAAGGTGTATCATAGGTTTAGGGTATTTCTCCTAAGTCTTTAAGCATGGGTTTAGTGTTCCCTTAGTCATTAGAAATGACTTATCAGGAAATCCAAGTGCCAAGAAGGGTTCTAAGTCTAGGATTAGAAAGATTAATCATCATTCTAAAGTGAGACCAACACTAAAAAAAGAGAGGTTTTGAGCCTTTTTTTCTCCCACTCTTTATGGTTGGACTAAAATCACCATCAAATGTGATGGAGGAAGGTGTGACAACTGATGACAAGCAGCTAGATTTTATTGTGGGATATGGTTGAGTGATTAGAAATCACTAAAATCAAAATAAGTGGAATGATGTGAAGGGATTGTGAGTTTTGAAGCTTTGAATCTTTTTCTTCGTTTTGCATCCCCCATCATTGACTTCTCTTCCTTCACTTTAAAGCTAAAGGATTAGCTCACACATAGGGAGATTAGGTAAGATTGGGTGTGCCTAAGTTTGGACTATATTACATGTTGGGCCTTTATGTTTACGTTAGCATAGCTTAACCTAATTGAGTTCAGGTTAGGTCAAATATTTGATTTGATCAATTTGAATTTAGATTATACTTTAACTACTTTTAATGTATTGTTTACTGATTGATTTGGGTTTATTTTTGGTTTGACCTTGAGTCCATTGGCCAAATTATGCTCAAAGGATGTTTGGATTCAATTAAGAACTTTAAGATTTTGAAGTGATTAATTTGATTTAATTTTAATTTATTTTGATTTCTGCTCAATATGGCCCATATAGGTCAGTTTGGATTAATTCGAGTCAAGTTGATCAATTGACCAAATGGTCCCATGGGACTATTAAATTATGTTCAAATATTAATTTGAAACATGTTGGATGATTATTTTGATTCAATTTAGCTTAGATTGGATTTTAGCTAAACATGATTCATGTAGATTAAATTAGAATAAGTTTGGTCAATTAGTTAAATTAGCCAAATTGACCAAATTAAGTTTAATTGATCAATTATGTTTATTAATCAATTTGAAATATTTTGGAATACTTGTTTTGGCTCAATTTAGTTTATATTTGAGTTAAACCCCTATAAGGTCTAATTAGGCTAACTTGGGAAAAGTGAGCAAATTAATCAAATTAAATCCTAATTAAATTTTAATTAAGTTTAATTAAGGTTTTAAATGGTTTGGGTATATTTAATTTTAAATAGCTTTGATTAATTTTGGGTTTATCCCCTTTAGGCCCAAAATAGTCAAGTTGAGTCAATTAAGCTGATTGGCCAAATTGGACCTCAATTGGGTGTGATTTGGGTATGACTTGTGTTTTGGTGTCATGTGATCAATCAATTGAAATTAATTTGAATTTGTTTTAAGTTTTGGGTCATGACAACCTAAATGAGCTAAATGAGCCAATTTTGGCTAAGTTAAATGTTGACCTCACTTTTAGTTAAATGAGCTCATTTAAAGTAAAGTGTATTTAGCTTATGTTCAGATTTATGTTTGAGGTTACCATTAATTTGAAATCAATTTGGCTTAATGTGTAGGGGTTTGGATTAATTTGGGCTAAGTGAGGTTTGCTAGTCTAATTAGGGTATTGGATTGATTAAGTCTTTGGGTTTGGGTTTGGATATCCTCTTAATCATTTGAAGTGTCCAAACACTAAGTAAGGAAGTCATAGCGCCAAGATGGAAACCTACATCTAAAGAAGATAGATGTTAGCCTCACTAAAAGTGAGGTCAACATTAACAAAAGAAAATTGAGATATATTGGCAAACTCTATTTAAAAGTATGAACATATCCCAACTCTTTTGGACTTCCAGCTCACTTGGATGTGCTACTCGTTAATACCACCTAGATTTCAAAACCATATAGCCAAGTCTCATGTAATTCAAAATGGCTAGGTATTATTTATTATAAAAGAAATCTAGGAACCCAGACTCACTCTGTAAATTCTAAGATCATGACTAATAATATTTTTAACTAATGAAGCCAAATTTCAACTTTTATATATTTTTAGACTCACAACTTTATTGATGAGACTTGGGTATGTAATTATGTCTATATGCATGATATGAAAATAATCATGGGCAGGGGTGTAAGTGGGTCAAGCTTGCTCGAGCTCGACCCGATATATGGCTTGTGAGCAAAGCTTGAAGAGATAAAAAAATCAAGCTCAAGCCATCCCTGACTCGACCCATTAGCTTGCAAGCTCGCTCTTTCAAAAAATATTAATATCAAAATATACTTAAAATAAAATAAACTTTAATAGATTAAATATATAATTTCTAAAAATATTTAAAAATTATATTCATTATATTATATCAAGTAATTTGTTATTATTTTACATTTTTAATTTCTTATTTTTTAATCATTTCTATCATCATAATTATTTGAATCAAAAAATTTAGTCTCTTTCATAATAAATAAGTGAGCTCATGAGTGAGTTCAAACTTGTAAAATAAAGTTAAAGCTTGAGCTCGGACTTGATAAATTAATCAAGCTTAAGCTCAAGCCAAAGGTGACCCAAGCTTAGCTCGACTCGTCTACACCCCTAATCATAAGACAAATCAGCTAGAGAGGTTGGCTTCCCCAAGAAGGTGACTATTCTCACTAGATAGATACACTGTACATATAATAGGTAAAAAACCTCATTCCATGAAAGGAAAATAATATGCATCATGATTATAAAGCTTAAAATTTCTAATTATTTTTAGTATTTATACCTAAGGCTTTAAGGTGAGGTTATGAATTATATTTATTTTTAATTTTAGTTGATTAAGTTGAGTTACATAGAAAATTTAATTTTTAAGAGCTTATTAAAATATAGGATAACATTCAACAATCACAACATCATAGAAAAAACCAATAAAAAGTATCTCAAATCTATTATGCAAATAATGTAAGCATACCAAACATGTCAAATTTGTATAAGAAAAAGGCCAGTGTGGTCGGGTTACTCTATATACCAAAAAAAAAAGGTAGTCGAGCTCTACACTTATATAGCTTTGCATAGAACTAAGTACAAAAATAAAAAGTCAATAGGGGTCTTCATCTTCATCTCCAAGGTATGGATTCTCCAAGCTTCACAATGTCTCTCAAGTTTATATCTTCCAACTAATGTTCATCATAAATCTCATGACTCTAAACTAGCTCTAATATAAATTATATTTATATTTTTTAAATAAAATTTAACTAAACCTAAAAAATAAAGGTTCATTAAAACATACAAAAATTATATTTCCATACAGTGGAGCTTAACACCACTATATCCAACCCACTTTTCTTAATGGGCTATGCTCAGAGGGCTTAAGAAAAAAACTTGTTAGATTTAATTTTTATTATGGTGTTCCCCTTTATTGAGCACAACTCCCTATAAATAATAATATTAGTCTAATAAATATTACCTTAACATCTAGTATATGAACATTCATCCTAAATATCCAGTCTAAAATATTACACCATAAATAAAAAATTAATACCTCACAACAAAGCACATGACTAACCTAAGTCTAGGATTAGTGACTTATTATACTAAAATATCTAAGGTTGTTATCGTAAGGCAAAGTCAGACTTAATATTTATGTTATAACTCAAGGACAAAGTTTGATTTATTACCAATAGATAATCTCAATTTATGTAGTTAATGGATTAAATGTAGATTTTAAGCAAATTTGAACAAGATTAAAGTTTCATTTAACATTTTAAAATTATAAAGAATAATGGATTTAGGGCACGTATCGCTCCTCCTTACACCTTACTCCTAATAAATTCTGAATAAAAATGAGTTTTATGAGTTTTATGAATTTAGTTAAAAGCATTAAATTTTAATTAATCCCTAAGTTAGATTCAAACTTAATTCAAATTAGAGCCTTATGAAAATGTGGTGTTTATTTTTTGAATATATGTATAAAGGACACCACATAAATCTGAGGGTATACTTATTGAGGTGATCAGGTATGACATTAAGTAATGGTGAACTATCTCGAAAGATAGAAATCACCACCCTATAATGGACCTAATCTCTTAATAAGGACTCCTAAGGCATGATGGGTCTTCAAATATACTAGAGATTTTTCTCCTACTTTTCATGAATGAATAAAGTAAGGTTTATATGAAATCGGGTTCTAAAGTTTCCTATGAGGGCAAGCCCTCATAATTAATTACATCCCAAGAAAGGTTGATTTCTTAGGAATACTCTTGATTAAAGTAGGAATTATTGTCTCCAAAGATTTTAACGATAAAACTATCAATAAATTGGTTATATTGGAAAATCAAATGGGATAGATTGAAAGGAGAGACTTATTATCAATGCTAAAGGAGGTAATACATAATGCTTATGATAGCAGGAAACCTAGTGAGCATTCTGATCTACTCTATAGTTGGGCTTTATATGTTTGAAATTGAGGAGAATTATTTGTTTAACTTTTATTATATTTCTAAGGCTTATAATCCCACAATACAAAGTCAAAATGTCTAAGAGGTGAGGATTTATGCTAGTAGATCGAAGGAAAAAGTAACCTCGGATCTTAAATCTAGGGAGCTTTATAAAAGCTAAAGCACGACTTAAATCTAACCAAAAATTAGCAAAAGATTTACCTCCATAAGAGAGGGTAAACCACCCGACTGCTGGACAAATAATCATCTGGAGTTGTAGCCAACTAACTCCTTCTATGCTTTAAAATCATGTAGGCAAGTCATATGATTTTCTAAGATAGTGAGGTTATTATTATTTATAAAGAAACTAAAACCCTTAAACCCACTCCCTAAGAGACTAGAGCATGAGTGGAACCATGACAATCTAATGCAAATCTTTTCAATTTTTATTTGTTTTTGGACTTGGTCAAAGGACCAAGTTGACTTGGTTTGACTCAATTCAATGTGGTTGATCATCCTAGGGTGATTGTTGATCATGATATGAGGCTTGGATGGCTTGGTTCAATCTAGTTTGAGTTGGATTTGAACTTGGCTAAAAAAGGTCCTTTAGGCCACTTTGGGTCAAGTGGACTAAATGTGTTAATTGGTTTGTTTTGGCTTGATTCAAGTCTAGTTGAACTTATATATGATCCTAGCATTGAAATATAAATTCAACTGCAATCAATTTGGAGTCTAATAAATTTTGGCTCATTTGAAGTTTCCAAGCTAAAAGGGCTAACTTGGGCTTGACTTGGGTTGACTTGAATTTGGTTTGATAATCATAAGTTTCATTTATATTTGGATAGGTGGTTGAAGGAATGATTGATTCAAAAGAAAATCTATTGATTTTGTTTTATTTTGGATAAGATTTGGCCAAGTCTAAGGAAATGGCTTAAAAGGCTTAAATTGGGTTTTATTTGATTTTGGATTTGGTTTCAGCTATTTGAATTTATATTTCATTTATATTTAAGAATATAAATGAAGATATAAATGATTCATGAGAAAATCACTTGAGTTTGGATTGATTTGGAAGCAAATTTGACCAAGCTTAAGGATGTAGGTCAAAAGGGCTAAGGAGGAAACCAATTTAGTTTGATTTATTTTTGGTCATTTGAAGGTGGGTCTTATTTATATTTATAAATATAAATGAAGGAGTAATTTATTTATAAAGAAATAATTTATTTGAGTTGATTTGGGTTAAGATTTGATTAAGCTTATGGATGTAAGTCCATATGGCTTAAGAAGGGATTTGGCTTAGTTTGATTTAGTTTGATTTAGTTTTGGTCATTTGAGTATGGATTTCATTTATATTTATGAATAGAAATGAAGAAATAATTTATTTATAAAAAAATCAATCAAGTTTTATAAGATTTAGGTGCAGACTTGGCTTAAGTTTAGGGAATGGGTCATATGGCATAGGAAGGAATTTTGGAACTTCGGATTTGATTTTAGGATTGAATCATTAAGAATTAGGTTTGAATTGGAATTTGATAAATGATTGAGAGATTGAATTGATATTTAAGAAAATCAATTGAATTGGAATTGATTTGAATTTGGTTAAGGCTAAGTCTATAAGATGAAATCAAAGGGCTTAGAAAGGGTTTTGAATTCAATCATAAGGTTCATGGAAAATCTTGAGCTTGAATTTGATCATGAGATTGATTATGAGTCTTGGAAATTTGGTTTGGATTTAGTATGAGTTTGAGGATTGGTTTGAGAAGTAAAGAATGGATTGGGTTTAGGCTATAGGACAGAAAGTTTCTTTAAGTCCCTAAGGCATAGCCTATCTCTATGGCTAACCCTTCTAAGTCCCTAGGCTTAGGTTAAGTGTTCACCTAATCACTAGAAGTGTCTTAAGATTAAGAAGCTCTTAGTGTCTATGAGAGTCCTAGATCTATTATGAGGAAGTTGAGAACTCGCTCCAAAAGAGGTCAACAAAAGGACCCCCAATAGGTATGGTGTAACTAACAAGGCACACGCATATTGGCATTGACCAAGATGATCAACAATGCCAAAGGATCACAAGCACTAATGGAAATAATCTATCTAAACTCGAGGTGTAGACAGGATCACAATCTTAGTGCAATGCAACTCAACTTATGCCAAGGGCATAATAGAGTGAGGAGGAATTCGCTAAAGGATTGAGTATGTGAACCTTCCACTAAGGAAGCAGGTTCAGGTTATCTGTAGAGAGGATAAGGGTTTGAGTTTGATTGTAATTATTATTTGGGGAGAGAAAATTTGGTGGAGATTAGGATTTATAACCCACGGGGGATGGGTGCATGAACCTTCCACTAGGGATGCAGGTTTGGATTATCCGCTACGGATAGGAATTTGATTTGGCTTGATTTGTGATTATGGTCTAAGCTCCACTAGGGGGACTAAATCAATTTGCACCTCGTTAGGGAGAAATTTGATTTTATTTAATTTATGGGCATCCACTGGGGGATGAGAATTTTATTTGACTTAATGTGGGGCTCCACTAGGGAGAATATATGATTTGGTTTAATTGGAGTCGAGTATATCTACTAGAGATATGAGCTCGAATCCGTCAGGGGAATAAGGTGGATTTGATTTGATGGATTTGTTTAGTTTGCTTGGGGAAGTATCCGCAAGGATATGAGTGGATTTAATACATGGACCCTATCAGTATGCGATGGATCTACTGAGAAGGGGCAATATCAACCTATCTCAAATTTATAAATCCAAAGGAAAAGTCTACTAGCCATCAGGTAGGACTATCCAACCTAAGGATGACTACTAAGAGAGTGTTGTTTGGGACTTATCTCAACTCAAGAGTAGCTAAAAATATAATTTTAATTTAAATGGACCCTAGCGGATTCACTAAGAAGAAGCACGCCTTGGCCCTATCTATTTACAATCCAAAGGGATAGTCATCAATATGGGTAGAGCTAACCAACCTAAGGGGTGGCTTTGCGTGTGGAGAAGAAAGGTGTGCTTACATCTAAAGTGGGAGACCTAATTACTCCGGGCATCATTGGTGGTGTCAAACCCAATTAGGAAATAGAGTGCTTTGTGGGACTTATCACCCAGTAAGAAGTGATTCCTAGGGAGTTTTACTGACACTATCCTAAAGATATGATGCCTGCTTGGAAAAAGGTACCACTGAGGGTGTCCTCCTAATCCACAAGCAAAAATTTATATTTTGGTTATATGTTTTTGTGAACCCTGTCAGCGTACGAGGGACCATAATGAGACCAAGGGAGAATCTGCATATCTATAAAACAGATTCTCCAACCACAAGGGTGACTACCAGGAAAGGGGAACTGTCTAATCCAAGAGTAACTCGAGTATCTAAATGGGGTCCCAAAGGACATGATCCAAATAGAGTACCCAGAGAGGTGCCACTAGGGTATTTATCCTGGACCTTGTAGAAGAAAACTTATAGGTATATGGTGGCCAACTCTGATAGAAAGCTTGTAGACTTACATCTGCCATGAGTGGTGTATCCATCAAGTGGGTCATTATCAGCACCCAACCAACTTAAGGTGTCAGTCGGTTTGCAACGATTAATCTGAGAAGAAGGCTTATAAACTTACATCTTCATAAACAAAAGTGATCATCGAGATAGTCTGTCATCGAAGGGAAAAATGCTATCTAACCTAGGGTGACTACCAAGTGGGGAGTCCCATATGAAGACTAGACCCAAACTTAAGTAGTTAGGAGGAAAGGAGATAGAGGACTTACCTTAAGCCTCAAATATACTCGACCAATCAGTGCATGATGGTTAGCTCAATAAGAAAGTGTGTAGGCTTACATCCTCTTAAATAAAGTCAACATGAGGTTGCTTACCGGCGACATAGTAAGGCCTACCAAACCAATAAGGCGCTCATCAGTTTGTTATGGTCAAGTTAAGAAGAAGGATTGTACACTAACATCCTCTAAACAAGGAACCACTGGGGTGACACACTAGCAGGGTGGCATGTAAGCTCGACCTAGCTAATGAGTGAGTGCCACGGGGCTTTATCCTACATCAAAGTTACCTGTGATAAAAGATATGTGTTTGTTTTATATGGTTGTGTGTAGTTTGTGTTGGTGTTGTGTTATTAAAGGATAAGATGTTGCTTGGGTTCCTCACACCTACCCTAAACACATCATGGCAGATTCACAAACAAACATGTCTCTCAATAATATGAAGGGATGGAATTTGAGATGAAAAGAAATTTTATTGATAATAGTTTTCAAACAAGATTTATGGAACATTTCAGTAGAGCTGATTGATTAGGAAGCATTAGGCCTCCCCTTACAATTTATAAGTTGATAAGATCCTCCTTGCTAGGCCTTCTATGGCAAAAGGTCTTCCCAAGTAGGTTCAAACTTACCTCCCATCTTTGATGGGCACAATTGGTATCCTTAGAACAAAAATAAGCTCTAGTTGAAAAGCTCTAGATCAACCATTATGAGCTTGAATTATTTTAGCTTTGTATAACTCGAGATTATGGCATGCTTGGAAGCGTCTCTCCTCTAAACCTTCGAGCTCTTCTAACCATAACTTTGCATTCTGTTCTGTTGCAATCCTACTATCCATAGTTATCCTTAATGATGGGAGTTAGACTTCTAATGGTAGAACTACTTCAGGCCCATACACTAAGGAGAAAGGGGTAGATTAAGTTGGAGTTCTATGTACTGCGGTAAGCCCACAAGGCTTCAACTAACTGCTCATGCCCCTATCACTTATTTTCATCGAGTGTCTTCTTTAATATCTAGATGAGAGTTTTGTTGAAGGCTTCTGTTAAGTCCATTTTCTCTAGGGTAATAGATGGTAGAATATCTCCAATCTATATTATGTCTGCAAAGCTATTGCTTTTGGTGCTCTTGAATGCAGTACCATTATCAGATATAATTAATTGAGGCACCCCAAACCTATATATGATATGGTTCATGAAAAACTGGAGCACATGCTGAGCTGTGACCTCTGGTGGAGATTTACCTTAGAAAAGTAGTGTGCCTAGAATGAACCAATGACCCTTGGAAGAAAGAGGGTCGATTGGACCCACTATGTCGGTACCCCAACACTCAAATAGTCATGAGGCCAAGGTAGAGTGTAGAATGTTGGGTGGCTAGTGTAGAACCAAACCGTGCACTTGATATTGTTGTCATATTCTAGCTACGTCCATGCAATCTATGATCATCAAAGGCCAGTTGTATCTCAGTCTCTTGATCTTCACTTTTATCTTCGGGCTGGATTGATGCGCTCCGTATAAACCTGAGTGTACCTCAACCACGAACTTACGAGTTTCATTTTTGTCCAAATAATGTAACCATCTACAAGAGCATAGGAAAGGGCTCTCTGCTTCACATGATGTGCTAGTGACTTCTCTTGAGGTAGTTTGCCTATATTTAGATAATCCATGAATGGTTGCCTCCAATCCAACTCCTCGTTCTTTTTAGCAATGGCAACCTCCCCTTCAAGAGAGAGTCTCTCGATGAGTTCAGCATCAAAAAAGGATAAGAGTTATCTATTTTGGGCCATCTACCGGACATGCCAACTCCTTGGCGAGCTTGGCTAATGCATCTGCTAGTGCATTCTCTCATCAAGAAATCTTATAAATAGTAACCTCTGAGATTTGGGCCAACAACTCCATAGTGTCCTTATGGTAGTGATAGAGCTTAGGCTTTAGAACTTGTAAGACCTAAAGATTTGGTTGATAACTAATTGAAATCCTGGAAGATGTTGATACTTCGGATGCATAGTGTAATGGCTAAGTCCAGACTAACAAAGCCTCATATTTGGCTTCATTATTGATGCATGGATTGGAGATGATATGAAAATCTCATCACATCACGGTCTAGAGTTAAGAGAACTATTCCTACCCCTGTCTTCCCTGGAAGAGTAGATCATGGTTCTTCTCCCTTTTGAAAAAAAGCTGCACCATCAAAATAAATCTCCTAGCTCTGAATGCTAGTGTCTCTAAGTTCATAATTCGTTCATTAGGGATGTCATCACTAAGTGAGAAATCAGCAAGAAGTGGGTGTGCTGCTAAGAAATCTGGTAGTGCCTATCCTTTCATTACACAGAGGGGTACAAAAATGATGTCAAACTACAAAAAAATCATGGACCAATGCACCGTCCAATAAATAGTTGGTCGTGTCATGAGATATTATAGTGGATTGATCCTAGAGATCAAGTTCACCTTATGAGAAAGCATGTAATGTCATAGTTTTTGGGATGCAAAGATTAAAGCTAGGCAGTGCTTTTCAATAGGTGGGTAATTTTTCTCAACGAGAATTAAATGATGACTAAGCCAGTAGAGTGCATTCTCTTTCCCTTCATCATTGGTTTGGGCTAACAAAGTTCCAAGGGAGTCATCTAATATGGCAGTATAGAGGATGAGCGGCTTGCCCGGAATAGGGCTGTTAGAACTGGCACATCATCAAGTAATGTTTGATGCCTTCAAAAGCATGTTGACACTTATCATCCCACTTGAACTTGGCATCCTTTTTGACAAGTGCATTGGCATCTTTCTGATAGGTTGGAAATGAAGCATCTTAGATATGCCAACCACCCTTGAAATGATCTAAGTTGAGTTAGACTTCTAGGGGTGGCATTTCTAATATCGCCTTGATCTTCTCTGAATCAATTTCTATTCCATGGTGTCGACAATAAACCTAAGGAATTTTCCTGAAGCTACTCTGAATGCACACTTCGGGGGATTCATTTTAAGGTTAAATTATCTTAACTGTTTCAAAGATACTCTCAAGTCAAAGAGATTATCTTTCTTTTCTTTACTTTTAACTACAAGATCATTGATGTAACATTTGACTTAATGATGAATGAGTTCATCAAAGATCCATGTCAAGGCCCACTGGAAGGTAGCACCGACATTTTTAAGGCCGAAAGGTATGACCCTATAGCAAAAGATTTGATTGGGGTTCAAATGCAATGTTTCTTTTATCTTTAGGGGCCATCTTTATTTGGTTATATCAAATGAGCCATCCATGAAAGAGAAGACTGCATGAGATGAGGCAATGTCCACCATTAATTCCAAGATTGGTAGTGAAAATTCTTTTGGACATGCCTTATTTAGATCCCTAAAATTGATGCATATGAAATTTGGCCATTTTTTTTTCTTAACTGGAATGACACTGGACAACCAGGTAGGGTATTTTTCTTTCTTAATGAAGCCAGCATCGATCAGTTTCTTGACTTCAGAAATGACCTATTGTTCAATGTCAAATCGCATGCGTCTAGGAGCTTGCTTGATAAGGTTAGCATTAGGCTCTATTACTAGTTTTTGGATTCCTACATAAGAAGATAAATTGGGAATCTCTTCATAACTCCATACAAAGTAGTCCTTAAACTCAGTCAACAACCTAACTAAGTCATTGGTTTCAGTATCATTCAACAAAGAACTGATGTATGTCAGACGTAGATTGTCTTCAGTTACTAAGTTAATTTCTTTGAGCTCGTCAATGGTTGATCTGATCTCCTCTTCGAACTTTGGTGGTGCATCCTTGACTTCAATGTTATTTGGATCATCTAAAATTTTTAATCACACCTTCTCATATGAGTTAGCATGATTTGAAAAGAATCTATCAGATTCCAAATGATTGGTGATCACTAGGCAATGATCATCATCATTGACTGGACTCACTGTACTGAATCCTAGTCCTGATCTTGATTGAGGATGTATGCTTTGGTTGTCCCATAACCTTTCAAAGTAGTCTGTCCTATGTTTAGACCAAGTATGTGGATTAATCCCTTCTTTACTAAATTAAGAACACAAGATGAGTACCAATCAGAATGCAATTGTATTAAATTTTTATATAAATCATCCTCAAGTTCTACATCAGTTTTCTGACTTAAGGATGATGCACCCAAAAAGAACCTCTGAGCCTTCCCATCTATGGATGACTTAGGGGCTTCCTTAACTACCAAACGCTCAACTTTTGTGAGAAAAGTGGGTTAGAGCTAAGGTTCCCAACTGATGCCTGACTATCTCATATGCAAACTTGGATACACTTTATGCTTTACTTTGGAGTCTTCATCACTATCGCTCAAATGTCACCTCAAAAGAGATCTGCTAAAAAGAGTCGCTAGTGTGCTAACCACATAAGACTCATCTCTAGAACTAGATCTAAGTTTATCTAGCAGTGTACTGGTCTGGGACATACCTCTATTGGGTGGCCAATAGGGAGGCTTTCCACCTGGTACCTCAATCGCCCTTCCTCTGTGGTGGGGTCATCCTACCCATGTGTTCAAATGGAGTAATGAACTATGGATGGAATCTAATGTTAGGCTCTATAACTTCCCCTGAGTCCATGTCTAGCTCTCTTTTATTTTCTTTCTCTTTCTCTTTTTATTTTTCTTTTTCTATTTCTTTTTCTTTTCTTTTCTTTCTTTTTCCTTCATGGGGATCTTGACTTGATTCATGAGAATGGGTTGTGGGTTTTGGGGAAGGAAATAGTTGCATCCAATATATCATGACCTCATGAACTATGAAGGGTTTAAGATCTCCTTTGATGCAGTACTCAATCCCACCTCTCATGAACTTCATGCACTAATGTAGAGAGGATGAAACTATTTTGTTTTCATGTATCCATGGTCTCCCAAAAAAGCATTGAAATATGTATCTAAGTCATCCTCTCCTTTTGGAGTTTGGAGATGTTGATCCTCAAGTAGTAAGGGTTCTTAGACTTATAATGTTGACATATGCACCTTGGTCAACAAAAACTCTTGATAACATGTATCTGACAACATCCACTATGGTGTAAAAAGGGCAGTCAAGCTTGGTCATCCCTAGAAGCAAATCTTCATCACTGAATGTAACTCCTAAGATATCCTTTGAGCTGTGTGCCTCCTTTTCAATAGCAATCAGCTGAGTTGAGCATATCTCCCGATCAAGAAGAGCCTTGACTAGAGATTCCCTCATCTCTTTGGATAAGATAATGGCATCATATATGCTTAACTTAGCTGGAAACTTTTTAAGATGTCCTAGGATGTTGTAATCAACTCTGACTTGATCCTCCAAAAGCATATCCATGGAGCATCCTGTGGAGGGACTATCACTCACTAGAATCAATGACTTATTTATCTTTATCCTAAGGTTCTACCCTAAGAGGTAGAACTTTGCCACTATGCAGGTTGACTTTAGTGACTTCTTGAAATGATGAAGTTGTGGAAAGCTCTACCTTCTCATGTATACCTATCTTCTCTATGGTATCCTCGAGTCGTTGACTCCAAGTCAATCTCAAGAGGTGAACCCGATTGATTCAGAAAAGAAAAGTCTGATTCTAAATCAGAAGAGAGGAGAACAGAATGACAAGAGCTATTATTATTATTTTCTAGACTTGGAGAGTTTTCAAGAGGAATAAAATATAGAGTATCAGAAGTGGACAAGTTGTACATAAATTTACTTTCTTCATTGATTTCTTTTGGGTGGAGGTACATGATAGAAATCTAATAGAGTAAGTAGATTAAAAGAGTTAATGCCCTTGTCCACTGATACAATCCTCCTACTGGTAGAAGAGAAGATCGTGGAGGAAGAATTAGTAGCTACAACTGTGGATGGAGGTAATTTGATGGTGGTGTTAACAACTATATGGGCAAGTAGGGTGAGTTGTTGTTGCTGCTGCTGCTATTGGGCTATCACCTTCTTCAAGTTATATTTGGCAACTTGAAAACCTTTTAATTTTAGAGGTTTTAGCTGCCTCAGGCACCTACAAAGAGAGTTTCTTGATCTTAGAGACTACTTTTTTTAAAGGTTCGGGATAAGGCAATATCCCAACCTTCTTTTGTCTTAAGAGGATCGCAAGTATCCCTGAGAATTACTCTAATAGAACTGGATGGCTATTCTAGTAAATATTCCTTGGGGATAACTACAGCGCCTGACTTGTAGCTATGTTCAAGCCAGTCCTTAAAAGTAATACAATCCTCTAAGACATGACTAATCATGCGGTGGTTGGGGCAATAGTTAGGATCATTACTCTTGCCCACTTCCTCCAACATCTTGGGCTCTGGAAATTGAAAGTTAAGTTTCTTTAAGAGATTCTTAAAGATTTTCTTAACTACTTCCCTTGAATGAATATGGCTTATTTAATCTATCAGCGAGAGTAGGTGGGTAATAGCTACCAGAGGTGGATAGAATACCGTATGCATCGAGGTGGTGGAATGGCCATCATTGTATGGAGGCGATATGATGAGGTGGTGGTAGAGTGGCAAAGAGGAGTTGTTGAGCTTAGTCTCATACTAACTATGGCTTGCTTCTTCTATCCACAACTATCCCGCTTCTTCTTAAAAACCTTATATGGCTTGGGCCAAGATGATTGGTCAGGAAAGGGCAACTATTTGGCTTCCTCTTGTAGGCTAGCTGTCTTATTGATTAGTTTCTCAAATTTCTGAATGGTAAAGCCCTTAAGCATGAAGGCGACTGGCCATGAATATTCTTGAGAAGAATCTCAATGGCAAGCTATTCGGACAGCTATGCCTCGCATTTCATGCTCAGGTTATGCCACCTAAGAATATAATCAACAAGAGACTCATTGGGAACTTGCTTCAGTACAATGAGGTCACCTATAGTCACTCTTTGCTAAGCTCCAAGAAACCTCTTGATGAAGAGGTGCTCCAACTCACTAAAAGTCCTAATCGAATTGTTGGGTAGTTTGACATACCGATCAAATGCAACCCCTGCTAGGCTGCTAACAAAGAGCCTGAACAAAAGTGCATCACTGCCATAGGTGTTGCAACAGTCAGCTTTTAAATGTGCAATATGTTGACAGGATTTCCATCAAAGATCTTGAAGGAAGGTGGTATAAAACTCTTAGGGTATTGAGCTACATCAAATTCCTCTGAGTATGGTCTACCCTTTAGAAGATGAGTTCCCCTGGCTTGCCATCGCTTCCATACACGCTCTACCATATGATATCATTTTCATGCATGGAGGTGCCATCTGTAACCTTCCTATCCAAGCTACAACATCGTCCTCTACTGGAGTGCACCTAGGAAAGTCTAAAGTATGCACCAACTCTGGTCTATCGGCTACCATGGGAGAAGGCTATGAAACTGAGGATGAAGTTTGCAATTCTAAACCACTGCCATCAACTCCTCTACTATCTTCTCCATCTTATCAATATGATCATCCCTCTACTTGAGCTAGTGGAGGAGGTGTTGAGTCGAGTGAGAAGTGTTACCTTCTTCGAGCATAGCACCTTCCTAGCTAAGCTGATCCCTCTATAAGGATCCTCGTGTGTCAACCATGTGGACCTCAGCTGTGTCATCCAACATGTCATCCTCATCGAGATCGAAGCGACTCTATCCATCCTCCTAACCTAAATGGTCACTCCCAAAAATTTGTCTTTTTCTCGATAAAGTAGTATACTAATATGTCATCTAGTGACAGATCTACTATGCTGCGATTACAAACACTCACTGCTACTACTGCAGATTGTGCTCCTGCTCATGCAACAAAATGCTAATCTAAGACTTCCTCACCGGGAGGATCAACTATCATGGGGACTTCTATGTCCACTCCACCCCTCTTCCTCTATCTATGTGGTGGTGATGATGATGATCTTGGCCACTCCTTCCTCGACCACGAGGTAGAGGGTCGAGCAAGGGCGCTCAACTCACCTCAACGGGTGGAGTGGATGCAGTGGGATCCTTAGGCCATAGCCAGATCACCAGTGGGGATGGTCTTTCCCCGGATGGGTGCTTCTGAAGCTTAGCAGGAGTGGTGGATGCTATAAGATAAACGGGTGATGGTGGATGGCAAGGGGAGTGGTGTGATGGCAACACCAACTGTCTCTCAGCTGGAGATCTCCTCTGCATCAGACTAAGCCAATAAGAATAATATTGTCTAAATGATTGGCCCTAACAGAGAGACGATCATGGAAATCCATCAAGGTGAAAGCTGCACCGGCATACCTCTGCTCTCTCTTCCCCTGCTAGATACTGCCTCCATGGCTCTCTCTCTCTCTCTATGGATCTAACCCCTAACACTCTTAGGGATCATGAATCTTAAATCAAATAAGGTAGTCCTAAGTCATGCATAGGGCTTCCTATGCTCCTTAGCCAGAGTCTCAAAGTATGTTGGTGGTGGAGGTGATGTGACAATCCTCCTATAATCTTCTCTCCATGAGGTCAGAGGGGTGGAACCTACCGCCACTGTGGAGAGAGGTCTCATGGGGAGAACCCTTCCTATGTGAACGATCGAGCTCCTGTCGCCGCTGGTCCCGCTTGACCTTCTATTTTGTTGCAATGTTGGGTGTGGGTGAGCAAAGCAGAGCAAAAAATTGGAACCTACCTCGAAGGTAGGGGAGACTATCTTGGAGACTAAGATAGCCTTACCCTTTGGGGTGACCAAAGAGGAGGTAGCAGCTCTCATTGGAGCTATGGCAGGGGTGGCTAACTAAACCCATGCGAAAGTAGATGGTACTAACACTGACATTGAACGGGTGTGGGAACCACTATGACCTTCCTCTTCAATGAGGGGAACTCAGATGATGGCATGGATAAGTGGTATCCACCACCTCCTCCTGCTATCAGCCATGAGGGTTGTCCCTCACAAGTAATGGACTATGGCCAAAGTAGATCAGCGGCATCGAGATGAGATTGGCCCGATCCAAGGCTAGATCTACACCAGAAGGGGAAAGAGAAACAAACTGGGAGTCATGATCGACCATCAAGGCTGAAAAAACAAAGATAGAATCATTGCATTTGTTTGAAATGTAACTAAGTCATACCCTTGCTTTAGTATTCATCTTCAATCATTGACTTCTAAACTTGATTTGGAATTTGAACCCACACATAAAAATTTAGGTATTGTAAGTGGGGTTCACTGAATTTTTGGAGAGATTTTTGACAATTGGAGGAGAGACTTTGCCATACGATTTAGATTTAGAACCCATACTCAATAAATTTAAGTATGTTGGATGAGGTTCAAATTTTTGGAGAGACTTTGAGATATATATATATATATATATATATATATATGTATATATATATATATATATATATATATATATTATATATGTATATATATATTTGTTATATATATTTGTATGTTAATACATATGTGTGTGTGTTTATATGTTTTATTGAAATTTTGATTTGAAAAATATTTACTTAGCAAATTTAGGTATGCTAAAAAGGTTTTCAAAAATGTGTTTGAAAGTTTTATGAAAACATCTTGGTTTATGATGATTGGTTATGTGTGTGATATATTTTGATTTGATTTGAAAGTGGGGATTTTACTTAACAAATTTGGTATGTTAAGTCAGGCCAAATGATTTTTGAATATGAGACTCTTACTTAACAAATTTGGTATGTCAAGTAAGAATCAAGTGTATTGAATGTGTGTTGATTTGAAAATGAGGCTCTTACTTAACAAATTTGGTATGTTAAGTAGGAGCCAAGTGTATTATGATTTGAAAATGAGACTCTTACTTAACAAATTTGGTATGTTAAGTAGGACTCAAGTGTATTATGATTTCAAAATGAGACTCTTACTTAACAAATTTGGTATGTTAAGTAGGAGTCAAGTGTATTTATGATTTGCTCTCTTTCTTTTTTGGAAAAATAGGGGAACTCTTCATTTCAAAAAATATGGTATGTCAAATAGAGTTCAAAATGTGTTGTGATTTTGAAAGAGGGAAATCTATTTAACAAATTTAGGTATGTTCAATAGAGTTTAATTTATTTTTTTGTGATTTTTCAAAATGGGACTCTCATTTGAAAATTTTGGGTATGTCGAATGGAGACCAAATGTGTTTTGATTTTCAAGACTTTTGAAAAGATAAATTCTATTTGACAAATGTAAGTGTGTTAAATAGAATTCAATTTGCTTTGATTTTCCAAAAGAAAGGGAACTCTCATTTGAAAATTTTGGGTATGTCAAATGGGAGTACAAATATGCCTTGATTTTGTGTGTGATCTCTTGATTTTGAAAATAGGGAAACTTCAACTCTAACACATATGAAATATGCTAAGTGGAGTTTCAATTTTATGTCATGATCTTATTTGAAAATAGAATCTTCATTCAACAAATTTGGGTATGTTAAATGAAGATGGCCATTTTCAAAAGTGTGCTTTTGAAAAAGAGATTTTAAAAGTTTTTTATTTTGATTTTAAAAAGAACCTCCATGTAACAATTATAATAATTGTTAAATGAGGTTTAGTTATATGAGTTTTGTGCTTTTTGAAAATTTCTTGTGAATTTTTGTGCAAAAATTTTTTTTTGTTATGTGGATTTTGAAAAAGTGTTTTAAGAAAGTGACATTTTGCAAAAGAGTTTATTTTCTTAAATATGAGTTGTGTGCCTCCTTTTCAATAGGGGTTCCAAGACCTACAAGGAGTGAGGTCCTAAACCTAGAGGATGTTGGCTAGCTTTTCTTAAGAATGAAATAAGCTAAGTTCCAATAAAAGGAAAGATAGTCTTGGACTCATATGAAATGCAAGTCCACTATCGATGCTTGTAGACAATAATTATCTACTAGAGATGGAGAGAGGAACCATCCCCAACGGAGTAGCCAAAAAAATCTATGGTGTTTATTTTTGAATATGTGTATGGAGGACACCACAGATCTGAGGGTATACTTATTAAGGTGATCGAGTATGACATCAAGGAATGGTGCACTACCTCAAAAGGTAGAAATCACCACCCTATAGTGGACCTAATCACCTAATAAGGACTTGTAAGGCATGATGGGTCTTCAAATATACTAGAGATTTTTCCCATGGGTTTATATTAAACTGGGTTCTAACGTTCCCTATGAGAGCAAGCCCCAATAATTAATTACATTTCAAGGAAGGTGAATTCCTCAGGAATACTCTCGATTAAAGTAGGCAATTATTGTCTCCAAAGATTTCAACAATAAGACTATCAATAAATTAATTATATTAGAAAATCAAATGAGATAGATCAAAAGGAGAGACTTATTATTGAAGCCAAAGGAGATGAGTGGAGAATGGTTTTGATACAAGGAACCTAGTGAGCATTCCAATCTACCCTATAGTTTGGCTTTATATGTTTAAAATTGAGGAGAACTATTTATTTGAGTTAAACTTTTATTAGATTATTAGGGCTTATAATCCCACAATACAAGGTCATGAAAATACCTAAGAGGTGATAATTTATGCTTAAAGCTCCAAAGAAAGAGCAACCTCAGATCCCAAATCTATGGAGCTTTAGTAAAAGCTAAAGCATGACCTAAATCTAAGCAAAAATGGGCATCAAGTTTACCTCCACAAGAGAGGGTAAACCACCCAACTGTTGGACTTATAACTACCTGGAGTGGTAGCCAACTAACTCATCATAGTCTTTAAAACTATGTAAGCAAGTCATATGATTTTCAAGATAGTTAGGTTATTATTTAGAAAGAAACTAAAATCCTTAAACCCACTCCCTAAGAGACTAGAGCATGAGTGGTATGAGCCATGACTTAGAGTAATGCAAATATTTTCAATTTTTATTTGATTTTGGACTCTTCATTTTAACCAAGGCCATAGGATTTTTATATGTCTAAATGCATGATGAAATGAGATTATTGGATAAATTAAAGAGAAAGAAGTATTTTCACCACAAGGGAGACCCTCAAAGGTCAAGTCTTCCCCTATCGTGCAATGATGGAAACCCTCTATTAGCAAGAGTGAAGAAATATGGATGCATGATATTAAACATACAATCATTCAGCTAAGGGGTTACTAAATCTTTTAATTATCTTGATTTAATGCCTAGGCTTTATGTGAGGTTATGAGTTATTTAAAAAAATTTAGTTATGAGTTGTAGTTGGGGTAGAAAATTTATTTTTTCTTAAGAGCCTAATCGGATCCATACCACACATTAAATCACCATATAAGTAAGAAACTAAGAAGAGGCATACTATTTCTATTATGTAATTTAAACATAACATCAAGCATTTTATAAATCTAACACAAAAAGAATAAAAGGAAAAGTGTCTGCCATGACAACCCAAAAGAAGAAATGGCTCTACCCTTATACATCCCAGTATATGAAATAATAATTACAATTTTACAAATGAATAAATGTTATGGGGGTCTTCTTATCTTCATTCTTCATGTCTCCTTCATTTCTCCATTTGGATGTATTTGCTTCAAAAGGCATCACAGGGCCTCACAGGATAAAATCTTCTAGCCACTACTCATCCTAATCCCCCATAACACTAATCTTAATCTCTAATGCATAATTACATTAAAAATAGAAAAAGTAAATCTAACTACACCTACAAAATAAGTGTTAGCTAAACACACCATACAACCCAAGCAATTATATGAATAATTTGGACTTAGACCTCGACATGGGTAACCAAGCCCACATGTCCTAATTTAGATTATGCTTGGGTTAAGCAACCTACAAAGAGAGCATTTGTATATTTATTTTAAGCACCCTTAAGCACTCTGAGAAAAAATATGATTAGGCTAATCACTAACTAACATCCAAAGATCCAAGTGTACACCCTAACATCTAAAATAATACATCATAAAACTAAACATACATCACTCCATGCACCGCCCTAACATAAAGCTAAAAGTGGTGACTTAATTCTAAAGTGAGTGTATTAAGGCTTGTGGTATGCCTTAACTAAGCTTTGTTGTGATTTTCTAAGTATGAAAGGATTTAATTATAAAGAATGGTTTCACTTTAAGTGACTTAATTGATTCAAGTTTTACTTAATATTTTCTTTTGTTCCATTTAGTTTACACTTAACAACTAAGTGTTATAAAGTGAAGAAAAGAGAGGATCATCCTCTTTTATCCCTACCTTAAGCCACATCTAAAGCATATTAATTAATCAATTCTCCTTAATGAATGGCTTATTACATATTTAAAATTAATCACTTCAATAAGAAAGGCATCTTAAGATTAATTGGAATTAATTATTATCACATGACACATATTCATTCATTTCTTTCCATCATATGTAACATGCATATGATTAAATCTTTAAACATATCTATACATGCATTATGTCTTAACACACTTAAATGATGGATGTAAGTATATGTATATTTTGGAATTTAAATGTTTCATTTGATTGAATTAGTTTATCATATTAATTTAAAGCTCTATCTAAATTCTTATACAAAAATACATAAGAATGAAATTAAATAGTGTGTGTGTCATTGTTAACTCGGGAAGTGAGGTAATCAAATGACCTCCTTGGGGCTAGCTAAAGTCTCATATTCTTGGATGTCCAAATTATATACCCATTACATTAAAGTATATGTAAATTTGCAAACATGAACATAAGAAAGAGAGCTTCAAGTCATATGATTAATTAATCCAACAGCTTAATCATTCATGGATACATGGATTTTTGGTAAAAGACAATGGGTTGTAATTCTATAATTAAATACACATAGACATGTATAAGAGACATAAGCTAGTACATGTTATTGTTAACCAAGAAAGTGAGGTAATCAAATGACCTCTTGGGGCTAACTAAAATCTCATATTCCCGGGATGCCCAGACTAAATATTTTCTTTTCTCAAATACATATAGATGTATACATAAATAAAAGAAATAAAACCATGCAAAAGTTATATTTTTATTTGATTGGAACATTTACGCATATGAAGTAAAGTCTTATCCAAATTCTAATAATGAAATACATAAGAAAGAAATCAAATGGAGTACATGCCGTTGTTAAACTAGGGAAGTGAGGTAATCAAATGACCTCCTTGGGGCTAACTAATGTCTTGTATTCCTGGGATGTCCAAGCTATATTCCCATGAACATTGTTACTTATATAAATCAATATATGAATGAAATAAAAAAAACTCTACTTTATACACTTAAGCTATAATCACATACATCTTCTATGTATTTATAACTAGCATTTATATATATAATCATTCATTTATAAGTTTTGAAAATAGATTTGGATTTAATAATATAGCCACACATATATTAATTTAAACCAACACATGCAAGCTTGACATAAAGAAAATCATTTGATTTAATTAATTTTTGAAAAGATGAATGCATGAATCAAGTGGCATATATTTAATATGATTGTAAAGAAATAAAAAGACATAAGCACATGATTTCATTCAATCCAACAAATTCCTAAGGACAATCATACTAAATAAATTCATTTAAAATAAACCAAAGTTTATTAATGTCATTTTTAATTTCATATTTGATTTGATTTAGGACATGTGAGAAAGGTTTGCTAACCCTAATCCCATTCCCCATGTGTGAGTTAATTTGATTTAATGAAAAGCAATTAGGTTGATTTTATGGATTAATTAGGTTAAGGTGTGAATTAAATCAATTAATTAAACCCTTACCTATGTTATCTTAAGATAATTAATTAAATGATTATGAGCTAATGTATAAAATGAAAAAAAGTAAATAGCAATGCTCCTATGAAATGAAAGGGGCCTAATGCAATTAGCTCACAATCATTAATTAATTAAGCTTAAGATACTCACTTAATTACTTTTAGGGTTTTCTCACACATGTGAGCTAATCATAATTTCATTAACTCTCTTTAGGTTATTAAACACCTAAAGCTCTACCCAAGGATTAATTAATTAAGAATCCATATTATTACATTTTCAACTTGATTAACTAAGCAATTTGATTAATTGATTAAGCTTTGATTAATTTAATTAATGAAAATGAACTTAGGAAAATATATTAGGAAAGATCTTATCTCCTGATTTCACCCACTGTTAAGAAACATTTAACCACTTAATTAATTAATAAATTACTATTCACACGATTAATTAAACATTAATTAAATTAAGAGAGTAATTAGGGCTTAATTAAACAATTCTCCAAATTTAACAAGTAATAAATCCCAAGAAAATTGGAGAGGTAGAGGTCATCCTCCTAAATAATCTCAAAAATTTGGGATCAATCACTTGAGTGATTAGAGAGTAATTAAGCTAATTAGGTTTTAATTAAATCTTAATTAAGCTCAATTCACTATTTAAAACTAATTGAAAATATTTTTATAAAATTTTCCACAGAAATACCTTTAAAATGAACTATTATTTGTAGTTTTTGGGATTTTCTACAATTAGTTATGAATTATGAAAGTTTTAGCCTTAAAATATATATTAAATAACCCTAATTAAGCCTAATCCGGACACCACGCATGCATCGTGCATCGTATGAGATTGGCTATTTAAGTTGTCACATTTGCTCACTGAGTCAACCGTCGGTGGACGCGGGTATTGATCTCCGCCATCCGATCTCGGATCAGACAGCGCATATCAAACCTGCGTCATAAAGGGAGGAAATAGGAGATCTAACATGATTTGATCAGAGCCATCCATTCTAATCATGTGAAATGGACAGCCCATCATCCTTCTTTCCGTGAAGGAATAATGACGCTCATTCCATGGATCATTCGACCGAGCTCACCACGGCTGATGAACTTCAAAATCAACCCACACCATCAGGAAAGGAATTCAAACACATCCAACGGTCAAGGTCAACTCACATGCAAATTTCCTTCATAAAGGACCAACACCACTTAAGCTAGAGATCCATTTTCATGGAAATACCTCACCGAAGGTAAGACCGATAGCTCGCACACTTGAGGAAGCTTCGTCAAGTTAAGATGAAGCCTTGTTGAGTAGCAATTGAGTTTGTTCTAAGTGGATAGCTCAGAAGTCCATGGACCGAGCTTTAGAGCTTTGGTCTTAAATGAAGTCCCTCCTCCGGCAGTTATAAAGCTTGGGAAATGGCTTGGATAGCTTCGATGACATGCATAGAGGGTGTGTAAGAGGAATCTGATTAGATGGGGCACTAATGAAGTTGGGATCAAAATTAGCCTCTCCTATTTCAATTTTGCACGAGAAGAGGGAATATCGAAGGTGGAAAACTTTGGATGGCTCTGAAAATTACAACGAGACTCAAAATCATGTTAGGAAGCTCTCACAAATCAAAATGATGAGTTTCCCATTCGAATTGATGGGGTATACCCCTCGGTTTACTGAGGTGTATGGACGGGATGGATTCCCATTTTTCAATCGGCCAGCCACCGTCAGAGTGTTGAAGAGGTCTCAATTGAGTCCACGTGGCTCATTTGGATTGGGAGAAGCCATGGCAAGAGGCTTCAAGCTAGATTTGGGCGGATTGGGTTTCCTTGATCCTTCATGTGTTAGGTTTGTAAGGGAGGTGAGTTGGCTCACCTCCTTTTGATCCATGGCAAGTCCTACTCCCTCTAGGGTAGGCTAGGAGCTTAAAGATCTTTCATTTGGAAGTTGAATGGCTACCAAGGTGAAAGGAGGATGGACTATGCCATATTTGGTAAAATCCCACATGGGGAGAGGATCCATCAATATTTGCATTGGGCTTGGCTCCAAATGTGTTTAGGTTGATTTTGGGCTGACCTAGGTTGAGTTTGGGTTGGTCACCCACCAAAGTCCCATGTATTGGTTTTATGGGTTTTGGCTTCATTTGGTCAAATGGGTTCACATGGGTTCATGTTGGGTTGGGTTGACCAATTGGTCGAATTGGGTCAAACCAAGGCTTGGGTTAGGTTCAAATGATGATTTGAAGAGTTTTAGTTCAAGTGGTTTTAATCAATTTAGCCTAAGTTTGATTTTGGCTCATTTGGATTCATATAGATCAAATGGGCTAAGTTTACCAATTTGACCTATTTGAGCAAATTGGGTTGGGTTAGGTGTTGGTTCATGTTCAATTGGTCAATTGAAAATGATTGTAGGTTATGGTTTCAATTAAATTGAATTTAATTTATATTTTGGCCAATTTAACCCTTTAGGTCAATTTGGGCTAGTTTGGGTCAAGTTGACCAATTGGTCAAATTGGACTTAGTTATGGCTTTGGTCAAGTTCAATAGTCAATTTGGAATGAACTTGAGCCATTAATTACAATCAATTTAGGTTAGATCATGATTTGACCCATTTTGGCCTTTTAAAATAATTTGGGTCAACTTGGGTCAATGGCAAATTAGACTTGGTTTAGCTCAATTGAGGGTCAAGTCATGTTCAATCATTAATCATGAGTTGGTGTGAATCAGTGGTTTCAATCAATTTGGTGTATGGTGGATTTTGTCTAGTTTAGATTTCATTTGGGCTAAATGTTGACTTGGTCAAAGGACAAAGTTGACTTGGTTTGACCCAATTCAAGATAGCTGATCATGGTGATTGTTGATCATGATATAAGGCTTGGATGGGCCTGGTTCAATCCAATTTGGGTTGGAATAGAACTTGGCTCAAAAATATCATTTAGGCTACTTTGGGTCAAGTGGACCTAAATCAGTCAATTGGTTTGGTTTTAGCTTGATTCAAGTTTTGTTGAACTTATATATGAGCTTAGGATTGAAATATAAATTCAACTATAATCAATTTGGATTCTAATAGATTTTGGCGCATTTGAAGTTTTAAAGCTAAAAGGGCTAACTTGGGCTTGACTTGGGTTGACTTGAATTTGGTTTGATAATTCTAGGTTTCTTTTATATTTGGATATGTGGTTGAAGGAATGATTGATTCAAGTGAAAATCCATGTATTTTGGCTTGGTTTGGATAGGATTTGGCCAAGTCTAAGGAAATGGCTTAAAAGGCTTTGAATTGGGTTTTTTTGGATTTGGTTTTATTATTTGAATTTATATTTAGGAACATAATTAAAGATATAAATGATTCATGAGAAAATCAAAAGAGTTTAGAGTCATTGATGATGGTCAAAAGGGCTAAAGAGGAAACCAATTTAGTTTGATTTAGTTTTCATCATTGGAAGGTGTGTTTCACTTATATTTATGAATATAAATGAAGGGTTAATTTATTTATAAAGAAACCAATTGATTTTGTGTTGATTTTGGTTAAGATTTAATTAAGCTTATGGAGGTGGGTCCATATAGCTTAAGAAGGGATTTGTCTTAGTTTGATTTAGTTTAATTTGGTTTTGGTCATTTGAGTATGGATTTTGTTTATATTTGTGAATATTAATAAAGTAATAATTGATTTATAAAGAAATCAATCAAGTTTGGGATGACTTGGGTTGAGATTGGGGTAAGTTTATGAGAATGGGTCATATGGCTTGGGAAGGAATTTTGGAACTTTGATTTGATTTTAGGATTGAATCATTTGGAATTCAATTTGAATTAGAATTCGATAAATGATTGAGAGATTGAATTGACATTTGAGAAAATCAATTGAATTGGGATTGATTTGAATCTGGTTAGGCTAAGTCCATTAGATGAAATCAAATGGCTTAGAAAGGGTTTTGAATTCAATCATAAGGTTCATGAAAAATCTTGAGCTTGGACTTGATCAAGAGATTGATTACGAGTCATGAAATTTTGGTTTGGATTTGGTATAAATTTGAGGTTTAATTAGAGATGGAAAGCATGGATTGGGTTTAGGCTATAGGGCAGGCAAGTTTCCCTAAGTCTCTAAGGCATAACCTATCTCTATGGCTATCCCTTCTAAGTCTCTAGCTTAGGTTAAGTGTTCACCTAATCACTAGAAGTGTCTTAAGACTAAGGAGCTCTTACTATCTATGAGATTCCTAGATCTATGATGAGAAAGTTGAGAATTTACTCTAAAAGTGAGGTCAACAAAACATATCTTATAACTGAAAGATCAAATAAGGAATTTCTTCATGACACCCAATAAACCCTTTTACCTTAGCATCATCACTTCAAAATGTTATATCATTTTACAATCTCAAAAAGCATTTTATCTGAATATTATTTATTTGAGTATATTATAATTTGGGTAAGAAAATATTTCAAACACACTTATGTACGCATATTTTTTATGTTGAAATATATTATGGATTTAAGCATAGTTTAGACATACATCTTTATATTTTATAGGTACATGCTATTAATAGACCAAAAATGTGAAGTCAAGACCTCCTTCAGACCAATAGCCCTAGGATCTTAGATTTCCTGGCTATATACATGATAATTGCATTGATGCTAACTTATTTTCTATATTTAATTTAAAATAAGTAGGAATTTTAATCTTTTTTATTAATCTATGTTTACATAATAAAGAAATTAATTTTGAGATTCAATAATTCTGATATTTGAAAGTGGATGAAATGTATATTATTGGCCTCACTTTTAGAGTGAGATTAAATATCCCCTCCTTAGACATAGGATTCATCTACACACTACGGACTTCCTAGGATTAGGACACTCTAGTGGTTAGGTGAACACCAATCCTAAGCCTAGAAGACTCATAGGTTCAAACCTAGGTTAGACTCTGACTTAGGATAGACAAAACCCACATACCTAAACTAAAATAAGCCACATATTAAACTAGAGTCCCAAAATACAACTGAATGATAAATCAAACCTTAAATAAGATCAATCAACCATATCACTAATTTGAGCCATTATGATTCAATTTGATCAAGTGGCTAAGCTGACCTGATCAAACCCATTTGGGCTTAAGAGGATGAATCCAAAACCAACCTAATCCAATTAAAATTGAACTAACATAAACTCATCTGAACTAAAATTAAAAGTGATTGAAACTTGATTGCAACCCAATTGAGTCCCTATTGAACTTAATTGGCCCTCAACCCAAGTCGACCCATTTTAATCCTAAAGGCCAAAATTTAATTCAATGTGATCTAAGCCGAATTGAACATGATCATTCTAGGCACTTAATTGAACATTCTAAATTACTCCAACTCATTGAATTCCATTAATTGATTAAAATAGCATAACTTGACCCATTTGACCTAAAGAGTCCAAATGAGAAAAAGTTAATCTAGTCCAAATTGATTGTACTTAAAGTTGTCAATCAACTCCAAATCCATCATTGAACACTCTCAACATTCAATTAGCCCCAAATGAACCTAGCCAAGTCAATTGGTTCACTTAACCCACTTTAGCCTAAAAGACCAAATTGAGTCAAAATAATTCTATTCAAATTGGACCAAATCAACTCATCCAATATCTTTCAAAATGATTGTTGATTATGATCAATCATCCAATTGCAACCAATTGAACTCAATTGAGTCACTTTGGAAGTTGAACCAATTTGACCTAAAGGGCCAAATTGGGTCAAAACTTATTTTAATCCAAATTGATTGTAACTAATGCCTCCAATCAATCACAATTTGATTATTAAACACTCTTCAACCATCAATTGAAGCTAATTTGATTAAACCAACTTAATTAATCCAGTTAGCCTAATTTGACCTGAAGAATCAAGTTAAGCTAAAACTTAAACTTAAATCAATTCAAGTCAAAATCTTCAATCACTTTCAAATGATCAATAAAATTTGATTCAACCCCTCATCTCACCCAATTTGGTCAATCTAACCAAATTGGTCAACCTAGCACATTTAACCATATGAACTAAATTCAAATTCACTTCAAATTGAATTAAACTAATGCATCAATACATTTTAAATGGTCATTTGAATATAATCCACTAGCCCTCTTGACCCAATTTGGTCAATGGTCAACCTAACTCATTTGAATCTAATTCGACCTACATATGTCAAGTTGAGCTAAACCCAACCAAATTAAGTTCAAACCCAAACAAACCTGACATGACTCACCCTTAGGTCTCCCTTGACCTAATTTGACCCTAACTAAGTGAACCAAGATTCGAAATAAGATAAAATCTTCTTTTGAAGGCCTACCCATTCCTTTAGCCCACGGAAGCTTGGTCTTTGGACATAGGATCATTGACCCAACTTAACCCAATGTTATTGGGCTCAGTCCTTGACCAAGGGGAGGACCTCTCGAGCACCCCATTGCTAGTGACATCAACCCCACCTCAAACCCAAGCCTCCCTTCTGTCCAACACAACCAAAACTCCACAAAACCCAAATTAACTCTTTTCATACCTTAATTACACTCAGGCAAACCAAAATAAATTGATCACCACTCTATTCAATCATTAGAAGTCCAAGTTCAATCATACTCTAGCAAAGACGATGGAGCTTGGCCTCAGAAGCAACTAGCAAGGATGCAAGGGAGAATCTTTTCAATAGGGCTTTGACTCTTTAAGGCAAAGCTATCTCGGTTGATGGATCGTCAGTCTTTAGCTCTGGTGAGGTAATCCCCTCAAATCATAGTTTTGGCCACTTAGGTGGTAGTCTTTTGTGAAAAACTTTGCATGTACGTAAGATCCCTTTAGAATACTTCTCCGATCGATTTGGAGTCAAATCTGCCATTAAATGAACTCCGGTAAGCTCGGATCACATGGCAAAAGGTAAATAGTATCCATCTCTAGCCACGGGTTGACGATGGATCATCGACCATCCATTCTGCATTAGAACATATGATCATGAATAAATACATTAGAAATTTTAATTTAAATCTTAGGATTAATCGCTACCATCTGATTCATGATCGGATGACTGAGAAGAAACGCATACGCCGCCACTGAGTCAACAGTCATGAGGGACGATTTAAGTGACCAATCCCATGGAGCCACATAGAAAGCTCGCCTTGTCAACACCGACGCGATGCCAACTATGTAAAAGATTAATTAGAGTTTCAAATGTAATTTAATTAGCTAAAACTTTAAAAAATTATACCTAATTATAAAAAATAAAAAATACAAATACAAATATTTTGGAAAGCTTAAATATAGAAGAACTAAGAAAAATAAAACCCCAAATTTTTATTAAGTGAATAGTGCTCAATTTGGTTTTAAATTTTAACTTAATTAGCTTAATTAAGCCTTAATTATTTGACTAATTGCCTAAAAGTAGCATAATCACTTCTTGAGATGACATCTACCTCCCATAACTTTCTCAAGATAATTTGCTAAATAATTTAGGAAATCTTGATTTTCAAACCCTAATTAATCATTTTTATTCATTTAATAATTATTTAAAATTAAAAAACTTATAAAAATAATTATGGAAACTCAATCAAATATTAATATATTAAGGGTGATCTCAAAGATTAATTAGGACCTTTAGTTCTAATTATTTCCCAAAATTATTCTAATAAGCCTTTAATTAATTAATTAATTAATTAACCTAGAACTTAGAAAAAATCATAATAATTAGCATAACTCAAAACAAAAAAATTAACCAAACTCTCTTTGTGCTTAGCCAACAAAGAGATTTTCAATCAAATTAAGATCTTCAATTAGTTTGGGGTATTTTGAGTGTAATTGATAATTTTGAGTTTTCCTACTTTATTTAATTAACTTATAATTTTGAGTCTAATTGTATTAGAATTCTTAAGACATGTTTATTTCAAATTTATATAGTTCTAGTAATTTTATCATAAATTTTTGGCTCATGTTTAAGACTTAATTGGATTTAGAGGCTCTTTTAGGGCTTAATTGATTAATTAGTTAATTAACCTCATTTAATTCATAAAAATAAAATAAATCACTTTTAAATTACTTAATGAGTGGATATGGGTTTAGGGGTGACTTTAATAATGTCATCTCTTTTTTAAGATTAAATGGTTTAAATCCCGAAAATCAATCCAAAATAAATTTGATTAGACCTAAAGATGCTTATCTTAATCTATTTCGTAGGAACTAATGAGCCAAATGGGCTATATGATGATATTTAATTGCTTTGCTTGAGTTATTTATAATTTTTTTGTGTTTGATATGTTCATGCATCCAAATTCCAAATTTTTTAAAAAATGAAAGATTACATTAATTGTATGCATTTGAATTAAATAGTGTGGCTATTATCACTATTAAATTTTAAATTATTTTCTCAATTCATAGCTATTAATCTAAATACAAATTAATACAAATAATTAAAAATTAATTCTTATTCCTACATGTAAGAGCTATGATTTGAAAGGTATATAGTTTGTAAACCAGAGGTCTCAGGGCTACTAGTTCGAAGGAGATCTTGATGCCTTATACCTCTAGTATAATAATGCTATGTACCTTACAAATAATAGTAAATTACACATTAAGAACAAGCTATTTTTTAATTAAATTTGATTAAATTTTATAATTCCATCCTTATGCCTATATATGTGAGCATATGTATATGAAATAACAAGTATATAATATGGGCATCTGAGGAACACAAAATTTTAAGTAGTCCCAAGGGGGCTCTCTGATCACCTCACTTTCCTAGTTCAATAATGGCACGTACTTATATAAATTCAATATACATATGTGTATGTATATACATAAAATTAAAACTCCTCTTTCATATGATATTCATGCATCAAGTAGCCACAATTTATAATAAATAATAATAGTTGAAGGTATACTAAGTCATCCATGCATCAAGTGTGAAGTAACTAAATGATACATATGTGTTCATTAAATCTCATTAGCTAATTATATGTATGCATTAAAATGAATACTAAATAATAATGAAACAATTTTGAAAGAATACCATCAAGTCGACTATGCTTTGGTTTCATTAATCTTAAGAATGTCTTTTACATTGAAGATAACTTCCTTAAGCCAAATCCAAACATAAGCTTTAATAAAACTCAAAACACTTCATTAAGAAAATTAAAAGCTATAAAATCCACCTCTTAGATCTAACATAAGGTTATAGATTAAGGTAGGTCTCACCCTTCCTTTCTCTCTTTATAACTCTAAATTTAAATGAAACTCAAAATCAAATTGAAAGCTCAAGTCTAAAACTCACTTCAAATTATTAATAATGGAAAATGTGACCATCCTCAATAAAAATCTAGGCATTCATCATTAGAATGTTTTAAAGGTTAAGACCTAATCATGGCATGCCACACTAAAGCTAGCATACACATTAGAATGCTAAGTCACTAATCCTAGTTTAAGGTTAGATTGATGCTTGTTGTGATGATATGATTATTTTATTTTATGATGTACTATTTTAGACTGGATGTTAAGATTGACTATGCATAGTCTAAATGTTAGGATGATATTAGACTAATGATATTTCATACAAGATATTGTGCTTAAGGGATCTCTATAATAATAAAAGAATAGATACATAAATGCTTTCTTGCTGCGGTCACTCAAGTCGCTAAATATAGTCCATTAGGACATGTGTACTTGGCAACCCAAGACAAAGTGCTAAGTTTAATTGTGTGAAATATAATAGTTTGGCCTAAATTTGTATTAAGCTAACCACTATTTGCAAGTGTGGTTATATTTTATTTCAAAAAATATATAATTTTGTAATAGGTTGGTATTAGAGTTATGGGGTTTAGGATGAGCGACTAGAAGACTTAGACTAGGAGGCTTTGTGATACCTGTAGTGCTCAAATCTAGGAAGTGGAGATGAAGATGAAGAATTGAAGTTCCCAATAGTTTTATTTTCATTTATAATATAATTATAATCTAGGTTGTATAAAGGTATAGCTCGGTTAAGCAATTTCTTTTTTTTTCTTAGGTGTGCGACGATACTCGATTGCACCTGCCTCTTATTTTTTCAATTGATTGATGTTTGATTATTGTGTTTACATTGAATGTGCAATAGAAATGACATGTTTTTCATAGGTTTCTTAAATTTTGAATGTTTGTTGTTTGGCCTAGAAGTGGTAGAGTCTTTTGGAAACTTAATTTTTCTACTCCAATTAATAAATTTCAATTAAATTTAATGAACTCATAACCTCACTATAAAACTTATATATCTTAATCAAGAAATTAAATATTTAGCAACCCCTTAGCTATATGATTATATGTTTCAATATCATGCATGCATATTATCTCACTCCTTAAAATGAGAGATCTCCACTCTTTCATAATAAAAGATAAGGCTTGACCTGTGAGGGTAGTCCCTTGTAGTGGAGAACGCATCTTTCCGTTAATTTAGTCCATAATCTAATTTTATCATGCATTTAAGCATAAGCTCTCTGAAACCTAAGTCCAAAATAATGAGTCAAAATGAAATAAAATTTATTAATTTGATTGCATTAGTTTAATTCATAATTTTTATACTAGTCATGATTTAGTCTCTTAGGGAGTGAGTTTAATGCTTTAGAGTCTTTCCTAATAAATAATAGTCTAACTATCTTGTATTTACATAAGATCAACTGCACGATTTTGAATCATAAAAGGTGTTAGTTAACAATCACTCTAGGCAGTTGTAAGTACAAAAGAGTCAGGATTTGCTCACTCTCTCTAATGGAGGTGAACCAATACATCCCATCTTTCTCAAGTAGTTTTAGGTTGAGCTCTTAGTTTATGCTCAAGCACTATAGATAGGTTTAGAGGCTACATATTTCTCATTTTCTTCGGGTATAAATTTTTACCTCTTAGGCATTTTCATAATCTTATATTGTTAGAATCTAAGTCTTAATAATTTAATAAAATGTCAATTCAAATAAATATATTTTTCATCTTCAAAAATATAAAGCCTTATTATAGGGTAGATGGAAGTGCTCACTAGGCTACTTAGTATCATGAGTGCTTCTTACTCATTCTCCATTAGAATCTATTAAAAACTTTTCCTACTTTGAACTATCCCACTTAATTCACAATAATTAGCAATCCTTTGATCACAAAACTTTGAAATCTTTGGAGACATTAGTTGACTACTTTAATCGACAGTAGTCATAGGATATTTTCATTTCCTAGGATGTAATTAACTATAGGGGATCACCTCCATAGGGAACTTAAGAACTTGGTATAAAATAAACTATGGTTTACTTCATCCATGTAAATTAGGAGAAATATCTACGGTATATGTAAATGCGTCTACCTTAGGAGTCCTTAGTAGATGATTGAGTCCATGATAGGGTGGTATTTTTATCTCTCCATATAGTATATCATTCTTTAAATGGCATACTTGATCATTTGAATAAGTACCTCCTAAGATCATGGTGTTCCAATAAATAGATTCCAAATAAAAATAACATATATATATATATATAACATATATATATATATATATATATATATATATATATATATATATATTGAACTTGCATTTCATATTAATTAATTTTTGAAAAAAATAAATATAATTGTATATTTGTGATGACTAGTTAAGACTTACTTATCACACATAAATTATTATGATGATAGTTAAATGTCATGAAGATCTTCCCTTGACCCACTAATCCTAAGGTTGAACATATGGTTGTCAAATCATTTAAGCTTAATTTAGTTCACTTAAAAGATTCTTAATTAAACAATGATTAATGTAATTATTAGGAGGCTAAATGTAGCCAATAATGTTTTCAAAATCCTCATTATTCATTAAAAGTTTAACAATCATGAAATATAAACCAACAAATTATGAAAACAATCTCAAAGATGCATTATGATAAATAAAATAACTCTTAAAAATATTAAATCATTTATGCTTATATTTTATGATTAATCAAGCTATTGAGGAAAACCTCAATTAAGTGATTTCTCTCAAAATAATCAAAACTAATTGAGACTTTTAATTTTATTGAAAATCTCTCTAATATAAGAGTACAAAAAGGGTTTATTTATATTTTTTTTTTAAATATTTGTTCAAATTAGTTATGAATTTTTAAGTCCAAGGTTTTTTAATGAGTTATTAATTATTAATTAACCATATTAATGATAATTTTAAATTGAATTAAAGCTAGAGGCTCTAGTAGTTTCTCATAAGTGTGTTCATGTGAAGCAAGCATACTTGAAAATAAAAAGACTAATTTAGGGATTTATCTATTTTTTAAAATTTTAATAATTAAGTTAATCATGTCAATAAGAATCTAAAATGTGCAACTCTAATCTACTCACCCAAATATCATGAAATTATTATGAGAGATAGAGAACATTACTAAGAAAATTCCATTAAAATTTTAAGTCAATTTGATATGTATTTTTAAAATTAATTTATAATTAAGTATTTTAAATAAATCTTAATTACTCTTTATCTAACAAATAAAAATTAAGGCTTTATTTTTCTTTAATTTTTCTCTACTTTACTATTTATAATTTTTTTATTTTATAATTAATTTCTTAAAATTTTTTCTAATTAAATATATTTTAAACTTTGATTAACTAGAGTTACACACATGATGCTGAGTTAGCCATGCTTTATGCATGGTGGCATCAAATTTGTTATTTAAATGGTCTCTTGTGGCATTGACATGGATGGCAGAGGACATGATTTCAATCTAGTGGTTCAACTGCTCAAATAAGATTCTAAAGGAATTAAATCAAGTTATATCATGTGGTGAGATTATGGTCGTTCATTCTAATCATGGGGATGGATGTCACGTGATTTGTATTCTTCCGTTAGCGAGAGGAAAAGGCCATCCTCATTGCGCCGCTTGAGCCAAGCTTACCAAGCTTTGATTTTCAATTAAAATTGACTACAAAAGGATCAAGAATGAAAATGTGAGGGTTCTTTGTTGGATCCTAGTGAATCCCTAAATAATTTTATAAAGCATTAGATTCTTAGACCTTTTCTATGGTTTTGGAGTTTTATCTCACTAGAATTAATGTCTAATGGATTTATCATCAAAGTTAGCTATGTCTAATAGAGCCTCCTCGTTAAGTTTAGATGAACTCTAAACAAACATATTCAAAAAGAAATGCATTTTAAGATTAAGTAAAGTGAAATAAAATACCAAAACACACATTACTTCACTTCTTTCCCAACATATAATATGCATATAAATGAATCCTAAGCATATCTATACATACTAAATGGAAATGTTTAACATACTTTATGATGTATGCTAAGTAAGCTACTTAAGAAAATTTGAATGCTTATGATGCATGATTTTCATTAAGTAGAAAAGGAGTTTCTTATCCAATTTTCACATGCACATATGAATGTATGAAAGGCATAAGTGAGTACGACGTCATTGTTAGCACTAGGGGTGTAAGGTACATACCTACTTGGGGATACTTTAAGCCTCGCAACCCCATAGTTGTCCAGACTAATATACCACTTTCCAAGTTTGGTTTTTCATTACCTTTGCGAGCTCAAATTAAGCAAGGCTTGAATCATTTTTTATCATAAGAGCATGGGGAAGGTGTAGGGAAAGTTATTTAAAGTTTGGATGTGGTTTTGATGTTGGTGGATGTCTGAGGCATTTGGGTTTCAAGTAGAATGATGGTTGTTCGGGTTTCGATATAGAGGGAACTCAAAACTCTAGCGACTCTCTCTTGGAATGAAGTAATGCTTATGAATGCCATACGGCCTCCTAATTCAAATCCAATGGAGCACACCATTTGAACTACTATTTTGGCTTTGTTCAAGCATAGAGAAGAGACTTTGTAGTTTCCTAAGCTTAAATTGGATGGAGATTGATGAGATAGAGTCCTTCTAGGCTGGCTAAGTTTGTAGTAGTGGGTGAAGTTAACAACCCATGGTGGGCAACCAATAGTTGTCTAAGATGATTTGGACCTTATCTTGGTCAATGGCTGGGCAAACCAGTTTTGGTTCAAGCTGAATCAACTATGGGGAGCTCAAGGAGTGTTAAAATGACAAGCAAGATGGAAGAGTTGGACTTTACCATTTTTAAATTTTTCATCATTTGGAACCTTCGTTCACTTAATTTGGGCTAAACTGAGTTGACTATAGGTTATGTTTGCTTAGATAGGTCCATGGTGATACAAGTATGAGTCATGCTAACTTTGGTTGGGTTTGGAGTTGGTTTGATATGGTTTGGCTCAAGATGAGTCATATATGTCAATTTGGATCAATTTGGATCAAGTGGACCAATTGACTAAATTGGGTTTAAGGGGATATTGGATCATGTTCAATAATCAATTTAGTGTGTAGTGGAGTGATTGTCTTTGAGAGGGTTTTAGTTCAATGTGATTTATGTAGATTCATTTGGGCTAGTTTGGGTCAATTGATCAAATTAACAAAATTGCATCTAAATGACTATTGAGTTATGTTCAATAATCAATTTGGAAATGGATTGCCTTGACTCAATTTGGTTTGGTTTGAGATTTGACTCAATATGGTTCATTTAGACCTAGAGAAGAAATTAGATAAATTAAGCTCCAATTTGGCATGAGTTATGTCCAATCATGTGTATGTGATGATTATAAGACTTTCAGTTGATATAATTTTGTTTGCAATGGGCATAATTTGATTTTGACTTATTGGTTTCAAATTGTGTTAATTTAGACAAATTAGATCACTTAACCCCTAATTAAGCTTCAATCATATTCACTTAGCATTCTTAATGCTAAGGGAAAGGTCAATTTCAAGTGATTTTTATTTGATTTAGGTTTGGGCCATTAAGGTCCAAATGGGTCAAGTTGGACTAAATGAGCCAACTGACCACATTGGACTTCAATTAGACAAGGTTTGGGCATGATTGGTGTTTTGGACATTTTTGGGTTGATTGGGTTGAAATCAATGTAGTTTTGGTTTAAGTTTGGTCAAGGTGACCTAAATGAGTTAAATTAGGTTAAGTGAACCAATTCACCTATTTGGGGGCCAATTTTGCTTGGCTTGTGTTTGATATAATTGAATTTGAGGTTAAGATTGATTTGATTGGATTTAGTTTGATTTATAGGAGTTTAGGTTTGTTTGGGTTTGGTGAGACCCGCTAATCTAATGAAACTTCACTTGGGTTGAATGATTGAATCCTATTGGTCTTGGATTTAGGTTCAGTATCTGTTTAGTCACTCGAAGTGTCTTATAGCTCTAGATGAGAAAATCTTAGTGCTTAGATGAAATTCTTAAGACTAAAAGATTTATTAATCTCACTAAAAGTGTGGTCAACAGTGATGAATCTCCTATCATGTTAACGTCATTGCAAATTTCTTACAATTTTATGTAAATTATTATGCTCAATGACTCTTCTTTTATTTGTACTCCCTTTCTTTTTATGCCTTAGCTTTGTTGCTCTACCACCATTTATGCCATCTTGCACTATCTCCATCTCTTCAATGCCCCTAGTCCTCTCTTCTTTAGAAAATATTAATTCTTTATTAATGTTTCTTATTTGTAATAAAAAAGATTTTATATATACAATAAATAAGAATTAATAAAAATATATACAACTAATAAACTCTCTTAAGTTTGAGTATTGTGCATAATATTTATCATAAGAAATACTATTTGACAAATAACATCATTTGTTAGAAAGTAAATTTTATCAAGGGACAATACTAAAATTTTAAGTTAATTAAAGTAAGAAAATACTATTTGCTACAAAGATAAAAAAATATTAATTATTTACATGCACTATATTACTGAATGTTAGTCTTACAAAATAATATTCTTTTTTAACTAATCATGTGTCATAATTAATGGAAAAAAATAATATTAGAAATTTTTTCAAGAACTAAGAGAATTAATCTATATTAGCAATGACAAAATTTATTTTGATCAGATGTACCCTCTTATGTTTTATTTTGTAAAATATTTTTTAATAAACAGGAGATCAGACGCCTTTATACGATAAAAATTATTTCAAAGACTCATAATATTATTATGAATTCCTAATCCAAGGAATCTTTTTTATCCTATAGCTTAGTTTGTAAAAGCACAACTTCAATGATTTGTTGAAATAATGAAGTCTAATAGAAGTTATGGTGAAACCATTTATATCCAATCTCTATTATTAAATTAGTTTTTAAATGTGATATGGCTCTCAAAATACCACTAGTCAAAAGCGATATGATTTTGAGTCAAAACCGATCGAGATCAAGCACTTAAAATATTATTGAAATCTTTGGGACATCAATTAAATCTCAAAACAGCTCTCAAATATGGAGTGTTTATAGTCGAATCGGCGTCTCGAGCCGGATCTAACGAGCCTAAGATCTCATAATTCGACTTCATTTGGGCATCCAAATGCTCAAAATACATCAAATGATCGAAGGAATCATCACGAGCCGTCCGATCGAGGGGAGTGGTAGCTTTACATGAATTTACAAGAATGCCCTCCTCCCATCTATAAATAGGCCTCATTCCTCACAGAAGAGGAGGCCAAGTGAAGAAGAGGCTGAAGGAAGAAGAGGAGGAGCCTCGGCGATTCAACCGGCCACATGCCGTGGATCCTTGAGTCAATCAAGCAGAGGAAGAAAAGGAAGAGTCCAAAGCAAGGAAGAAGGAGGAACAAAGGAAGAAGAGGAAGAGTCGAGCAAGGAAGAGGAAAAGCGAGGAGGAAGAGAGCTCAGCTTGAAGATCCTCAAGCATCGCACCCACGCGACGGTCATCAACCACCATCGCCACCTTCGCCGCTGTGTCCATCTCCACCTACTACCGACTATTACAACGATCGTTGTTACATAGTTGTTTTTCCTCCATATGCAATTACAATCAGTTATCGGAAGACTTTGTACTACAGCGGATACATAGTGGAAGCTTTTCTTGGGCTAGGCCGTGGTTTTCCCTCTTTTGAGGTTTTCCACGTTAAAAGTGCAGGTGTCTCTTGTTGCTCTTTAATTATACGTGTGTGTCTTTGGACTTCACAAAGGCGTAAACTTTCACTCTGGCGGTTTTCGCATAGCGGTTTGGCGCCGTCGTGGGATCTTAACTCCCATTATTTTATCTTGTATGACACCAAGTTTCCCAAGATCAAAACCACCATCGAGGTGGATCATTTCAAGCTTTTAGAAGCATAGTGAAGAATGAAGATTCATCAAACTTTGTTCCTTGATTACACGAGGCGGGGGGCAACTCTTAATCTCAAAAGATAAGCAAGTGACACCGATGAAAGGCAAAGATCAATAGTCAACTCGGCTACAAGCTCATACAAATGTTCGACCTCTTCCATGCGGGTTAGCGTAAAACACCGACGACAACAGGATAGGTCAAAGTCCTTGGTGGACTTCGCGACCTCTTCCATACGGGTTAGCGTCGCCGGTAAACACTCGACAAACCGGGATAGGTCAAAAGCGTCCTTGGTGGACTTCGACCTCTTCCATGCGGGTTAGTCGTCGAGCAAAATCGACAACAACGGGATAGGTCAAAATGTCCTTGGTGGACTTCTACGACCTCTTCGCGGGTTAGCGTCGAGCAAAGCTTCGACAAACAACCCGGATAGGTCAAAATCTTTAGCGGATTCAATTCGACCTCTTCCATGCAGTTAATGTCATCGAGTCACACTCGACAACAACCGGATAGGTCAAAATCCTCGGATTCAATTCGACCTCTTCCATGCAGGTTAAGCGTCGCCACACTCGACAACACCGGATGGGTCAAAATCCTCCGGATTCAATTCGCCTCTTCCATCGGTTGCGTCATCGAGTCACACGACAAACAGCCGGATAGGTCAAAAATCCACCAGTCACCGGTCGGTGACTACATGGCTGCGGCCATCAGCAATCTCGGCCGGTCATCTCCGACGACGCCACGTAGGTCACCACCATCGCCGTCGGTCATCCCGTACACCGGTCGCCCGTCGTCGCCGATTCGCGTTCGCGACCAACCCCGTCGGCCTCGACCAATATAGCGGTCATGGCCTGCTGGCAATCACCCGTCGGCCCGATTGCCGTGCTTCACGTCGGCGCCAACATGGCGATCATCGCCACTCGTAGGCAATCACGCCGGTCATCCCGGTATTGTCGGTATCGCGGCATCATGGCCCGACTCGGCCGGTCTCAGCCTTGCTGCCGACCATCGCCATCTTCGCGGTCATCATTAATGGCGTGTCATCGCGCCATCGGCGCCCGTCATGCCGTCGACTACCTCGGCGGATTCAATTTGACCTCATCACGGGTTAATGTCATCGAGCAAAAGCTTCGACCAGCAACCGGGGAAAGGTCAAAGTCTTGGTGGACTTCGCGACCTCTTCCATGCGGGTTAATGCCATCGCCCAGCTTCGACTAACTGACCGGAAAGGTCAAAGGTCGCTTGGTGGACTTCAGCGGCCTCTTCCATTTAAGGCAATCGAATAATATTCGACCAATAACCTAGAAAGATCAAAACTTTGTACTCATAGTTAATGTCATGATAACACTCGACAAACAACCTCGATAGGTCAAAGATCTCCGTCGACCCATCATCGCGACCACCCGTCGCCGCTGTCACCACCGCCATTCCGCGGACGCGCCGGCATCGCTGCCACTATCGCCGGCGAATTTCGCTGGCTACCACTATCTTCGCCGCTATTCTTCATCGACCACTCACGCTCTGCTCGATTACCGCTCATTGACACGGCCGCTAACTACTATAGGTCACTGCATATTCTGCTGCCGGTCATTCCATTATTCCGGTCCGCTCGACGACGCTGGAATCTCGCCACTATATCTGCGGCACTAATCGACTACGACATTGCGCCACTGCAACTACTATCGCTATTGCGTTTGCTGACACTTCACGCTCGCTAACCGCGACCATTACTCGCATCGCCGCTGTTGCCATCGCACAATTATCATCGCCTTTCGCTGGTCTATCTCCGGCTATCTCATTACACCGAACCGCGCATGGGAATTACACGCTGACCGCTGTTGCCGGTTATCCGCTACACCTATCGCTGGCATCCGCTGGTTACCGACATCGGATTATCTCGCTGACTTAACGTCGACGCTATCAGCTGCCGCATTGACCACCCTCGCTCCAACCATCTACGGTTATCGCCGCACGCTGGCATCCTCACCACCACCATTGGTCTTCACCTCTCGGCTCAAACCGTGAAATCGGAACCGCCACAGATATCGTGGCCTTGATCGCTTCCTAACCCGGACGGCGACGATCGGAAACCGGAACTAATGACGATATACCGTGGCCTTGATCGCCCTAACGGACGGCCGACGATCGAAACCGGAATCACATCGTGGCCCGCTGATCACCAACCCGGACGGCCGACGGGCCGAACCGGAACCACGACGATACCGTGGCCTTGATCGCCTTCTAACCCCGGACGGTCCGACGAGGCGGTAAATCGGAACCACAACGAGATACCTTTGATCGCCCTAACCCGACGGTCGACGGCCGGTAAACGAACCACGACGACGATGTATCGATCGCCCTAACCCGGACGGTCCGACGAGCCGAACCGACGGTCGGAACCGGAACCACGACGATATCGCGGGCCTTGATCGCCTCTAACGACGGTCCGATGAGGCCGGTGAACCGACGAGGTGAACGGAACCACGACGATGTACCGTGGCCTGATCGCCCTAACCTGACGGCCCCGACGAGTCGAACGGACGGCCGGAAATGAACCACGTATCCGGGGCCTGACCGCCCTCTAACCCGGACGGTCCGACGGCTGCGACGACGAGGTCGAAACTGAACCACGACGTATTGGGCCTGACGCTTCCTAACCCGACGCCGCCGACGAGAAGAATGGACGACGGTAACCGAACCACGACGATGTATGCGGCCTTGATCGCCTCTAACCCGACGGTCCGACGAGCGAACCGGACGAGGTAAACCGTAACCACGACGACGTGTATTGACCGCTTCCTAACCCGGACGGCCGGGCCGACAACGACGGAAACCGAACCACGATGTACGTGCCTGATCGCCTCCTAACCCGGACGGTCCGACGAGGCCGAAGAACGGCGAGAACCGGAACCACGACGTGATGTAGTGGCCTTGATCGCTTCAACCCGGACGGTCCGACGAGGCGAACGACGAGTAAAACCGTAAATCCACGTATGTATGGGCCTGATCGCCCTAACCCGGACGGTCCGACGAGGCCGGAACCGACGAGGCGGTAACCAACCACGACGACATGGGGCTGACCGCCTCAACTGACGGTCCGACGAGGCTAGAACCGACGAGGTCGAGAACCAACCACGACGATGTACTGGCCTGATCGCCTCCTAACCCGGACGGTCCGACGAGGCAGAACCGACGCCGGAACAACCACGACGATGTCAGCCTTGATCGCCTTGATCGCTTCCTCAATGCCTCTTGATCGCTTCTTGATTGCCTAAAAGGACCCTCACTCAAGAAGAAAGGGAGAGGGGAAAGGTGCCTCCTCTCACCCTGGGAATTTATAGCCCCTCAGGCAAAAGGGTAAAACCCTCAAAAATGGCTCAAACCCTTCAACCCGCCGGGCTGCAGACGCCGGAGCGGCCATGGCCCATGACGGCGCGACTGGTATGGGCGACGCTACGGGCGACGACGAGGCACATACAGACGGCGGCCCTCCGCCTATTCGCCGGCGTTTCACCAACCGACGCCACGGCATCGACTTATGCGAATCTACCAATCGACATCGTGAACGCCGCGGCGCTACAAACCTGGTCCACATTTCAATGGCCGCCTCATGGGCGTAACCCACTGGCTGACCGTTCCATGAAGGACCGGCCATACGACATGCTGCTAGATCGCATTGACCGCTTCTGACGAAGCCACGCTGCCCGGCCGCTATGCCAAAATCACCAAAGCACAAATCTTGTTGTCAAAAGATATGATTTTGAGTCAAAACCGATCGAGATCAAGCACTTAAAATATTAATCTTTGGGACATCAATTAAATCCCAAAACAGCTCTCAAATATGAAGTTTATAATCGAAGCTCGACGAGGATCTAATGAGCCTAAGATCTTATAATTCGACTTCATTTGGGCATCCAAATGCTCAAAATACATTAAATGATCAAGGAATCATCTGGCCGTCCGATCGAGGGGAGTGGTACGGGCTTTACATGAATTTACAAGAATGCCCCTCCTCTCATCTATAAATAGGCCCTCATTCCTCACATGAAGAGGAGGGCCAAGTGAAGAAGAAGAGGAGCTGAAGCAAGGAAGAAGAGGAGACCGCCGATGGCCGCCAACCACCACCGTGGCCGATCCTGCCACAATCAGCAAGAAGGAAGAAAAGGAAGAGTCCAAACAAGGAAGAAGAGGAGGAACCCAAGCAAGGAAGAAGAGGAAGAGGCAAGGAAGAAGAGGAAAAGCCCAAGGAGGAAGAAGAAGCTCAAGCTCAAGATCCTCCAAGGTCGCACCGCTCACGGCCATCAACCACCATCACCGGCCACCTTCATCGCTAATTGTCCCTGCATCTCCACCTACTACCAGCAACTATTACAACCTGATCGTTGTTACATAGCTGTTTTTCCTCCCTCATATGCAATTTTGTAATCCCGTTATCAGGAAGACTTTGTATTCTGAAACAGATACATAGTGGAAGCTTTTTACTGGGCTAGGCCCCGTGGTTTTTCCCCTCTTTTCGAGGTTTTCCACGTTAAAATGAGGTGTCTCTTGTTCGCTCTTTAATTACTGTGTGTGTCTTTGGACTTCACAACAAGTGAAACTTTCACTCTACCGGTTTTGGTTTTCTAGCATAAACAAAATGACATTAAGTAACTTTATATCTAAATGTATTCTTTTTTCTTTTTCTTTTTTTTGAAAAATATATGATCCTCATAATAATACTTAATGACTAATGAACCAAAAATATTTAGTAGAAGAAATGTTCAAAGGTATGCAAATAATTTGATAAAATAAAATTTTATTATAAATATATGATTCATGTATTTTTAAAGGCTAATATGGTGATGCTTTAAAAGAAAGATTTAACTATGACGTGATTGTTAATGGGTGGTAGTTGATTTGAATAATTTTTATCTTAATGTTGTATTGATAATTTGAAGGTATAGTACATTCACTCAACGACCCTTTCACTCATTTATAATTATATATACTCAATATACATAATAGATCTTGTATAATTAAGCTTCACTATTAATGTTTGAAGAAAATATGTAAATTAAGTACAAATCTTTCAATAAGCCATTATCATATCATATCTTTATTTTTCCAAATAACTTTTTATATAATGAAGTTTGATGATGGGAGCTTTGTGAAAGGATACGTTTGTGAAGAGTTTTTTCAATATCTTACCCTTGGCTGAGTCTTCTCAAACCCTATCAATCTAATGAGGAGACAATTTAATGAGAAATATTAGGAGAAAGAAGAATATATTATAGAGAAAAGTTAGGGAATTATGATGATGAAGATAGATGATATCCTATTCAAGCATGTGTTTACCTTTAAAGAATAACATAGTAACTATTAATTGGCACACTTTCAATCAAATTGACATTAAAGTATATACATTCAAAGAACACATGTCAATTAAATAATATCACACATTATAATGTGTCGCTATAATGATATCCATCATCAGCTTGGTGTATCCTTCAACAGACTAACTAATTATAAAGCTTGAATTAAATTTCTAAAATAAAAGAACATCATTTCAGTTGGTGATATGTAACAGTAAGAATGAAGTGTTACATCTGCATATCTCTGAAAATCACTCTGGCATGATAGACAAAGGAGTTGTAATGGGTGACCCTTTATGTTCTCCACCTCTCGCAGGTTGTTCTTTCTTCTATGTAACATTAAAGACATAATGATTTAAAGTTTAACAGTAATATTTAAAGACTATAAATTTAGAGTCAGGTAGAAAATTACTCTTGGCTTTCTTGTTTCTCTCTCAATATCCTTTCAGCCTTGCATTGGAAACACCCTTTGGCCGTTTCTTAACTGAATCTTTTACTAAGTTAGTTCCTTTATCTATTATAGTAGACTTCTTCTTCTTAGTAGTTTTGTCTATTGGGGGTGAATTCCCACATAATAGCCGCCTCCTCAAGTGTGATATCATCTATTTTTATTTCTCACAATCTTTACCTTTGTTTTTTTTTATCAGACCTTCATTCCTTAAGACCATCCACCCTTAATAAGATGGTAAGAATTCTTAAGGCTCGATCAAAGCTGAGGGATTGGAGAACCTTATGACCAAGTTGTCATTTCACGAGGCGATCATTGGTAAGATCCAAGATAAAAATAAGACTGCTGCGAAAAGGATGCAATGAAAAGATTGAGAAGGCTAAAGGATGACTTGTAAAAGCATCTATATGGCTTCATCTCATAATTAGTTCCTATAAGGAATAAGAGTATGTACTTATTTAACAAAATTTAAAGTTGTAATAATATATATGTGTGTGTGTGTGTTATTGATGTCAAGTATAGAAAAAATCAATATCAGATAAATAGTTTATTTTATGTTAAAAAATATTATATAAAAATTAAGTAAAAATGAAATAAAATTTTTATTTTTTTATTGACTTGACAATATATATGATTTAGAATCATGAGGATTTATTTATTATTCATTAAAAACATGTTATAATTAAATGTAAAAAATCTTGTTAACGTTAAACATAATAAAATAATTAGTGTTAGAAGTAAATATAGAGTGACAAGAATATTTCAAACATAAAAGACTAGATCAAGTATCATCATAAATGTACGAATCTTTCTATATTGGTTACATATGCATATAATAATAAAATACAATATTCAAAATGAAACATTTTAGAGCATTCTAATTGTGATAAACATTATATTAATAAATCATATTGCAACCCCTATAATGTCACAACCCGGGGCCTAGGGCTTGGAATTTTCAGGAAACTAACGGTCGGACGGTGGAAAGACAAAAAATTTCAATATCTATGAATATATGATAATTTAATAATATATGAAAGAGGCATTAAAAGTTTTTAAAAAAATTAGAAAATTTTAAATATACCTTTATCTATTTTGGACTCGTCTTTTATAAACATTTTCTCCTCTATTTTTCATTCCTAAATCAGAATTTCTACCTGCATATGTTAGATTTAAAATCACGATTATAACTAGTGAATACTCATATATCTAAATTACAGCAATACAATAAAACAAAAACATTATGCATTCCAATTGGATAATATAAATCAGTATACGATCAAATGATAATTTATATTAATTATGAGTCTTTCAAGATTTAACCGCATTCTAAACTATAGTGCAATATCATATAATATATATATATCTCATTTACATCCGTCACAGGAGCCACGGTCTAAAGATATATTATTTAAGACACTCAATATTTATAACCTTTTCTATATCCTTTTTCAAATACATGCGGGTTCCTTTGCATCCCCAGCTAGTACCATAAGGGGAAGCTCCATCAAATAATATACATATGCAAGTAATCTATCTAATTCATGACATTCATGTGGTTCATTTGCATTCAATATCTCTCTTATAACATATAAAACTTGAATAAATATTAAGCACTAGTAAGTTTGGCACAAATATTTCAATATGACCAATAATTTGAAGAAAAGATAACTCAGTGAAAATATTTTAGTCATAATCAAAGCAAATATATATATATATATATGACATTACAAATAAACTATTTAAAAGAAAGCAATGAAATTACTATAACTTAGAAATATGAATACTCACCTTAAATTTTAGAAGATTCCAACTTCGATCTCACTACCTAGATTCCTTCACCTAAACTGGATACCTACGGATAAATGAAGACATGTTATTAGATTTACATAAATTTTCTTTTTTCAAAAAATTTAAATTGATCTCCCTTAATTAATTTGATCCATCTTCTAATTAGTAGTATTAATAATTGTCACATCTTAAATTATTTAATTATTAAATAATCTTATTATTAACTTTTTGTTAAACTATATTAATGAACTCCATTATTAAATATCACCCTCTTCTTTCATTTACTATACTCTTAGCTAATAAGTGTACATTAAAATTAGAAAATTTCTTATTTTAATTATCTTATGTTATGTCATAACTATAATTGAAGGATATTTCATTTAAATCATACTTTCTAAAATTCTTAAATTATATTTCTCACTTATTCATGTATATAATATACATATTTTTATATATCATATTTAATTGAGTAAATAACTATTTAATCTAATTAAATAATGTTGAGACCAGAGTAAATATTAGAAAGATCATTATTCTAATTATTATTACTCAACTAATGTAATTCTTTATCTAGTCTAATAAAATCTTATGATTGCTTAACTAATGTTATTTCATTTAATATAATAACTCCTTAAAAACATCTTCTTAATCTAAATGCATAATTTCTTTGTGCAACTTAAATTGTACGAAAAGATTTAAGTAATGTATTTTTAACTATTTCAATGACATTAAAATAAATATCTGAATATAAATTTTCATTTGAAAATATTTTCTTCCCATAAAAAATATGAGAATTTTTCTGCATATAAATATAAAATAAACACAAAAAATTTTGCAAAAAGAAGACAACAAAATCATACATCTTTTTCTTGCAAGAACAAAGAGAAGGAAAACTTGAATTGTTAACATAAATATCATACATAGCTTATTCTTCACTGTCAAGTTCGTCATCGTTCACAAAAGAAGGTAGGGGTTTGATTTGGTACAATAAATATTTCTTCTTGTTCGATTCGTTATGAGAGTAATCCCACACAGCCTGACTTAAAATAATGAAAAAAGTTTTAAAAAATAAGACTTAGGATTAGTAAAACTAATATAATGTAAATAATATACATTTTTGATAAGATAGATTTCATGTTGGATCATGTCAAGATCATGCCCCAATCAATAAAACAATAATCTTGTTACCAAGACACTCAAGAGGGCTAGGTAAAAGTCATGTCTAGCCAAAAGTCTCTCTTTTCCTCTTCTTTTTACATTTTAACTAATAAAAAAATACAAAAGATGCACAAGCCAAAAACCTTAACATATCATCATGAGATATTTCTAGTAAGCCCTCAGTCCATCATTGATACTCTCAAATTTCATGAACAATGTTAAAAAAAGCTAGGGTAAAATGATTGCTCACATATATAAGAGACCATATAATATCATTTTATCTTTCTAGTTTTCAATGATGAGTGGAACCTCAAATCTCCAAAAAAAAAAAAAAATCAACTCTTCTTAGCCTTCCATGCTTCAAAACAATTGATGGAAGATTAGAACAATCCAATATAGTAATGAGAGCAACATCATCCATGTCACTTACCTTGGCTAGTAATTGAGCAAGAAACTTTAATAGAAAATATTTTGTCAATGATGTAGTACAACTAGAGTGTAAATGATCCAAATTTTGATCGAGCTCAAGTGCGACCCATTACACAAAGAAGTTAAAATTTTATATTTGGGTTCTATATATATTCATTGTTTGAGCCAAACAAGAATTGTTCGCTAATATAAAATCTATGAAAATTTATATATATATATTAAAGTTATTGTTGAGATGAGCACATTCGAGCTTATTGGTGTTTAGCTCATTAAATATATGGACTTATAAAACTAATTAAACTCGAGCTAATTATCGAACTAAAAACGAATTAAAGAATTTTTTTAACAGCAATAAGCATTACGTTTGCTAAGCACTCATGATGAAACTTGATCAAATTAGATTAACTTTAGCAAATAAGTACTAGTCTTAATCAGCAACGGACAAGACAGCTACAAGCTAAGCTGCTTTTAAAGGCAACTTCTTTTCTCAAAGTCCAGGCTAAGGCATATTTACACAACTTTAATTAGCCTCTCTTTCTGCTACTTCACTTTATCGACCACATGCTTTCAATACCTCACAGCTCTTTGCAATAAATTGGAACACCAAAGAGCTTAACAGTGCATTCATGGCCCTCCTCCTCCTCCTCCTCCTCCTCCTCCCCCTTAATGGTTACGGAGCACTGAGGCTGTCCTGTAGTTGCCATCTCTACTAGCATTCCATGCCTGTATGTAAGCAGCCGTTATAAACAAAATAAAATAAAAAATAAAAAAGAAGAAGAAGGAGCCTAATGATATAATTCGCATTTGATTTAATAATTATTTATGCTTGGTCATTCTTTAAACAAATAATTAAGCTATAATTGATAAAATAGGAGTAGGAAAGACCTCCATCTTTTTAAAAAATATAAAGCCACTCCTCTTTCTATATATTTTTTTGAAGTGAATGAAGAGTTTTGAATATATTAAAACTAAAATAACATAAAATGAATTTTCAACTGCCGTTTATATTATCAATGACTCTATTTTAAACCTTAATCATTCAAAATCTTTGATGGATAGTGAAAATTAAATAAGAAGAAGACACTCTATGATTTTTAAAAAAAAAGGTTAATTTCTAATCATAAAACTATATAAAACTTATTTTACTCAATTCCTTATTGTTAAAATCATCAAACATATTGTAAAATTATATTTTAAATTTTTAAGGTACTTAAAAAGACTATGAAACGAAGAACATAAGCTCTTAATTTTTCTTTCAATTAGAGTTATCGACTGAAAAAAATCTTTTTGATGCAATTGAGGGTCGTTAATAAATAAGTCATGCATAAAAAAAACTTCAATGCTCATTAATGAACTTGAGTTTGTTGATATTTAGCCAGTGATAAAACTTTAAGAAAATATTTTAATATTAAAACTTATCTTGTATATCCTAAAATAATTCAGATATCATAAATTTAAACTTTATAGTTCTTAGAAACATTATATTATAAAAACCTCTAGTCATTTTTCATATAATCAGCTCAAAAATGAACTTAAATTTATTAATGCTCAACTGGATAGCTAGGTAGTTTACAAATCGAGCCGAACAAGATCCTGCCTAATAATCCATATTAAATACTCTTCCACGCTCATACCTGTATGTGTGCACTGGGCTTACATGCTGCTGTAGGAAGTGAATGATATCACCATAGAGCTTCTTCATATGAGTGAGCTCTGATAAGAGGAGAGAGTTCCTCCTCCTCAACCTTAGGTTGTCCTCTGATAGGGCGGAGAGGAAGCCAGTGTCACTGAGGGTGGCAGCAAGCCGTGGCTGCGGCAGCGGCTCGACGATGGCTTCTGTGTAGCATGGTAAACATGGTAGCGAGTAATGAAAGTAATTTTGTTGCTGTTGGTGAAGAATATGATGGCTCTTCCTTCTGTGGATTTCTAAGAGAAGGTCTTTCTCTCCTTTTTTGAAGAACTCATTAGCAAACTCCCACCTATCTGCAACTATCTTTCTGAATCCCTAAAGAGATAAAGAAAGATGATAATGTCAGTAGGGTTTCCTTTAATAAAAAGGCTACCTCAAATAGTTGTAAGGATAGGACTGATGATATGATTACCAAAGGATAAAATTTTTATAATGGTTTTCTTGATTCTTATATAAGGAAACCCTTATCAATAAATCTCTAACATTGAAAGTGATTTGTATCACTGAAGCGCAGATCTCAATGCAAACTAGTAAAAAGTACTTAAAAGGTCTTCCTTAACAAGAAACTCCTAAGAGAACTTCTGTCCATAACTCAATTAAAATAAAATAAGAGTTCTTTGTTTGCATCGTATTAAGCTTTTCATCGAGATGGAAATCTTACATGGACTTCCACTTAGAACTCAAATAATTAAGGAAGTTATCATTGCCTTTTATTTTGCATTTGGATATGGGCTTACTAGTCCTATGGTAGGGTCTTATAAATTTAAAAATACAAATTCTATTGCAAAATAAATTGTGATTGATAATTAGGAAATACTTACAAATTCTATTGGGAATTCCTTATTGGAACTTTTACATGGAAAGATATGTGAATTCGGCTTAAAAGATTAACTTTATACTTTCAGTATCTAGTTTATGCTATAAACTAAGCTTCATAGTCAAAGTCAAGAGAAAGCTAATCATTGCATAAACATTGGTTGTTTTCAGTGAAGACTTATTCTTAAAAATTCAGAAGTCGATCATATATACACACAAAAAAAACATAACGCATTTGTTTTTTTTCATTTGAAGAACATTATTTTTAGTATAGGCATGTTCTTATACATGCATAAATTCTAATGAAAATGAAATCTATAAAATATATTTTAAGGCTTTTCTCATAAAAATTTTGTGCAAGTCTTTAAGAACATTTTTTTCGTGAAAAAAAGGGGGGGCAAGGATGATAAGAAACAAGTGTTCAACTGTGGAGAAAAGTAAGCAATGAAGTGATGGAACCTTATACAAAGAGAAGTATTGAACCTTTCTTTTCCTATTTAGACTATCAAATCAATATAAGAAGAAAAAGACTACAGAAAAAAGCTATGCAGATAAAACATAACAACAACACAAGATGGCGACAACCATCAAAGTAAGTACTACCTTGAAACAAACCTGAATGAGAGTTTGCACGAAAAATGGGAACATTAAAACAGAAAAAAAATAATAATAATCTTGCTTCAAATGAAAGAAGCAAAATTAAGGGATACTGAGAGTAGATATTTTCTGCATACATAGGTGTTGAGCTGCCTCACGAAGCTAGAGAAGTTATTGTGTTTGAAGTATTTGGGAAGGAGATCTTTCGCAAAATCTGGAGGTCTCCATACTATAAATGTGTTGTTATCTTCTCCCCAAGAGACAATGTGATCGGTGCATGGATCGTCAACAAGATGGTAGGTTTTGGTGAGGAATGGAGCTGGAATTGACTTCTGAGAGTTCACAGAAACTAACATGTCTTCACTTGATTTTTCTACCAAGAAAGCCATGGAAAGGAAGAAGAGAATGGAAGCTAGCACCTCTCTAGCTACTACAGCTTTTCTGCTTCGAGTTAGAAATGCATTTGTATTTGTAGCGCTCTCTCTCTCTCTCTCTCTCTCTCTCTCTCTCTCTCTCTTATTTATGTATGCACATAGTCATCATCATTATAATCATCCAGTATTTATGAATTTATCTTCTTCTTTTGTTTTTTGTTCCCTTATAGTGCTTCGCATACTCATAAAATTTTTTTTTGCACTAATATAACAATATATACATATATATATTAAAAGAGAAAGTTGATCAAGGAATGTATTAATTGGTCCTTTTATTTTAGTTGATCTCAACATTATACATAATATAAATATTTTATCAAATATTTTTTCTTAACGAATGAGTGGAATAATAGTATTTTGTTAGCATCTTTTTTGTTAATTTAATTAATGTGTTTATGCATATGTACTTTAATCCTAAAATAAATCATACTATTTTTTTAAGATGGTATCTAGAGTTCATTTTCCTTCAAATAACTTGGGGGATTATTAGACAAACTAAACTTGGATTAATCACTTAATATATTGAGAATTCTATAATTTATAGTCCCATTTTAATGTAGTGTATCTTAAATGCTTTATTTATGGAGATGATGTCATAAAACTTAGGGGACTACATTTATGTCCAAATGTTCATTCTATATCGATTCAAATTTATTGAAAATATTTTAATATTTTGTGACAAAACTAGAAAGGTCCATGTTAACATTATCTCACATTTTTTGGGATTGCAATTCGTTCTTATGATTTATTTGCTCCACTAGTGATTTTACTTTGCCAATGCCCAAAAAGCCTACATATCCCTCTTGTTATCTTTTTTAATTATCTTTGCATAAAATTATTATAAGAATTACTTTAATTGCATGCATTATGATGTGAATGTCATATCATTAGTCTTTATAGACTTTTTGAGCAAAATTGGAGGTTACTTGAGCATAATAATTATATTTCATCTTTGTGCTCCCCATAGTTCAACTCTCTAAATTAATCAAGAATAGGCAAGAAAATCTCTTCCTAAGTAGAAAGAGAGAGAAAATAGGCAAAGGGATGAGATGGAGAGGGAAAATATAATAATAGAAGGTCAACCATTAGTTATGACAAAATCTAATGAAGAAATAAGGAGATAAATATTATAACTTACACATTTTTATTATCATTTTGATATTGAATCTTCATATAGGTTTATATTATTTTTATATTTTAATGACTACTAATATTTTTTATGATGTAAATGAAATTTTTTATGCACCCATAAAGGTTCATGATGTAATTCTCTTTTCTTTCAAATTTAACTTGTTGACAAGTTTTTTATTATTATTTTTTAGCGAAGTTTAAGAATGATTACCATTCTTTAGGGTAATACAAATAGTAGGGGCAATATCATAATCTATTTCTATAAAAATATGATCTTTCCCTTAACTACTAAAGTTGAAAATATAGGTCTTCCTAAGTATATGAAGCATTATAAACTACTAAGTTCACTAACATTCTTTTGAAGTTGATAAAGAGCTTATCACTAATAGCATTTATAGTATTGCTTTTTATAAATACAATTTTAAGTTCAACTACACCTTCCAAGAGCCTAATCAAATTGCTAATGTTCTTGCAAATTTGAGGTGCTTTCTTAAATATTGTACAATCATGAAAGCCAATCCACCCATGAGATCCTTAGTATGAGATCCTTAGTGATGCTAATTACTTTCTTTATTTTGCTTTCTGCTTGCTTTTATTGGGCGCATTGTAATTAAGCAACTTCTAATTATTCATATGTGTAATTATTTAATATTATTCAATGATTTATTGACTAAATTGAATGGATCTTGTTGGATAGTAAGTTCTATATTTTTGCAATAAAATATTAATAAATTCCTATTAATATTTATCATTTTTGTCTATCTTTATATCCTTACACTTCATGTGATGAATGACGAGTGGATTAGTCATACATATCCACCCACAAGATTGTTAGGTGGATATGCTTTCCAAAAAAAGTCGTATTGTAGTGTTTTGAGACTTCGTGAATAAGACACTTTTATGTATTTATATTATAAGTTTTATTTTAATTTCACAGTCATAAATTTAGAATATTTGTTTAATTATGTTTAAATTTTATAAATTACATGTAATTTTATATATGCGAGTGTGTGATGTGAAGAATTTTGCACCAACCAATATATAAAAGACATTAGTCCAATAGTACACTAAGTAAGAAAAATAAAAGAGACTTAAATTTAACCAAGAAGCTCAAAAAAGTTATGGTAATTAAGAATATATATGAAAAAAAACACAAGATGTTATGATTTTCAACAAAAAATGAAGATGCGTGTTTGCACTACAAGAATCTAAGCATTTTGTGATCACAATTTTGGTCATAAAAGTGATCTTTCTGTCATGTCATTGGCTATTTAAGTTGTCACATCGCGATGCTGACTCGGATGGCGGTGGACGCGCTTTCCCGTGGACCATCAGATCTAAGATCGGACGGCCACGATCAGATCCTACGGTAAAGTGGAGAAAAGAGTAACACGTGATCTAATCAGAGACGTTCGTTCCAATCACACGAAACGGATGGCTCATGATCTATCTCCTATGAGCGACGGATGATAGAGCCCGTCCGCCATGGATCGCTCTATCCGAGCTCACCCGACTGATAGCATATGGATTAAAAACAGTGAGTGTACAAAAATTTTAATGGAACAGAAGAAACTAAACATCAACTTTCAAGATTTTTTTATTGTTCTGAAGATTGATTATATGAAGCTCTAGATCATGCAAACCATAAAAGAAGCATGAATCTATAGAAACAACCATTTGAAACTACGGTAAGCATGCAAATCTAAAAAATACGATAGATAACAAAGATGTTGGTCACAGCTATCAACATTAATAAATTCATAAAAAATGGATTTCTCTATTGTGAATACTATGTTTCAAAGTATTGACTATTCATCAAACTCTTAAAAAGAGCCCTAATGATAACCTATGTTGAGATTGTTCTATTACAAATGTGATCACAATTGGTTTTCAAACAACATATTATTATATTTCTTACTACAAACAACATGTAATATTTATTGTAAACATAAATGCAATATCATATATATATATTAATCATAATATACATCAAAAATCACTCAAATGAATAGATAATGAGTTATAATTAATTAAGAATGACATAATATAAAAGATCGATAATATTCATCCACCCTTCAAATAAAAATAAAAATTAAAATATAAGATTTTACACAATATCATTAGTGTTATATTTATAATAAAAAAGTTATAAATTAAAAATTTTATGCAATGTAACAAAAATTCTAATTATTTTTTCTCTCCATCTTCTTTAGGGACATCATCATCATCTTCTTTCTTCTTCTTTGCAACTATGCAACAAAAGTCAAAATTAATAGAGCCATGTAAATGCTTCATGATAGCCATTTTCTTAAGGGTACCATGAATGAAAAGAATAATTAACTTCAAAAAAAATAAAGTAAATCAAGATTCATATTTATATATAAAAATTTAATATTATGAGTATTTTATTCGGGATATTTGAGCGAATTTAATCGCAAATTCATATACACAATGTATGTACAAGAACTTGAACTCAAGATCTCTTGGTTGAAAATCAAAGCTCTCAATTACTTAGACTAAGATGTCTTGCTATTATGAATATTTTGCTTGCAGAAGAAGAATACTTCAAAGGGTGTTATAATCGCAAATTAGCAGAAGAAAAGTTGCTTGTTCTTCATATCCAGCTATTTCTTTAACCCACTGTATATACTTTCGGTAATATCAATGCAATCCCGTGACCGCGACTTGTACGTGAGAGGAAAGATGTTAAGTGTATGGCATAATATAATTATACTCTGAATCCATCCACTTTTGGTGCAAAGACAATATTTTTTTCCTATTGCTCCTTCCTCTGTCCCCAGCCTGCATGGTGGGACTCAAAAGCTGCTTCTTCCAAAAATATAAAGCTTCCAACTTCAAAAAACAACATTCCCCCATCTTCTTTTTTCATATATATATATATATATATATATATATTGATTTTTTTCTCATTTTTTTGTAATATTATATTATATCTTATTTAATATTTTCAAACTTTTTTGACTTTGTAATATTTGAGGGAAATATGACAGTTTTTTTAGCCTTAATCGATCAATTTTCAGATAACATTCTTTGGTTGTTAAACTTTGAATGAAGTATATGTCCTAGAATCAGATATTGCATAATTTCTTAGTCTTCTCACCATTTTTTGCGCCTTTGATATCTTTTTCTTTTCATTTTTGTTAATGCTTTCCTTTGTTTTGGTTGAGAATGTGCTTAATTCAGCCCCTTTTTTTGGGTTAGTTTAATTTGTTATAATATCTATATATATATATATATATATATATATATATATATATATATATAGAGAGAGAGAGAGAGAGAGAGAGAGAGAGAGAGAGAGAGAGAGAGAGAGCTATATTTGCATACATCTAATGGCCTTTCTCCATCCACATGTGACCCCTCCTTAAGATGGCAAAATTGCAGACATCTCTTTGACTGAAAACAAAGAGAGAAAGAGGAATAGGTTCATAAAACAATTAATCACCATAATCTTTGTAAATGCATGTGATAAGATACAGAGATCAAAGAGAAAAAATGCTGAAAGAAAAGCGTCTATCTGTACTGAATCAAATTAACTTCTCATATAACGTTTAATAGAAAGTATAAAAGAATATAAACTCATTAAGCTATAATTAATGATAAAAATAAGATGATGAATTAAATTTTAAAAAAATTGAAAGCTTAGAAGTAGCAGTTCCAAGTCCATGTGAAATGTACATGATTTTTTTTTTTTGGAATGGGTATCCACCCAACACCTCACCTTGTGGTGACGTTATGAAGAATCACACGCTGGCCACATTCATCATCCACACGCGTCTTCCCACTGATTTACCATTAAGCGTGGTGAGGATTCAAACCACCTGGGATTTCCGGCACCACCCAGCTAAGAGACGGTGGGTAAATGTACATGATTCATGCTTCCTCACCTGAACACTGAAAATGATGTCCTGAACTCCAGATTACCTTTCTTGTCCATCATTAACTTCATGTTATATATATATATATAAACATAGCTGGTCTCTTCTTCATTCATGGGGCAATAAATTTCTTATTGTTCTTGAGAAACTCGCATCATCATGTAAGTGTTACTTATTGGCCCCCTTCCTTAATTTACGCCCATCATATTAACTTCTGTTTAACTCAAATATGGGAAGTGGGGCACACACTAATTTATTGATCACATTGAAGTCTATATGGCTCCTAGAAATCACCATATTGTACTATGTTTAATTTTGGTTTTATTTTACTTCTCTATGTAAATTTTTTTTAAAAAAAAATTAGATGTTCATATTACAATATATTTAAAATTGATTATTTTATGAATATATGAATTGGTTTATAATAATAAAAAAGTATATATCTCTATTTATAAAAAAAACAATAAAATATAACAAAATAAAAGCATGAATTTACTTGAAAAGAGTGAGAAAGCAATAAAGAAACATAGATATATAAGATGAAATGATTTAAATAAAACCACAAAGGAGGCTTCTTTTCTTCTCCACATAACTTTATTTTGGTGTAGAAAAAGGAAAAGGAGAAAAGACACTCCAAAGATGGGATATTGCTAGACAAAGGAAACTTTACAGAGAACATTTCCTTCTTTTCTCCTAAAAATAGACAGCAGGGTGGGTCACTGCCTTACAGAGCATTAAGGGAACTGATTAAAGTTTGTGCACATAAAGGAGAAAATGTGTGCAGAGGAATTTACCACATGCCTTTCTTTTTCTATCCTCCCAAAAATCTTTTCCCTCTCTCTCTCTCTCTCTCTCTCTAACAATACTTGCATAGTCACTGCCTTATCAACATGTGTGCCTATTAAAAATAAAATATGTAAACTAATGATTTAAATATACCTTAACTAAAAAAATATTCGTGCCAAAATATTAAATGTTCACTTTACTCAAGATGCTTCAGTTGCAGAATTAAAATGTGCTTTGATTGATGATATTTTAGCCCTAATATTAGGCCTTTTTTGTGCCTCATACTTCCTATATTAAGTTGTATAAAAGTTGGTGGAACAATTGAGACTGAGGTTTTGTTCTGGGCAGACATAAATGCTACTGCAGAATTACTGTAAAAAATAAAAATTCTCTTCAAATTCGAATAAATTTCATTATGAAAAGTTGAAAGCATATTTCATGCCACATTTTCTAAAAAAATCAGAAAAATTACCCAATTCTTATATATTTACAAAACTATTACTCTTACCTCAATTTTTTAAAATTTATTACTAAAATATTAAAATTCATAATAAAAATCCAACTCATATTTTTATTTTATAAAATTCTCAATAATTTGATCATAACACATACAAATACATAAATTTAAATAATTAAAAAAAAATAAAAAAAGCATTAGATTTGAGAAATAAAAAGTGGGTGCCATGTATGTGATAGCATTAACTTAGATAAAGGAACAGATGACTGCTATACCATCAAGCTGTTGAGTGAAGAATGATCAATATTATATAATAAAAGGCTCACTATTGAAGATAAAGATGCATGTGATAGCATTACAAGTTTTATTCCCCTATCAGACAAAAAAAGAGAGATTATAATACTCATCCTGAAGGGAGAAACTATTATTATACATTACTCTGGAATGAGATGCAAATATTATAACCAAAAACAATAAGAAAAGGAAAAGAAAAAAAAAAAAAAGAGGTTCAGGCCTTGGAACAAAATTAAGCAACAAAGAAGACAAATATCATGAGAAAAACTATTAATACAAAGAATATCTTCATCATCAACCACCTGTTGGAGGATATGCTGTTGAGGTACTTGAGAAGCTGGCCCTGAGCTCCTTCAACATTGGCTAATGTGTCATCCATATTTTCATCAATCCTGCAGAAACATTTATAATAATTTCACTAAAATGTAAGCCAAATTAGTAATAATCTCATAAAGACATATCAAAATAAAAAGATATTTTATTGGTATACTACTAAAAATTATGATTTTACTATAATACAATCTAATTCTTTAATATGCTATAACTAGTATGTTCTAACATATCAAGTCAATATTAGAAATTGAATGAAGCTCGACTTCACCTACCCTAGTCTTGAGTGTATTCTTATAGATAAGATATTTAATTGCCATTTAAAAAGAAAAGCTTGAATGGTAAATATAAACTTCAAGATAATAAAAGCTAAAAATGGCAACTTTATGAAAGTTAATGAGTTTAAGGGTGGTATATATAATAATTACTTAAATTTAGGTGATAAATGAGTAAAATCTAAAAAGAAACTTCACAAAAAAAAAAAAAAAAATTTTTTTGAGAGAATTATATCACCCAGCTTTTATAAATTTACAAATTCAACATCCTTCTTATTTTGTTTTTGAAGGAGGACTCATATACATAGCACACAATTCTTATATATTTGCATATCTAACACTAAATTTTAATATTTACATGAATAACACTCAAATCTTTAATATTATATCAAAATAGCACTATCATTAACTTCCTAAAGTAAAATGCACATTTTCATGCATAGAAAAAGTGTTATATTTGTAAATATCAAACTTTATGTGTTAGATATGCAAATGCATAACAATCGTGTGCTATGCATATAAATCTTTATTTTGTAAACTATCGAATCTATATATCTGCACGAACCACAATCAAATCATTAAAAATTTTACAAAAACGAAAAATATGGGTTCAGTTTTATCACAAATTTCAATATTTGGGTAATAATTTGAAAAGTTGAGGCAGGCAGTTGGTAGTTTTGTAAAAATATATGAATTGGATGATATGCATAAAAAAAGGAAAGAACCTTATCGCTAGCTCTCCTTGCTGAGAAACCATGGTGGCTAACTGAGTGAAGATATTGCTCAGCTCATGAATAGTAGATTCAACATTTTGGAGGGCCTCTGCTCTGCTATGCATGTAATTATCCTGCAATGGAACCATCTGCTGTTGCTGCGGCTGCTGTTGCTGCTGCTGCTGTTGCTGCAGTAAGGGCTGACCTGATGATGATGATGATGGATCCCCATTTGTCTTTTCCTGAAATTCACACCAATTATTATGAAAAATTAAATAAAATCACATCACCACTTAGACAAAACAAACTATGATCCATTATTCCATACTCCATTGTTCATTAAAAAACAGGAAAATTGTCAAAGTGAAGAGAATCTAAAACAATGTGACTAGAGCACAAAATTAAGCAAGATAAGACGTACTCAAAAACAGGGAAATTGCGATCTTTACCTTAACCTAATATTATTAGGTATGCAGGAAAATTAGCCAAGCTCTTTCCATGTGATGTTGTTATTAAGGTTATCAAGGTACCTGGAAAACAGCTGAGAAGTGGATGCCGCGTCATTTGCCCACGGTGCCGGAGGGGCAGCTGAGTCAGATGTGACCCTTGGGATCAGAGGTCTTTGTCGAATAAAAGGATTAGTAGGATCCTTTGAAGTTGAAGAAGAGAATAATTGTCGCCGATTATCATGAACTTTCAAGTTCTGCAGAATGGAAAATGGATATAATAAGGATTTGAAATCAATTTTAATGTGTTTTTTTTTTATTATTAAAAACATATTTTTTATTGTTTTTTTTCCAAGTGTTATTATTTTTTATTTTTAAATACACTCAAAATAATTTTTAGATCTTTTTAAGTGTTTTTAAAAATAACTATATCTACCAAACATGTTTTACTTTAAATCAAAACATAATAAAATAAAATAAATATATAAAAAAAATTAAAAAAAAAAGTGATCCTCTGAGTTATTACAATCCTTTTATTGAGTTATGACTCCTAGATGTTAAGCTGAATTCTAAGACATACCTCAGTCCTCATGGTTAAAACTTCTTTAAACTCTGTAGTAGTGCTCATCAAGCGATTCTTCAGGTTGTCAACCACAGTGGTAGAATGACTAGATGTGTCGCTTGAAATATTTCCACTATCATTTTGTGAATTGCAGAGGAGCTGCAGGTCCACTACCGCAGAGTTTAGAGAAGTAATATCCTGTTTAATGACTGCTGTCAATTCTTGTATTTCAACGGTAGGGTCATCAAAAACTGATGTTCTCTTTGCCACTGAACAACACGGTACAACATAAAAATTAGGTGAATATAAAGAGATACAAATTAACACGGTTAACAATTTACATTCTGATTAATATGCTAAAAGCATAATAAGCTCGATTGGTAAAGAATAATAAGCTATTCTAAAATTTCAAGAATAATAGCAATCACGAAAGGACCACTTGCATGCACTTCCAACAACTATAATTGGAGAATTTATAATATATTTAAACTCAATAACGTTTTGCATTAGTTTATTTCAAATCTTAGTACTCGATTAAAAATACATTATAGTGGATCCTACTTCTACACAAACTATCAATTTCCAAAAACAATTTCAAACGATTTGAAATTATTTTTCAACCAACCAACGACATCTACATGCCCCAAAAGCCAGGAATAACAGATCTTTAGATAACCCGCAGGGGGAAGAAGCAGGAAAACAATAGAAGGAAATGTTAGCGCAATCTGGAATTATATATGGACAATGAAGGTTTTGGATAATTCTTTATCAAATTAAGATGTTCCTGTGGGACAAACAAAAATTGCAGTTCAAACTTTTGAATATCAAGGTTCTTAATCTTTCAAGAGCTCAGTTATAATAAATTTCATTGTCAGAAGATCAATTTGAAAAGTATTTCCTTCTGAACAATAACCTGAGAGAGCAAACAGGACAGATGAAGATTTTCATATTGAAAACACAACAACATTAAAGTTATCAAATGGGAGCAACTTCAAATTCTGAGGATAACTGAAAACAATACAAACGCCTTCAGAGAGATAAGATATGCATAATATAACAGAAAACACCACTACAAGTTTATTGTATCATACCTAACATACTCATGTCTTAGCTGATTAGGATATGTGGAAGTCAACTCAGGTTTTTTGCATACGTATAACTAATATGTCATTAAAATCTCTCTTCTTTACTACATTTGTGACTGAGAGATTGAGAATTTATTCAAATTATGCATTGTAACATTTTGCAGCTGCAGTCCTATTGAAGTAGGTAGGTATTTGCCTCTCCATATCATTATATCAATAAAAGTTCTAACAAGACTTTAAGCAAAAAAATTTGTCATGATGGACTCAGATCAGAATATCTCTCAACACTGACCAATCTTGCCTTGGCATACTTAACATGATTGCTCAATGAATACCCGGCTAAAAATACCCTCAAGTTCAGATATACCTCATGAAGAAAAAATTTTGGGTCAACAAAAAGTTGGGGGCACCAACGTTTGCCATTTTACGGCTTCAAATTCATAAAGATGCTGATCATGATAAATCCCAGGATCTCTATATTGTTGATTATTTTGAACATCACTAGAACGACAATCCTCAAGAAGATCTCTAGGGTGCCTATGATTTTTATTTTTGGTCTTTTTGGTATATAGTCCTAATGATCTCTGGGATCCATAGTCTTTAAAATTTCTAGTTTACTCTAGAATTTGGATGACGGATATATAAACCTATTTTAAGAACATTTTCAATAGCATAAGGTCTAGGTTATATGATGGGATGCCTTAAGAGGCACGTCATCAAACACTTCTTCTATCAAGCCATTAAAAGTATTTAGTGGTGATGAACGTCTCCTATAGAGTGGATTCCCTAAAAGGTCATTAGGCAAAAATGGGACACCATAAGAAATTCCTCTGCCATAATTTCTAATTTGTTAATTTGAAATCTTAAGTATTCCATTTGACAAGAAATCTCATACAAGTTATTCATTACTCAATTAAATTAATCTTCTAGAATTTTCATTTATTTATTTTTAACCCATAGTCATTCTTGTTATTAGGTTCTCTTTCTATGCTCAATTTATTTCACATTTATATAATATTTCATGTGTGCATCTTTAAATGTCAATTAATTACAAGGCATTTACATACATATCATAATTCTTATGTATTGACATATCAAACATCTAAACTTTGATATTTACGTGCATAACACTCAAACTTTTAATATCACATCAAAAATATCATTATAATTATATTTTTAAAATTGAATATAACTTTTCATGCAGAGGTAAGTGTTATAAATATAAATATCAAACTTTTAAGTGTTAGATATGTATATATATAATTTATATGACATGTATGTAAATCTTCCTTAATTATAATGATGCAAAAACAAGCACAAATGCTATGTGTACTACAAGTAATAGGATAATCCCATAAATAATGCTTAATTAATTATTTGTTGCAAACAATAATTCAAATAAAAAGAAATCAATTCAGCATACAATAAAGTCAAAAATTATAAAGTCTGACTTATACTAGTTCATATATCAATTACATGCAATCTAGGTATCTCACAATCCAAGAAAATAAATTTTCCCACTAACACAAAGTCACGACTTGATATTAGATGGTCATAAAATGGAGTGTCCAAAAGTAAAAGACTATGCATGACACTGTAATTGCTAAATTGATAAAAGAAAATAGAGTTACATACATTCCACACAAATCTTATGCATTTGCATATCTAACACCTAAAGTTTGATATACGTATATAGCACTTTTCCTATGCATGAAAATGTGTGCTTCATTTTAAAGAAGTTAGTGGTTGTGGTATTTTTTATTTGATATTAAAGATTTATGTGTTATTTATATAAATATTAAGTTAATTGTTGGATATGTTAATATATAAGAATTATGTGGTATGTATGTAAATGCTCCTAAAAGAAATTACTCAACTTACACCGGCAATGAGACCTCATTATAGAGTGTAATCAAACTTGCATCTTAATACTTTCTTTAGGCAAACATGTGGTTGTTCTTTAAAAAATATATATATCTGCAATTGAAGGAAGGACTTTTTTATCTTTGTTTTTTTTTTTCTCATTCTTTGTTTTTGTCTATTTCTTATTGTGTAAAAAATCTTCATTATGGGAAAGATTGACTAAAGGGGCATAGTAGACTCCTCGGATATTACAAATTGGTATGGGTTAAGATTTTAAATGATATGGTCCATACAAGGGTTGCCTTTGAATTTGTATTTAAACTATATGTACTCATTTAGTAGGGGTATTACATAAATTCGTTAAAATTTTGAATTAAATATGAATATATATTTGCACTCAATTTTAAGAGGTTGAGAGTCAAATTTGAATATGAATTTTGAATAAAAACTCACATTTTGGACAGTTGAGGAACTCAGGCGATGAGGATGAAAAAATAAACAAGAAAAAGGAGAGCAGGTTGATGAAAGATAAGTACACACAAGTGCGTGTGCCCACTTCTAAGAATTGGATTTTTCATAATTTTTATTTATTGAAATTCTCATGAGTGGAGAGAGGAACAACACAAAAATTGGGATTTCATTGGTTTTGCTTCATGAAGGGAAAATACATACAATAGGAATTTTCTACTTTCTGTTATGGGATGCATGAAGTAGTAGATGAAATTGATGGAACAGGTGCACAAATAGCATGGAATTAATGTAAATGAAAGAAAACAATTAAATTACCTCATGTTACTCAACAAACTTGCAAATCAATAAAAAACTAGAAAGAAACAAACAAATAAAAGATACCAAAATAATAAATCTTCAAATTGTTGCTCAAAACATTGGATTGTTGAATACTCAATGCAAGAATAGGAAGTCAAGATATGGACTGCAGGAATTTTTATGCACTCATCATAACATCATTTTCACAATGAATAATAAGAGACTATAATTATATAGAATATTTTCAGCATCTGATTAATGGAGATCGAGATAGAATTTTATTTATGCATTTAATCTTGAAATGTACTAAGAGAATGGTCATTGTGGAATTTGAAATTTTCTTTGAACTCATCATAACATTATTTTTACAATAAATAAGGGGTTATAATCATGCCATATATGGTCTACCATCTGATTAATGATGATTTGTATAAATGGAGTTTTATATATGTGTTTGAATTTAAAATGCAATATTAGAGTGTTTATTACGTATGCATTGCACTATCTACTTATCAACTTGGAAGGAGGGAGTGTACACTAAGGGGAGGATGTATCCATTTGAAGCCCATCACTTGGAGGATGTGTATAAATTGCACTAGTTCTTTATCAAGTACGTATTAGGGAGAGTGCAAAAGTGGTGAATCTTCTAAGCTATCTAGGTGATCTTGGGGGTGGTGTCGTGTGTGTTTGCATAGAGGTGGAGTGGGGTGGTTGTGACCACTTGTAGGTGTTCTTAAATGACTGTAATAATTACAATAAGGGTTTCCTAATACATCTAATATGATTCATAATATATTTTATACAAAGTAAAATTATAAATTCACAAATCAAAAGTTATTAATTAATCCAATCATTTTCTTTTAAATAAAACCTGCAATAACAATCTTTAAACTCAATTGATAATGAAATGATCCTAAAAATTTCATAATTTCAGCAGGAATTTTAAAAAATCAATGAATAAACCAATTAATTTTCACAGAATTAGGTTTCCAGCATACAATTTAGATCAAAATCAAGGATACTAAATTAGCCAAATTTATATATATATATAGAATAAATAGAGGAAAAAGTAGAGGAAAAAAAAACAAGACCCATGTTGATACAGGACACCTCTACCCTAGAATCAGGTAATCATATTTGTACCGCAATTGAAGAAATCAAGCATCTAAGTTGCACCAATAAGATTGAAAATTAAACGAAATTTTATTAAAACTTTCGAATTACATACCTCAGAGCAAATTTAAAATTGTCTAATCAAGTGTAGAGGTGTTTTACATCCATGAGATGAGACATAAGCCTCAAGATATTTTGAGGCATAAGCCTCAAAATCACCAAATTGTGTAAAATAAGAAATATTGTATACACATCAAAGTACAAACCAAGAAGTAATATATTCATATCTTAATATATTGATATATTAAAATGTAACACATTAATATGTTATAATAGTAAAAGTAATAAATTGTGCAAAGTATCAAGTAACATATTAATATCTTGATATCAAATTATGAAACAAGAAGTGCTATGCAAACATCAAAGTAATATAAAATATTAAAATAAGAATTAAGGACATAATAATTCAAAATAAGTTTAACGTAATAAATATTTCTCTCCCACTCTGATTACTAACATCAAAGTAAGACATCACAAGCAATAATATTGGCGATAGTGGCCAGCACTATGGATGAGGAGCAGAGAGGACACAAAAGGAGATACACTTAGGTAATGTTTAACTCAAGATCGGTTGCATGTATATTAGGGCGTGAATATAATTTGGGTAATTAAAACCCATATTTAATTTTCTTTAAAAAATTAGATATAAAAGAGCACGCCTCACAAAAATTGAGGTGAGACGTGTTTGAGGCGTGTTTCACATCATGTGAGGCGACGCCAATGAGGCACATGCTTCATTGCAATTTTTTAAAAAAAGCAGTACTCGAGTGGTTTTTTTACTGTGCAATTTTAAACAAAGACTCATAGCACTGCTTATAGACTCCTTATAGCTAGTATTAGCTCAATTCAAATTTTAATTATCCAAAAAATGAAGGTTCATTTTAAAATTATATTTCCCTATCAGTTGAAACGCAACATCAAATCTCACAATGCTTTTAAAATTGTCTAATCAGGTATAGAGGTGTTTTACATCCATGAGATGAGGCATAAGCATCAAGGCATTTTGAAGCATAAGCCTCAAAATCAACAAATTGTGTAAAATAAGAAATATTATATACACATCAAAGTACAAAACAAGTAGTAATATATTCATATCTTAATATATTGACATATTAAAATGTAACACATTAATATTTTATAATAGTAAGAAGTAATAAATTGTACAGAGTATCAAGTAACATATTAATATCTTGATATCAAACTATGAAACAAGAAGTGTTACGCAAACATCAAAGTAATATAAAATATTAAAATAAGAATTAAGGACATAATAATTCAAAATAAGTTTAATATAATAAGTTTTCTCTCCCACTCTAATTACTAATATCAAAGTAAGACATCACAAGCAATAATGTTGACGATAGTGGCCAGCACTATGGATGAGGAGCAGAGAGAAATCAATAATGGAAAAATTCCTTCATTTCATAGAGATAGGAGACATCATTTGCATGGATATAGTAAGTCTGCAATGCTTTTAATGGTAGTGTTTACATTTTCTCTTTCACTTGTAGTATGGGGAAGGAGTGGGCTTTAGAACTAGGGAAGATTACTAATTTTAAAAATCTATTGTATCAATTGTAATCGTTTACAAAGCTTAAAAAAACTTGACTTACTTTAGTTTATCTATATTTAGATATTATTTTTTAGATATATTACTAGTATTTCTAATTAATCAAATAATTTAAAATTAAATAATTAAATAATTTTCTTTTATTATTATTTATTATCAGATATTATCTAATATTAATCTAATATTCTTAGATTTTTTATAATTCTCTAATATATGATATATATATTATATGGTATGGTATATAGTATATGTCCGTACTATTCTTCCTACATTAATTCTTCTGTGGATCCATAAGCATAAGAAGAGATATTAAGAATTTAGAATTCAAGCAGTTGGGCTTGCAATTCTTTTGGATTGATCAAAATGTATACAAATGGGTGTAGAGAAAAAATAGAAAATTCAAGTGTTATTTCATTTTGATGTACATCTAATATATATTATTACTTAGATATAGATATTTATTGTCAATTGATCTATATAAGAGAAAGCTTCTTTCTATACAATACAACTTTATGTTTTATGAATAAGAATGAATGAAATATTCTACAATACTCAGATATAGGTAGAAAGAGCTATACATAGCTCTTCTACAACACTATCTCGATATACACATTTCATTTAAGACTTAACTAGAGTTTTAAACCCTTTCATTTCTTCAATCATTGATAAAATGAATAATTCAAGTTTCATTCAAATTAATCATTTTAATTTGTTTATGGCAAGTAAAAGGCAGAGAATTAAAACAAATGAAGTAGAAGAAGAATATTGACTTCCATAATCTCTTTGTTTTCTTCTTTCACAATAAGGATCTAATCCCATAGAGATGATAAAGTGGACTCTATGAATTCAAAGGTATGAATTGCATCTTGATGATACTAACAATATTATGAATAACAATATCAAATAAATTTATCGTCATGAATTGAATAGTCAACATAGTATAACATAGGAAGATCTTTTATCTATACTCAATATAAATGAAATAGAAAGAAAATTAGAATTCTTACTTATGGTTCTTTATGAAACAATTTCATGAATCTACTCATAAAAAATTCCTAGATTTCTTATTCAATAAAATTCTATTGAAATAGAAAGAATTGAATATATATATATATATATATAGAATAAGAAAAAAGAAAAATATAAAAATATATAAAAATATATATAAATAGTAAATAGAAAGAAGAGCCATTCAACCATTCTCGATTAAATTTATGGCAAGAAGCCTCAGTCAAATAATACAAAGAGTATCTTTTCTTTGTCACAATTATTCAATGAATTTACCATCACCTATCCAATCTAATTTCATCGAAACGAGTTAGTAGACACTACCAATATTAAGAAAATTCTAGTGTAAAATAATTAGGAAGTCTTTATAGTCTTTTTAGAATCCTTTATTCAACCTTAGTAGCCAAAAAAGTGTCTCTTAAGAACCTTTGGATACCAAGATTTCGACTTCTTATTTTCATAGATACTAATGAATTCTCACTCTTTTATTTGATTCAATTGAGCCCAAATCAATCATTAATAAGATATAAGATTGCTGTTTGATTTCTTGGTACCTTTTGTGCCACTCAACCCAAATTTTGAGAAAAAGATGACAGCTTTATATTCCTAATGAGTTCTCAAAATCAAGTATCAAGACTAGCCCTTTTATGCTTTTACGGGAAAGAATTACAAGTTCGATCAACGGATTAATAAATTTCAAGTATTTTTTTGTTGATCGACACACCCATTCAACTGGGATAAAGATTGTATCCTTACCACATGGCCATGCCGCCAAATTCCATCAAAATGGATAAAGATAAAGAAATTCTATAATTATAATAGTTATATATATATATATATATATATATATATATATATATATATATATATTCTTATACTTATATTCTATATATTTATATTTCTTTATATTTTCTATTTCTATTCCTTTCCTCATTTTGTTTTAATTTAAATTTTTTACTTTCTTAATTTCTTTTCTTTTTGGATCTTGAATCCCATTGTACTTATCCTTTTCCAAAAAAAAATTCCTCTTACGCTTAGGTAATGTCTAACTCAAGATCGGTTGCATGTATATTAGAGCGTGAATATAATTTGGGTAATTAAGACCTATATTTAATTTTCTTAAAAAAATTAGATATAAAAGAGAAGCCTCATAAAACTGAGGTGAGACGTGCTTGAGGCGTGTTTCACATCATGTGAGGCGGCGCCAATGAGAAATATGCTTCATTGCAATTTTTTTAAAAAAGCACTACTCAAGTGACTTTTTTACTGTGCAATTTTAAACAAAGACTCGCAGCATTGCTTATAGACTCCTTAAAGCTAGTATTAGCTCAATTCAAATTTTAATCATCCAAAAAAATAAAAGTTCATTTTAAAATTATATTTCCCTATCAGTTGAAACGCAACATCAAATCTCACAAAGCTTTTAGGATGTTACAATAACACAATGTGTAAATGGTTCTTACACCCCAATCCTCCAAAATCATAAGAAAACATAAACCATCAGACAAACCTAGGGAATCAACACAAATCCTATATAATCCCTTAGCAAAAGACGATAAAAACCCTACAACTCTTAGCAACAAAAAATAGAAACAATCCACAAAACTTTTTCTTTTGTTTAATATATAATGACAGAGTTCACCACCTTAGCCATTAAATTACATCGAATTTGTTCAGCTTAAAAAATTTTACTTATTGAAACAGGTCATGCATATCATCTGTGAAAATTAATATGAAACTAACCTTAAGCAAAGAAATAGAATACAATCTATTCCGACAATGCAACCTTTCACGACCTTCATCATAGGTATGTCCTTAAGCAAAAAATAAATAAAAGAAACCCAATAATAAAAAGCACATACAAAGACAACAAAAAGTAATGCTCGATAGTTGATACGATGCTTCTGAAAAGAACAAACACAAAATTTCAAGTAAATTTGGATATAAATTTTCAACCCCCTATAAAGTAATCCATCATCACAATCAGGTCAAGGTAAAGTTAAAATTCACTATCAACTATGAACACAATCATCATTTGGAATAGCATCAAAAATAAGATGCATGGATATGTCTATTAAAATGATTGCATGCGTTCTAACAAGGAGGAAGGTAGAAACAGAGTAGAATCCAAGAAATCAATAGCAGGTTATAAAATAAGGATAAACATATACGTTGAAAATTGATGAATACCAAAATTTCCATAAATTTCCAAGTTGTAAGCATTCCTTCCAATGCATTGCAAAATTTTAAATGGTTCTAACTTCCTAGCATTCAATTTCATAAATATTCCTGATGGAAATGTTTCTAAAATTTGCTCCATGACCTTACCAGAAACATAGATAGTCTTAAAATCAACCAAAAACTCATGCAGGTTATAATCAACAGCAAATTTTGTACCAAGATTCTCTTACACATCAAGCAAATCATGCAAATGATATAAGGGAGGTAATAATAATGCTAAAAGACTAATATGCATCCTAAGGATTACTAACAAGAACTTAAAACCAAATCCTAAAAATGATGCTAATCAAATTACAAGCAGACAAATCATTTAATTATGTTTTGTCTATACATGACAGGCAACCTCTTCAAAGAAAGTTAATCCAAATGTCATACGAAATGTTTGTGATGAACCACACACCTTCAGACATAACAAGATAGACGGAGTGTTATATTTCAACTTCTTTTAAAAATTTACTAACACAATTTAGCTGTCATCATAGGGTTTGATCTATGAATTTGTATGCCAATAGATCACAAACCAAAAGCAAAACTAACATTAGCATGATCGTTCATTATAACAAAATAATTTAGCAAAATTCTCAATTTCAAATTATTAATTGATTCATTAACTACAACATATATGATGGGTTAATCTTCATGTTCAAAAATAGGTTCAATTCCTAATAGAAGTTCATATTCAAATTTGATCACATGCTCAATTTCAGTTTTAAATTCAAATTTTGACTCTGATTAAGTATATCTTGAAGTTAATAGCCATGATTTAATGCAAATGCAACTTCAAAATCAATATCATTTATAAATTACATTGCAATTTTCAAAAATATATTTTTCATCGAATACATCCACAAAAAATATACATGAACCAAAGTCTCTTCAATAAAATTAGATCCAATCATAATGATTCTTTTGTTATGTTGTTAATAAGATTCAAAAAGATGTCATTCAGTTTTTCTTAAAAATCAACATATATACAACTCTAATAAAATGCTCTTAGCATGCCACCATAAACCATAAATAAAGATCTAGATAAAACCTCATATACTATTTTTGGTGAATCGTGACTTCAGTTATTCCTAAACTTGCATTAAGACCTTTATTAAAGCAAATAGTGGTAAAAAAGTAATCTAAAAGCTAATCAAGTTTAGCCACAAGATATGTAAATCTTGTATAATATTTAAACAAGATAGAATCTTTTTGGTTATAACTTTAAAATTGATCATACAATTCATTTTCATATTCACCAAATCATAGATATTTCTCTTTAGAAGAATGTTTCATGCTAGCATATGTTGATTTTATTTTACTTTAAAAAACTTTGCAAAAATAATTTTACCCCACTAAATTTATTTCAGCAGCTTTTAACTTCTTCAAAATCAAATAAATGATATTGTTCAAATAAGTCTTCCACATCATGGACAAATCTTAAAAATTTCTAAGATAAGACCCCTCATTGAATGTAGAAATAAAATTTGAACTTCATGATAGTTACAATGTGTTCATCTAAAACACAATTTACCCTCTTCTATTCAAATTACATCATTTATTATTTTTATTGGCTCAATTAAAATGTCCTACATTTAGTTGACATATGATACAACCATTAATCTTTGATACCACTTTAAAATAAAAGACTACAATTTACAAATAAAACTTTATAAAAAAAATTAAGGATTTATAGATCATAAATTACTAATTAATCCAAAATTTTACTTTTTTAAATGAAAACAAACAATATTAATCTTTATACCTAATTAACAATGAAATTATCATAAATATCAGACAACAACAACAAACCTTTATCCCACTATGTGAGGTTAGCTACATGAATCCTTCTTCCCCATTGTGTCCTATTAAATGTTAAATTCCTACTTAATTCTAATAAACTAAAGTCATTTGTATACATCCTAACCAAGTCTTTTTAGGTCTACCTCTATCTTTCTTAACATAAGGCAAATCTAACACATCTACTCTCCTAACTGGATCATCGGAATGTATTCATTTCATATTTTATCTCTAAGAGTAAAGCAACCCATCCACTTGAGCATCCTCATCTCAACAACACTTAACTTAGTTATAGCTTCTCTTTTACTGGCCAATATTCTGCACCATAAATCATTACAGGTCTTACCACCATCTTATAAAATTTTCTCTTAAGTCCAAGAGGTACTTTTCCATCACACAACAGGCAAGTTGCATTCTTCCACTTCAACCAACCAACTTGAATTCTACTAATAACATCCCCATCTATATTACCATCATTTTGAATAATAGACCCAATATATCTGAAACGCTCACTCTTTTTAATAACTTGATCACCCAATGTCACAACACTATTTCTAGAACTTTTACAACTAAAATTACACTCCATATATTCAAGTTTAGATCTACTCAAACGAAAATCTTTAGACTCAAGGTTGACCTCCATAATTCAAGTTTCTCTTATACCCCCTCTCTAGTCTTATCAACAAGAAGAATGTTATCAGCAAAAAGCATATATCAGCATACATCCTCGTGTAAATGCCTAGTAAGAACATCCATAACTAAAACAAAAAGATATGGGCTTAAAGATGATCCTTGATGTAATCCAACTAAAATAGGAAAATATTTTGTCAATTCACTTTGTGTTTGGAGACAAGTAACAACTCTAATATACATATCCTTAATGGCTTGAATATAACTAATATTAGCTCATTTCTTTTCTAGAACTCTCCAAAGCACTTTTCTTGAAACTTTATCATATGCTTTCTCTAAATCAACAAACATCATATGTAGATCCTCTTTACATTCTTTATACTTCTCCAAACCTCTTAACAATTGTATAGCATCCATGGCAAATCTACCTGGTATGAAACAAAACTAATTTTGAGAAACTTATGTATCACATTGAAACTTATGCTCAATTACTCTCTCATAATTTTAATGTAAGACACATTAACTTATTTCCTTTACAATTTGCATCACTTTTATTCTTAAATATAGAAACTAACAAACTCTTTCTCCACTCATCTGACATCTTTTTAGTCTTTAAAATAACATTAAAAAGATTATTAAATCAAAAAATTCCTTGATCTCCTAAGAATTTCCACACTTCTATTGAAATATCATCAAGTCTTATTGTTTTTCCACACTTCCTTTACTTTAAAGTTTCTCCAACTTCAAATTTACTAATACGATGATAAAAATAAAATTCTCTATTTTTATTTAGGATACTACAGTTGCTAAAATCAATCTTATTCTTAGATCCTTCATTAAAAGTTTATCAAAATATCTCATCCACTTATGTTCAATATCCTTTTCTGAGAAAAGCACTTTATGATTTTCATCATCAATACACCACACTTAAACTAGATCTTTACTTCTCTTATTTCTTTGCTTGGCTAACTTATATATACATCTTTCACCT